>CP092864.1:22870820-22915078 GCA_030710605.1 Cordylochernes scorpioides | reverse complement strand
ATTTAGACTAAAATGATAATATTTCTGCATCGTGCTTGATGGGCAGAAACAATATTCTTTCGCGGAATATTCTCACAAGCAGAAGACTGGTGAAGCCAAACAATCATTTTTAGTAGGCAGAAACAAGATTCAGCGAAATATTAATTCGAGCAGAATAGGGCCGAAGACAGGAAATATGTAAATTAAAGGAAAGTTCAAAGGCCACTTTTTCAAACTTTTTTAAAAATAAAAACTACTGATTAAAAAAGATGTATTCAACAATTAAAGGGGAGATGTATATATGAAGATGCAGTTTGAAATTAAGGCTAATAATTTTTTTAAATGATTAACGTTTACATATTTTGTGATAGAAAAATGCTGGTTTGATTATAAAGGAATTTGACCCCAGAATTTAAAAATATTCAAATATAAGACTAACCTCCTTATTTTGAGGGAAAAAAAATCTGAGCAAATTGTTATATTTAGCAATACTACTCGTAAAATAATGCTAAAAAGGCTAGAATTAGGTATAAGCTATTATATTTCAAAAATACTAAATTCTAAACCTAAATGTGTCAATTATATACCAGTTATGGATTTGCATGAAAAAATAATGAAGGCACCAGCACACATAAGATAACCATTCTATACATAAATAGAAGGGGAGAGTGGAAAATACTTACTTTGTGGTGGAGATTGGTAGAGAGTCTTTACTAAAGTCTTTGCTTGGGTTCTTTGTTGTTGTTGTCCTTCACAAACAGTACACTAGTAGTGGTTGATATATTCCTATTGTCATAACCAAAAATGTACATAGCTTGTAACTGTAAATAATACATTGGCAGCTTGGCGAATGTTATGTACCTAAGCTCCGATAGATGGCGGGCGCGCTAGGCGGGAGGTGTGTAAACAACAGTCGCCATCTTGAGGGGTGGAGCCGATCGCCAGCCGTTTGGGTCTCTGACATTACTTCCTTAATTTACCATTATTTTTATCCATTTAACTTAGTTTACCTCTATTTCTTTTTATCCCTCAAACTTATTAACTATTTAAAGTCATCTAATAAATTATTATTTTATTCTACCCAAACGACTCGCCACCTTCATTACTGTGACATCTGGTGGAGACAAGCTGGATCATCCCTTCGTTACCCAAGCTACAAGAAGAAGTTGTAGAATCCAAGGATTAAACCCATTGGAGTATTCTAAGATGCAACACGAAGAAAGAGAGACCCCACAGGGTGAGTACCACTTCAAACATATTAGAAACCCTTCTATATTTTCGGGGGAACCGGGCCAAAGCCCGGAAAAATGGTTGAAAGAGTACCATCGTGTAGCTCGCTACAACTGCTGGGACAGTTCCATGTGCCTAGCAAATGTTTTCTTTTTATTTATTTATGCTTATGAGGTGATACAGCAGCGTATTTACAATTAGAGAGGAGACAAAATGAATTAAATCTAGAAAAAAGAAGTGAGGACATATCGGTCATTAAAGTCTGAGAGGCAAGGCCTTCAGCCAGTTCAGGGCTTCCGGGGTGACAGAATGTTTTCTTTTTCCTCTCAGGAACGGCCAAAGTCTGGTTCAAGAATGTAGAGGAACAAATAACCTCATGGGAACTTTTTGAGACAATGTTGTCTCAGGTCTTTGGGCATTACGCAAGCGAAAAAGACCAACTTTTAGAAAAACTAAAAGCCAGGGCCCAAGGAAAGGGAGAGTCTAGTGAGGCGTATATTCAAGACGTGCTCTATTTATGTCGGCAAATTAATCCCAACATGAATGAAAATGAAAAAGTTGCTCATTTAGTCAAGGGGGTCTCTGAGGAAATTTATAGGGCAATTGTAACTTTTGAAATTGCCACCACCGAGGAGTTTATAAGGTGGTGTCGAAAAATCGAACTATCTCAAAAGAAGCGTGTGAATACGCGGATAGTTTTTGACAGACTGCCGAATGCTGCTGCCATCAACCCAGCAGAATCGGAATCTATGGAGGACCTCATTAGACGTATCGTCCGAGAAGAAATCCACCCTGCATTGAATCCCGAGCCAGCCACTCTCAAACCATCTTCCCTGGATCTAATTATTCGAGAGGAAGTTGAAAGGAACCTGTCTGCAATTTTGCAGCCCGTTCAAAGGCCAATGCCACGACAGCAGTACTCTAACCGACCCCAAATATTCAAACAGATGCCACGACAGCAGTTCCTGAACCAAAGAACACCGGCACCCAACCAGACACCACCACAGAGAAGAACTGATGAATGGAGGACACACGAAAACGTTCCAATATGTTTCCATTGTGGTCGCCCGGGACATGTAGCCCGATATTGCCGAGACAGAAGGCGTGTTTTCGAGGAAGCCAGGGTAAGAAGGCCGTCCTACTCCAATAATTACAACACCTGGTTCAATCAAAATGCCGAAGAAGTTGAGTTTGTAGATCGCCACTTTCGAAACCCGTCGCCCTATCCTGGCCGTGGAAGATCCCCCTCAAGACGAAACGCAACGCCGTCACCCTCTCGTCGATCCAGTCAATCTCCTCGCCGCCTAAGCCAGGGAAACTAAGGAGAGCGACCGAGACTGGAGGAAAGGCCGCTGACGAAAGTAGAAATCCTCCCCCTATTATAACTGCGAACATGAAACGGAACTACGTTGTTATCACCATAAATGGATAGAATGTTGAGGCCTTAGTCGATTCTGGAGCCGATTATTCCGTAATCTCGGAAAGTTTTCGCCGATATTTGAAAATTCCGTTCTTTGCAGAAAAAGGGCCTGTACTGAGAGTCGCCAATAGGAAGCATATCAAAACTCTGGGGCGCTGCAACTTAAAAGTGTCGATTGAAGAACTTGAGATTTATTTTACTTTTGTTGTCTTCTCTGAATGTAGCCATCACATAATCCTTGGTCTTGATTTCTTTCGAGCCACAAGTGCAGTGATTGATTGTGGAAGAGGTGAAATACATTTGAAGGAAAGTGTGAACGACGGCCTAGAAGAAGATCTGCCTACACATGCGTTAGAAGACTGTTTTATTCCAGCTCGCTCAATTAAGAAAATCACGGTTATTAACGAAGAGATTCGAGGTGGAAAAGATCTAATGATAGAAGGAAGCAAAGATCTCATCTTAAAAAAAAGAATTGGTCATACCATCATCCATAATTAACTTCCATCACGGCAGAGGGGAGATATGGGTAACTAATGGGACTTCTCAGAATCAAATAATCCCAGCTGGTATGCTTGTAGGATACTTGAGGAAAATTGGAAGTAGCGGAATCTACAGTGTTGACACAGTTGAAGACGAGAAAACTCAATCAAACATTAAGAGTGAGGATAGACGCCAACAAATCTTATCTCTGGTAGACGAGAGATTAGATAAAGAACAAAAGTCAATGATTGCAGAATGTCTAGAAAAGTATTCGGAGGTTTTTGATTTTGAGAGAAAATCATTCAGTACAACCTCCAATGTGAAACATAAAATCGACACCTCAGACAGCCGTCCTATTAAACAACGACCATACCGGGTGTCTCCTGTCGAAAGACGAGCTATACAAAGTGAAGTCGATAAAATGATAAAGGTGGGAATTGTACAACCGTCCGAAAGTCCTTGGTCGTCTCCAGTAGTTTTGGTTAAAAAGAAAGATGGGTCCTGGAGATTTTGCGTAGACTACCGAAAGCTTAACAAGGTCACCAAAAAGGATGTGTATCCTTTACCTAGAAATGATGTTTTGGGTAGCTTAACAGGAGCTAAATTCTTTTCCAGCATGGACCTACGTACAGGATACTGGCAGATAGAAATCGACGAGGAAGATTGGGAGAAGACAGCTTTCATCACCCCTGATGGCTTATATGAGTTCCGGGTGATGCCCTTCGGTCTATGCAACGCACCGGCAACATTCGAAAGAATGATGGACAAGCTACTAGCAGGATTGAAATGGACAATTTGTCTTTGTTATTTAGACAATATAATTGTTTATGCTACATCCTTTAAAGAACATATTGAACGCCTAGGGAAAGTTCTCAGATGCATCCAGCAAGCAGGCTTGTGTATTAATCATGAGAAGTGCCGTTTTGGGTCAAGAGAAATCAAAGTGTTAGGACATCTGGTTACAGAAAGCGGCATTCGCCCTGATCCCGACAAAATTGAAGCAATTACAAATTTTCCGACTCCAAAAACAGCAACTGAAGTAAGAAGCTTCATGGGATTGTGTTCATATTACAGGCGATTTGTGAAAGATTTTGCAAATAAAGCAAAGTCGTTACACGACCTCCTGAGGAATAACGTGAAGTTCTTTTGGTCTAACGAACAAGAACAATCTTTCCAAATATTAAAATCAGCCCTAACTACCGATCCTGTGCTTGGCCATTTTAAAGAAGATGCTGAGACACTTGTACATACCGACGCGAGTGGATATGGCGTCGGAGCAGTGTTGACCCAACTGGTAGAAGGAAAAGAAAAGCCTATCGCCTATGCATCAAGAACCCTTAACGCCGCAGAAAGAAATTATTCCACGACGGAGAGGGAATGCCTGGCTGTAGTTTGCGCCATTTACAAGTTCAGACCATATTTGTTTGGAAAACACTTCACCGTCGTCTCCGACCATCATTCCCTGTGTTGGCGAGCTAATGTAAAGGATCCATCGGGAAGGCTAGCCAGATGGGCATTGCGACTTCAAGAGTTCGACATATCTATTGTGTATAAGAATGGTAAAAGACACCAAGATGCGGATTGCCTCTCAAGAAGTTCTCTCCCCCCAATCCAACGAAGACAACATACCAGAATTGTCTTCAATTTCCGACATAAGAAAAGAGCAAAGAAGCGATGTCCAGACCAAAAAAATAATACAGGAAATTGATTCCAAAAGTGAAAGTGGATACAAAATAATCGACGGCATCCTCTACCGCAAAAACTACGATCCCATGGGCAAACCTTGGCTCTTAGTAGTGCCCAAACAAATGAGGGTTGACATTTTGAGGGAAGCCCACGATGCACCAATGGCGGGACACCTGGGATTTGCAAAAACATACGACCGCGTTAGAAGAAAATATTTCTGGCCCGGCTTGCATAGATCTGTGCGACAATATGTGGCTCATTGTCGAGAATGTCAACGGTGAAAAGGTTCTACTGAACGTCCACCAGGACAACTTGTGCCAATTCCGCCGGTTGCACGACCTTTTCAGAAAATAGGGATAGATTTGTTAGGAAGATTCCCTTCCTCGAACGATGGCAATAAATGGACCGTGGTCGCGACAGACTATCTAACAAGGTATGCTATGACCAAAGCCATACCAAATGGAAGTTCGGAAGAAGTTGGAAAATTTATAGTAGAAGACGTGATCCTTAAACATGGAGCCCCCAGAGAATTGATTTCAGACCGAGGTCGAACGTTTATATCTCACACAATACGGGAGATTAATAACCTCTGTGGAACCGCACATCGCTTTACTTCTGCCTACCACCCCCAAACAAATGGCCTGACCGAGAGACTCAACAAGACACTTGGTGACATGCTGTCTATGTATGCTGACGTAGACCAAAGAAACTGGGACTCAGTTCTCCCTTACATAACTTTTGCCTATAACACCGCCAAACAGGAAACCACTGGGTTTAGCCCTTTCTATCTTGTACACGGACGAGACCCCATTGGACACCATCCTGACGTATAGAGAGGAAGCTAATCTGGAAGACTACGTGGAGTGTTTGGTGACAAATGCCGAGGACGCACGCCAGCTGGCCAGTTTGAACATTTTGAAGGCGCAAGAAAAAGACAAATCTCGATACGACAAAAGCCACAGACCTGTCCAGTACCGCGCGGGAGACCTTGTGTGGGTGTACACACCTGTGCGTAAACAAGGACTG
Organism: Cordylochernes scorpioides; assembly: GCA_030710605.1. Lineage (NCBI taxonomy): Eukaryota > Metazoa > Arthropoda > Arachnida > Pseudoscorpiones > Chernetidae > Cordylochernes > Cordylochernes scorpioides. The sequence continues at coordinate 22,909,257 of CP092864.1, read as the reverse complement.
TCGGAGAAGCTACTTAAAAGATACTTCGGCCCCTATAAAGTTGTGAGACAACTGTCTGAAGTAACTTATGAAGTAGAGGCCTTGGAGAGGAGACCCCGGCAGCGGAATATCAAAGACATCGTCCACGTCCTGCGGATGAAACCATACAGAAGCCCAGAAGAACAAACACAGGACTGATATCAGAGTGTAGAATTTTTTTTTAAAGCAGCGGGTCGCTGCTTATTTTTGAAAAGGGGAGTAATGTCATAACCAAAAATGTACATAGCTTGTAACTGTAAATAATACATCGGCAGCTTGGCGAATGTTATGTACCTAAGCTCCGATAGATGGCGGGCGCGCTAGGCGGGAGGTTTGTAAACAATAGTCGCCATCTTGAGGGGTGGAGCCGATTACCAGCCGTTTGGGTCTCTGACATTACTTCCTTAATTTACCATTATTTTTATCCATTTAACTTAGTTTACCTCTATTTCTTTTTATCCTTCAAACTTATTAACTATTTCAAGTAATCTAATAAATTATTTTATTCTACCCAAACGACTCGTCACCTTCATTACTGTGACACTATTTTATTTAAAGAATGTGCTATCATAATTAAAACGTATAAAAATGCATATATGCGAAAGGGGGAATTATATTAATTGAATTTTTTGACATCAATATAATATTTCAAAGGTGTTTGGTATAAATAGGTGAAACAGAATTTTTTTTATATTATACATTATATATTATATACATTTGGGTAGATATAAATCTAACTCACAAATAGAAATTTAGAGTAGTATAACAAAAAATAGAAAGGGAGAATGGAAAAATACTTACTTTGTGGTGGAGGTTGGTAGAGAGTCTTTGCTACAGTCTGTGCTTGGGTTCTTTGTTGTTGTTGTCCTTCACAAACAGTACACTAGTAGTGGTTGATATATTCCTACTAGCCGAATGACCCGGGCAACGCCCGTGTTTTACCCGATTGAATGTTTTGATTCAAATACTATTTGTTACAATTCTAAATTGGCGCCTTAATTAATTGCATATGTTAGTTAATAACTATAGCCTACCGCCCGCCATGCGCGCGCACAGGGAAGTCACGTGGGGCAAAGGTGGCGTGACCATAGCCAACCAATAAAAGCAAACGGTGACAGAGGCGGCTGATTGATTAGGAAAGACACTCGTAACTGTATATAGAATTCTACTAGACGAATGGCCCGGGCAATGCCCGGGTTTTACCCGAGTGCGGTTTTAATTCAAAAACTATTCGTTACAATTATAAATTGGCGCCATGGATGTCACTCTTGTGAAACGTCCCGTTCCAAGCTGTGTGTTTTTCAAATGTTTTAACTATATATAATATAACGGTATAAAGAAATAATGAGCCTATAGCCTAGTGGTCATGGCATCTGCCCGGTAAGCGGAAGGTCGTGGGTTCGATTCCCATCCCTTGACCTTGTATACATCTTGCTTCCTAGGGTTGCCTAGAGTGGCCACTATAGACAGGGTGGTCTGTATAGACAGGTGGATGTATCACACAGCTGATAACAGGGTTGCCTAGAGTGGCCGCTATAGACAGGGTGGTCTGTATAGACAGGTGGATGTATCACACAGCTGATAACAGGGTTGTCTAGAGTGGTCGCTATAGACAGGGTGGTCTGTATAGACAGGTGTATGTATCACACTGCTGATAACAGGGTTGCCTAAAGTGACCGCTATAGACAGGGTGGTCTGTATAGACAGGTGAATGTAACACACTGATGATAACAGGGTTGCCTAGAGTGGCCGCTATAGACAGGGTGGTCTGTATAGACAGGTGGATGTATCACACAGCTGATAACAGGGTTGTCTAGAGTGGTCGCTATAGACAGGGTGGTCTGTATAGACAGGTGTATGTATCACACTGCTGATAACAGGGTTGCCTAAAGTGACCGCTATAGACAGGGTGGTATGTATAGACAGGTGAATGTAACACACTGATGATAACAGGGTTGCCTAAAGTGACCGCTATAGACAGGGTGGTCTGTATAGACAGGTGGATGTATCACACAGCTGATAACAGGGTTGTCTAGAGTGGCCGCTATAGACAGGTGTATGTATCACACAGCTGATAACAGGGTTATCTAGAATGGCCGCTATATACAGGGTGGTCTGTATAGACAGGTGAATGTAACACACTGCTGATAACAGGGTTGTCTAGAGTGGTCGCTATAGACAGGGTGGTCTGTATAGACAGGTGTATGTATCACACTGCTGATAACAGGGTTGCCTAAAGTTACCGCTATAGACAGGGTGGTCTGTATAGACAGGTGAATGTAATACACTGATGATAACAGGGTTGCCTAAAGTGACCGCTATAGACAGGGTGGTCTGTATAGCCAGGTGGATGTAGCACACTGCTGATAACAGGGGTGTCTAGAGTGGCCGCTATAGACAGGGTGGTCTGTATAGACAGGTGGATGTAACACACTGCTGATAGCAGGGTTGTCTAGAATGGCCGCTATAGACAGGTGTATGTATCACACAGCTGATAACAGGGTTGTCTAGAGGGGGGCAGGGAGGCCACGTGTTCGCCGGCAGCCAATGGGCGCGCATTCTATCCGTGAACTTCAGACAGTGAGCTTCAGACAGTGAACTTCAGACAGACAGAATAAGGCAATTATATAAGTAGATTTAAAGAATGTGCTATCATAATTAAAACGTATAAAAATGTATATATGTGAAAATGGGAATTATATTAACTGAATTTTTCAACAACAATATAATATTTCAAATGGTGTTTGGTATAAATAGGTGAAACAGAATAGATGAAATATAAAAAGATGATAAATATCAGTATTAATCTCACAAAAATCAACTTCAACCAAGACTAGAGATAAATATCAAATAATAAAAAAATAAGAATTTGGCACAAAAATGTGGATTGTATAATAATAAATGCATCAAAATGCTTGTAATTAATGAATGTCTTAGTTGTTTTTTTTTTTTTAGTTTTATCCTCTTCTTTTTTATGAATACAAGATAATAACCTGGAAAACACCCGGCTTTTCCCTCGAATTAAATTTTACCTGGATGCATATAGAATTAAAATCCTTTTTAAAAATAAATAATATTAATTATATAAATTATATTTTATTAAGACAAAAATTCATTAAGAATAAATATAAAAAACGAGCCAAATGACCCGGGCAACGCCCGGGTTTTACCCGATTAAATGTTTTTAATTCAAATACCGCCGTGGATTTCACTCTTGTGAAACGTCCCGCTCCAAACTTTGCGTGTTTTAAAATATAAAAATAAAAATTTTCACAAAGATATTTTAAAATTCTATTATTTTGATTTTCAAATACTATTCGTTACAATTATAAATTGGCGCCATAGATGTCACTCTTGTGAAACATCCCGCTCCAAACTTTGTGTCTGAGAAGCGATATTTTTAGAGAGAGATGATCTGGCTTTGTGTCTTCTGCTTGAATGAATGTTTTTTTCTGTTATAATTTTGTTCCTGCATACTAAAAATGAACTGGCTTCACCCCTGGTCTCTGATTTTTGGTATTTTTCCAGATATAATTTTGTATCTGATAATCAAACATGATTAAGCAATATTGTCATCATCATTTTCTGACTAAAAAAACAACTATCTTTGCCCAAAACCTATCAATTTCAATTTCTTTGGCTAAATATCTCTTCCAGATTTTCTCTATTTCCTGTTAAAACATGTTTTACATGTACATTAGGTCAGTTGATATTACCTCCCATCTTCACCGCTAGAGGCGCTGCTTGCGAGCGAAAGGGAAAATTTGTAATGCAAAAAAATGTTACTATTATGGAAACATATGAGGACTATAAAAAAGGGTAGGTATTAAAATTTATCTATTAATAATTAAAGCAATTAATTTTATGATCGTAAAAAAATCAGATTCCTTAGTAAAACTTTATTAAGCAACTAATAGCCTTGGTGTCTGATAAACTCCCCATGACCAATTTGACAGAACTCATTATAGTAACCACCACATTAGGCAAAAACAGGATATTTATATTAACAGGAAGCATGAAAGTAAATTTCAACATTGGACTAAGAAATTTGCATTCCCGTACAAGTCTTTTTCAAATTCAATATTAAATCTCACAAATACCAAGCTTTCAGATAACCCTAAGGATGTTCTAAAAAAAGGCCTAACGTTTAGGATCCCAGTCGAACGGATAATTATTTAATGTTAAAACTTAGTTGCCTGCAGAATATTCAGCATAGGAAGTAAGGAATATACTAAACTTAGAAGAGATGAAATTATCGCCATCAAACAACTCATGAAAAATACAAATCTGGTTATTACTAAATCTGATAAAGGTGTCACCACTGTTATCATGAGCAAATCTGATTATTCTAAGAAAATCCATAACATTCTTGAAGACATTAATGAATTCAAACAGATTAAAGCAGTCACCATTTCAAGAACTGTTGCCTTATTTAGGAGAACACTGACAGCCTTACAGAAAGAAAAACTAATAAAAGACGTCTAAATGAAGAAATTCATAGTTAAAGCAAATCGAATCCCATACATCTACAGCCTATCTAAAATTCACAAGGAGAACATCCTGGTCAGACCAATAATTGCATATCATCTTTCGCCAGCAATGCCCTTATTCAGATTCCTGACCTCATACCTAACATCTGTGATTTGTTCTGACAACCTCTATTCCATTAGTAACATATCTTATTTTATAACTTAAGAAATTCAAAACCAGGATGTATAATTGGTTCCTTTGATATATCATTATTTCTTAGGCTACCCCTCCACTTATTAGGTAATCTTAAGGACATACTAAGACCAAGTTCGACCGGTGGCATAGAAAGCAATTGAGTCATAACTTTATTCCATCTCTGCCTCTCTCACACACACACAATGATAAATTTTATATTTGAAGATGGAATTTTCCCACAGATTTTGTGGTTACTCCATGGGGAGCTCATTATCATTAATAGATGCAGAAATAGTCATGTTGAAATTAGATATATGGATCAATAGCTTCGAAGAATTGACATGAAAAATGGTACCGGTATATAGATGATATTTTTTTATTAATTTGAAAGATACAGAATATCAAATTTTAAACACTTTGAACAGTTACAACCCATAGATTAAATTCACAATGGACACAGAAACCAAAGCTGCACTGCCTTTTTTATATATACTCATATTTAGAACCAAAGATTTTATTCTACTGTTTATTAGAAAAAATAAATAGAACCATCTTGGTTTAAATTCATTTGGTCCAATAAATAGGTCATAAAATATCAATAGTGAAAACACAAACTCAAAGAAATACTATGCAATGCTCTCTACCTGTTTTCAAAATATTAAAAAAAGCTCAATATCATTCAAAACCTGCAAAAGTCCAGATTTCCACTAGAATTCATACAGAAGCACACCTACAACGAATTTCTCCTAAAAAATCAGACAGTATATCAAACCAATTTTAACCTAAAATATTCTCCAACCAATCAAAAGATGGCTCTCATGAATTAAGAAAATTCTGTATAAGATGCTTATTCAGCAACTCTCAATCCATAGGTCAAATCATAAAAAATCCCATTAACAAATCCCACATTGATATAGAACCTGGAAACCATCATGATGCCATATATTTAATATCCTGCCAACAGTAATATATAGGAGAAACAAGCCAATCAGTCACCACCAGAATTTTAAAAACACATCCGTAACATTAAAAATCATGACAATATATCATTAATATATCAGCATGAAGAATCCACCCGTCATCAATTCAACCTATAGGATGCAAAATATTATTTCCAAAGTATACCTTAAATATATAATAGACTCATTCTGGAATCATAAATATCAAAAAGCAATAGCAGTATATATGAATCGAAGAATTGAAATACCTCAGCAATATCAACACATACCATGCAGATAAATCAGTATTTTACCGGATAAGTTATGATCTGTTGTCTGTTTATTCAATATTTTCTTAATCAATCATTTTTATTATTTTAATTTTAAAATATATGTGGGAAGCAGGTTATGCAGTCATTGGGCCTAAAGTGGTTTTAAGCATCAATGGATAACGCAAAACGCCCGAGACAGGTTGGATGTCATTTCAGAGAGAGGCCAGTGCTGAAGACGTGGACAAGGCCCAGGAGGGTGTGATCTACATGTGAGAGAAAGATGATCTGCTATTGTCTGGTCATTTGTCGGTATGGGGGCGGAAATAAAACTAACGATTTCTATACTCGGACTCCGTCTTGTCTTGGACAGCAGACTCTCAATAAAACTTATTTTGTATTACATGATGGCCAAACTAATGCGTTAAATTGTATCTACATTTTGGAGCTGTTATACTATTTATAATTATGGCACATATGAAAATCTAATGTATATTAAAATATATTTTTGCGAAAATATATATTTCATTAATTTTTCTTAGCCTGTCTTTCAAAGTTATTTTCTTTATATTTAGTATAAATAAATCAATTTTTAGAATAAATATTTATAATATTTTAGATTTTAGCAAAACTTTTTAAATATGTAAATTTCTTCTACACCTATATATACTGTAGGCATTCGAAAAATAATTGGCCTGATGAGCTAACACTTGAAAGCTTGTTATTTTAACTTAATAAATAAATTTATTACAATTCTTTTGATTGTTTATTGTGTTTATGTCTCAGTGTCTTAGCATAAACACAGCCCCATCTTCTATATACACTCCATGCCATCAATCCTTTCATACTTGAATTAATTCAATTCTACACATCTGCAGATTATGTAGATTGCTAATTGGTATTGTAATAGTTTGCAGAAAAGAGATTAAAAGACAGATGTGTAAAAGCTATTATAAAATGTAACAAAAAAGGAATCTTATCACTATGAATCAACATCATAATTGCCCATATAATGTATATATATAATTGTAATTATTTTTCACATACACCTTTGAGTAGTTTTAAATAAAATATATTTTATTGCCTTTTTTCATCATGATTTTCCTGAGGCCCAGTCTAAATTGTTTAATCAAAACCCACTCAAAAGAGCTAGAATTTTGATCAGTGTTGAATTATAGTAAATTAAAGAGTAAATAGGCTTATTGGGGATTATGAAAAATGGTTGAAGTCTTCTGAATTAAAAGCTACACAGTATATATAAAATGTTTACCCTATCATTATAAAGTTTAATATAAAAAATAAAGAGAGAGTGGAAGAATACTTACTTTGTGGTGGAGGATGGCATTGTGCTGCAGTCTTTGCTTGAATCTGTTGTTCTGATTGTCCTTCACGAACAACAGTGATTGCATCACTTCTCTATTTTTAAAATATAAAATATGATCTCTTTATTAAAATTTCTAAAATAATAAATGGAAAAACAGATGTGTAAAAGCTATTAAAAAATGTAACAAAAAAGGAATCTTATTACTATTAATCAACATCATAATTTCCCATATAATGTATATATAAAATTGTTTGCAATTATTGTTTGTACCTTTATATTATTTTTAAAAATATATATATTATTGCCTTTGCATAATAATTTTCATCAAGCCCAGTCTAAATTGTTTAATTCAACACCCACTCAAAAAGAGCTAAAATTCAATCAGTGTTGAATTATAGCAAGTTAAAGTAAATAGGCTTATTGGTGATTATGAAAAATGTTTGAAGTCTGCTGAATTAAAGATTACACGGTATATATAAAATGTTTACCCTATTATTATAAAGTTTAATATAAAAAATGTGAAAGAGAGAGAGTGGAAGAATACTTACTTTGTGGTGGAGGATGGCATTGTGCTGCAGTCTTTGCTTGAATCTGTTGTTCTGATTGTCCTTCACGAACAACAGTGATTGCTTCAATTCTCTATTTTTGAAATATAAAAAATGATCTCTTTTTTAAAATTTCTAAAATAATAAATGGAAAGACAGATGTGTAAAAGCTATCAAAAAATGTAACAAAAAAGGAATCTTATTACTCTTAATCAACATCATAGTTTCCCATATAATGTATATATATAATTGTTTGAAATTATTGTTTGTACCTTTATATAATTTTAAATAAAATATATCTTATTGCCTTTGTGTGTGCATAATAATTTTCCTCAGGCCCAGTCTTAATTGTTTAATTCAACACCAACTCAAAAGATCTAGAATTTTAATCAGTGTTGAATTATAGTAATTTAGAGTAAATAGTCTTATTGGAATTATGAAAAATGGTTAAAGTCTGCTGTATTAAATATTACACAGTATATATAAAATGTTTACCCTATTATTATAAAGTTTAACCTTTGTTGACTGGCTTCATACTTACTTTGTGGTGGAGGATGGCATTGTGGCGCAGTCTTTGCTTGAATCTGTTGTTCTGATTGTCCTTCACGAACAACAGTGATTGCTTTACTTCTCTATTTTTAAAATATAAAATATGATATCTTTATTTATATTTCTATATTAATATGTAAGATGAGAAAATTATAGTAAAGCTAAATTTTTCTTTTGACAATGTTAAAATTGTCAAAAGCATCTGATATAGTAGAATCTATTTGTAAAGGACACCTTGTTGCAGAGCCAAAGTGTCCTTTAAAGAGAGATGTGTCCTCTTAGCAAAGGGTAGCTAATTAGTAAAAATTGTACTTTTGATTATGTAAAAAAGCTATTGCGTTATATTGAAATTAAGTGTGCTAAAGCAAGATTTAAGATAATCTTAAGTGGCAACTTTAATATATGTGCTACTAACTTGGTAGGTTTTTGTAATATAATTTGTTAAATAATAAGCAGAGGTTTTATTTTAATCAAGCATATGTTTTATTGAACATAGTGGGTAGGTATATTATAACAACAACAACAACAGAATAACGGAAAGGTGCCAGATCAACTTATATATAAAATCAATATACAAATATTTTAAACGTCATCAAAAAATTACAGGCATAAGAAAATATTTCAACATCCCTCCTTGTCTATGATTTACATTAAAAGTTCAAGGTTTGTATAGTTCTATTGGAGTGCAGGAGCCTTCAAGTTCTTTGTGAATAGATCTGCAGGATTCTTCTTTGTTGGAAAAAATAAAACTCAGCTTCCCTTACTTGATTATATCTCTGATAAAGAAATGTCGAATGTCAATGTGTTTAATTCTTTCTGATACCACTTCAATTTCAGCAAGGAACATAGCACCTTGATTGTCTATAAGTATTTTCAAAGGAGATTCCATAAAATCACCAACTTCAATTTCTTCCGTAAAACTTGTGAACCACAGAGCTTCCTTTGCTACTTCACACATTGCATAATATTAGGCTTCTATTGCTGAGAGAGCGATGCATTTTTGTTTGCTGCTGCACCAGGAGTTGGCTGCTCCGCCCAACACAAAGATGTACCTGCTATAGGATTTCCTGTCTTTTTATAACTGCCCCAGTCTGCATCTGCAAAAGCTACTAATTTCTTTCCAGTGAATACTAATTTGGTATCCTTGGTCATCTTTAAATATCTCAAGAGATGCTTTACAGCATTCCAATGTTGCAAGGGGAAACTATTAAACTTGCTAAGGTAAAATACAATGTATGCAATGTCTGGTCTTGTCATTCCTGCTAGCCAAAGCAAATTTTCAATAGCCTGTTGATATGGGGCATGGCATGCTTCTTTTCCTTCACGCTCTTCTGTAAAAATTCCAGGATCTAAAGGTGTTGAGGCTTCTTTTGAATTATCCATTCCATAATCCTTAAGGATTTCTTCAATGTAATGAGTATGATCAGGTTCCTGATTTGAATATTTATTTCATTTAATCCTTACAGAGATACAGATCACTCACTTCACTAAGTCCTTGATTTCCACTTCTCCTTGAAGTGGAATTCGTAGCTTCAGGACCACAAAGTGCTTCTTGAATGGTACTTGCTTCTTCTGTATTGGGTTGAGGATTCTTCATGATATTGCAATTTATTTTGGTTTCGTCTCCTTTTTAATTATTTCCAAACGGTGCAAAGATTGTGATAGTTCATCTTTATTTGAGTCTTGTGTGTGTGTGTGTGTGTGCTCCGACTTAGTTCTTGAACTAGACTTTACCTCAGTTTACAGATCTTCTCTCTGATGAATCAGTTGTTCATCATAAAAGTTTTTCTCTTTTTCTGATTCAGTTCAAAACTTGTATTTGGATCACTAGTTTCTTACGAGTAAAAATGTTCTCAGAAAATATTACTTTTGGTGATATATATTTTGTCATTTCTGAAATCTCATACTTTATATTCCTTAGTCCATTCCCGATCTCCTAGGGACTGAATTCAGACTTACAATGGCGATCATCAATGCTGCACCAAGATTTGCATCCAAATACCTTAAGATATCCTATTTTGGGACTCTCTTCATTAATTTTGTTGTCAATTGCTTTACTTAGGAGTCTTATTTCTCAAGTAACAAGCTGTATGGATTGCGTCTCCCCAAAAGGAAAATGGAATACCCAATACTGTCAATAAGCATCTAGCAGTACGTAACAGTGTTTGGTTCATTCGTCCAGACAATCCATTTTGTTGAGGAGTTCTTGGAACAGATAACTGCCTTCTGATGCCATTTTTGATAAGAAGCCAGTCAAATCCAAAGTTTAATATTCTTTCCCATAATTCCCATTGTCTTGAATCTTCTTTTGTGAAAGATTTCTACAAAGCTCTTATTTTCCTTAAATTTTCAAATACTTAATTTTGATTTTTCATGAAATTGACCATGGTGTAGTGGGAGAAATTGTCAATAAATGAAACAATGTAGTTTGATCCTCTCTTGGACCTTGGATTAATGGGACCAACAACATCAAAGTGGATTAGTTATAGGGGAAAAGAAGCCCTTTTGTCTTTATTATTATAAATAGAAAAAGGCAATTTCTTCATCTTGGATTCCATGCACACTGTACATTGGTTGTCACTCCTTTTTTCTCCAATATTATTTTTTGCCTCAGCTTCCTTATTTAGATGTCATAAACGTCTGTTAAAAATGTCTTCTCTAACTTTGGTAATCCTGGCACAATTATTGAATTCTTAAAAAAAATTCTTCAACCAATAGTTCACCTTGTCGGCCTAATATCTTAACTTTTCCATTTTTTTAAACAACAGTGTTGCCAAGTTTCTCAATCCTTCCAACAGATAATAAATTCCCTTCAATTTCACACAGGAACAATGAAAATATTCTTCAAGATTTCCGCCATCATTTTTGTTATGTACCTTTATGTAATATCTCCCATTTCCTTAACATGAATTAACTGTTTATTTGCTGTTTCTACTACTGAGATTTCTGAATATTGGTTATAGCTTGCTTCTATCAGATAACATGTATTCTGATTCTCCAATGTTAAACTACCATAAATGTGATTCTCTGTTACCTTCCTTGAAGAAAAGTGCCTTTTGTTTTGAGCCTCCATCAGGATTATAAGACAATCTCTTTGCCTTTTCTTTATTTTAAGTGAAAAGAACTTTTCTCTTTCCTCTTTATTGCATGATTTAATCTACAATTCTTTGATATATGCCCCTTTTATCCACAGCAAAACATTTGACAGTTCTAGGTTTATAGTGTCGCGGCTGACCCCTCCGGTTCTTTGCAACTACCGCCGCTTCCTCCTTCGTGGATCACCTACCCCAGGCTCCCGTTGCTCTCCCTCTGCAGCTGTACCCTGCAGAGCACCCAAGGACCTCAGAGAACCACTGCTAAAGTGGAACTCCTTTCCTCTGGCAGTATCTCTCGGCCTTACCACTGGTGGGGGGACACGAGAGACTTACCAGAAGAGTAGCAAGCAGCGAGATGTGGCGATGGCGAGAGTAACAACAGCAACAGGCACAAGACTTCTAACACTCCTTTTTTTATTGTCACTTCTACTACAAATTACATATAACTAAAATATCAATCAATGGGTATTTACATTGCATTACCTCCTAGGGCCAATATAAAAGTGTATTTACAAACGTTTGCCCCAGGAAGCAGGACTACAGCAGTCGGCGATTCCCACACCAGTTTCAGATCGGAAACAGGCAAGAGCGCCATCTATTGGCGGAGGTTGTAGGTATTTTCAGGCCTTATATGCAACACTTCCCCCCTAAAGGCGGATTGTCCCGATCCGGTCCCATCGGCCCTGTCGCCTTGATGTCACGTTTCTCCTGCTGGTGCCGTCTCTTGCCGGAACTGCCTCTCTTGATGGAACCGCCTATCTCGCTAGAGCCGCCTTCCTCGCTGGAGTCGCTTCTCACGCCGGAGGCACTTCTCATGCTGGGACCGCTTCTCTCCTCGGTTCCGCTTTTCACGAAGAAGCAGATTCTCTCGCCGGTACCGCTCCTCTCGCCGGACCACTTCTCTCGTGGCATTGACTTGACAGTACTGCTTCTCTCGCTGCCACCCGCTTCTCTCGCCAGGACCACCTCTCTCGCTGAGACCACTTCTCTTGCCGGGACCATTCCTCTCGCCAGGACCATTCCTCTAGCCGGGACCACTTCTCTCGCGGCATTGCTCGCTGGCACCGCTTCTCTCGCCGGTACCGCTTTTCACGCCAAAGCCGCTTTTCTTTGCCGGCACTAATACTCCCGAGGGCACCGCTTCTTTTGCTGGGGCCACTTCATTCACGGCTCTGCCTGAAGCAGATTCAGGGTCTGTCCTGGAGGTTCCACAATCAGGCCTTCTACTCTATGGAATTTCTCCATGTGACCCGGCTCGACCTCCAGCCCCTGGGACTCCCGGCCCTCGCCGACATCATTCCTCAAGGTTGACTGGGCCATACTTGGCTCCCTCTGTTTATGGGCCTCCATTTGAGACAACAACTGTTATATCTCTTTTCTTCTAAGAAGCCTTCTTTCCTCAAATTATTTTTCCATCAGAAGCCCTTTCTTCCTCTCTACGGCGCTTTGCCTCATCCCTCTCCCTCCTGATGTCCCTGTAGCCTCTGGATGATCTCGTCTAGCGAGTCCTGCTCGAAGGCCATCCCTTGGCCTCTCACGTCGATGGGCCTTTGTCAGCAACCAAAAAATCTCAAAAAGAGCCTCCTGGTGACTTCGACGAGGAAGAATCCTACTTCTGACACCAGTGTCGTGGCTGACCCTCCGGTTCTTCGCGACGATGACGCTTCTTCCGTCGTGGATCACCTACCCGGGCTCCCGTTGCTCTTCCTCTGCAGCTCTACCATGCAGAGCACCCAAAGATGTCCGAGAACCACCGCTCAAGTGGAACTCCTTTCCTCTGGCAATATCTCTCAGCCTTACCACTGGTGGGGGGACACGAGAGATTTACAGAAGAGTAGCAGCAGCGATGTGGCGATGGTGAGAGTAACAACAGCAACCGGCACAAGACTTCTAACACTCCTTTATTTATTGCTCACTTCTACTACAATTACATATAACTAGAATAACAATCAACGGGTATTTACATTACGTTACCTCCTAGGGCCAATATAAAAGTGTATTTACAAACATTTGCCCCAGGAAGCAGGACTACAGAAGTCGGCGATTCCCACACCAGTTTCAGATCGGAAACAGGCAAGAGCACCATCCATTGGCGGAGGTTGTAGGTATTTTCAAGCCTTATACGCGACAATATTCTTCTGATAATTTTGGGATGTGCTAACGTCTTGGATTTTCTTTGCAGGATGATAATTTCTTCTTTAATGTAAGTTGGTCATTTTTTCTTCCTTGATCACAAAAGCCTTGAGGTGGTTTCTTCTTTAATGGTATTATGTCTGAGTTGTCTCTTTTCTTCTAGTAATAGCTTAGCTTTGACAAATTTTGTTGAAAGCTTCTCATTTTTTTCCAAATAAGGATCATTGGTTAATAGGCTTTGGGCAACCCCATTAGCATTATGAGTGCCAATTCTGTATTCTTAAAAACCATGTCCTCCTTTCTCCAGTTTTCTGTGGACATCCATTAACCTTGCTAAATAGTCCTTCATTGATTCTCTTCATTAGTTTTTGTAATATTAAAAATATCACTTAATAATTCCAGAATGTGAAGCAATTCATATTTGATGTGCATTTCTTCTAAAATATTCCATGCTTCACTTGCTCTTTCACAATCTCCAATATCATCTAAAAATTCGTCTTCTAGAATTTAAAAAATTGTGATATTTTAATGTTATTGTTTTCTTCTGAACTGCAGTTAGAGTTTTGTCAAAACCTGGATCAACTGCTTCCCATACACCTTTTTGCATGAGGGCAGCCTTAGCTCTAATAAACCGAGCAGGGTAATTTTCACCATTTAATTCCGCTCTTTTAAAGTCTTCCAAACTCTCATTGTGAAATAATAAATATCCAAAATGTATAATTTACCTTAAAAGATATTTCATCTTCCAAAAAAAAAAAAAAACAAATTGCTCTTGTCTTCAAAAAGGCGATTGTCGTCTTAAATTATGTGATCGCCATTGTTTTTAAAAATTGTGCAGTTAGTGATGCTGTGATTAAAGAAAAAAAGTTTTAATTGATTTTAAGGTCTTCTTTTATGCTGGACATAACCTTTGTTAAATAATAAGCAGTTTTTATTTTAATCAAGCCTAAAGGTTTTATTGATGGGTAGGTAAATATGGGTAGGTATATTATAACAACAGAATAACGGAAGGGGTGCCGCACAAATCAACTTTTAAAATGAAATTACAAATATTTTAAATGTCATTAAAAAATTACAGGCATCAAGAAATATTTAAACATAATTGATACCCTAACTCTGCTTTCAACCAATTGCATTTCAAAAGATGTAAATCAATCCCCTCACATGGAATTCTTTTAATAAACTAGACAATAATTTTCTAACTATATTAAGTGGTAGGTCTGCCGGTGACAAAAATGAGAATCTGAATTTTATATTGAATTTCTATTGTCTCTTCTGCTATTCTGGGGCCACATCATTTTTTTTATTTGTCCTGTGTAGAGAGATGTCCACTAGCGGGTGTGTTTTGCTCATGGAGTCTTGGAGTGAATCTGTGAATTTTTTGAAGCCTAAAATCTAAATGATAGAGCCATTAGCACAAAATAGAAAGCCACCTTACATGTAGGGAGTTTTAAAACTAACTCAAATAGATTGAAAGGTGGAAAGAAAGAGAATGTAAGGATACTTTACTCTGGGGTGGAGGCTGGTAGAAAGCTTGTGTTTTTAATTGAGGTTGTCCTTCACAAACAGCACAGTAGTAATCAATTACATCACCTTTTATATTTAGAAGTGCAGTACTACAAGGCAGTGGCTTAAAAATTAATGCACATGCAACTGTGTGTGGATCAAACTTGTTTTTTTTTTAAAGATTAAATGTGAAGAGAAAGATTTTATTTTTAAAAAGAAACAAAAAAAAATCATTTTTTATTAAGCAGATGAGGCCTTGATATATAATACAGAGAACACTTACTTGGTGCAGAAGGCTGATTGGAAGCAGGCGTTTCTTCTGATTCTCCTACAAACATCATCTCTCCTTATGAAAAAGGCCTCATTTTGATAATAGTAGAAGTAGAGTAAAACATGACAAATATTTGATAAAAATGGGCAAGCTTTCAAGGTTTTGTGACATTAACTACCATCTCTCTCTCTCTCTCTCTCAAATAGGACCAGCACAGAGGAATTATTTTATGTGTAGATTTCATGATAAGACAAATGATTAATATCTCTATTTCTACTTACTTTGTTGGGGAGGGCGATTTCTGCCTCCCCTTTTTTTGGATTTAACTGTAATCCACCCTCCTTCAGCTAGAACACCACATCAATAACATCAGGACATCTTTCAAAGTCCCTAGCAATAATTTCAATTTTTAAAATGTATGGCAATTAATAAAAATACATTAAAGATGGATATTGCCTGAATGAAATTCATATTTTATTTGAAAGGACACTTCAGCCAGTGGAAAATGTTTTACTTATATTTCACAAATAAAAAGATTTTCATCTGGCACAAGGTATTCTTTCAAATAAAAATAACTTAAAATGGTACTGAAACTATGATTTTGCATCCTCTTATTTCAAAGTTGTTGACCACTAAAATAGGTGGTGTGTGCGTAAGTGGATATCTTGCAGATTTAGTGAGAAGTTACAATTTGGTAGATGTATAATATTCACATGGCATAATCATCAAACAAATTCTATAGATTACTTATTTGAAGTTGGTATTACTATATTAGGAAATTTTATTCAATAAAATGTGCATAATATAGCGATACTTTTTTATCACCCCCTTCCTGGATGGAATTAACTTCTAGCATTTGTAAATGCTCTTTTAATGACTAACCAGCAAAAACACAAGGACATTATGTATTTAAATTTTGTAATAAAAATGTGTTATTGAAGAAGTGCCCTAAAACCACTACAAATGAGCCTGCCAAAATTTAAACTTTAATTCTTCTTATCCATATATAGTGGATTAACTTTGCATCTTGTCGACTACTATTCTATAAAAATTCATAAATTTATTCTTATGCATCAGAATGAAAAATGCACCAAAAGTAGACATAATAACATGCTTGTTATTAATTGTTATATATTATCTATTATATCATGTGTTGGGGTTGTCAATGAGATTAATTATATTGAAAGATCTGGTTCTTGGTTAAACTCATGTTGGTCAAGAGCTCCAGACTTTGCCAGAGAGTCTGCTAGCTTATTTCCAGGAATTCCAACATAAGCTGGTAGCCATTGCACTGTGACAGAACTGTTGGCTGGGAGTCAGTTCACAGATTTAGTGATGCTCTTGAGAAGAGATTCTTGGCTGGAGAAATAGGTTTGAAAGGTATAAATGGCTGCTCTTGAGTCAGATTATTATTTTGCTTGGTGAGTTGTTGTTTTTTGAGAGCAGTGTCTATTGCAGAGAGTTCTGATTTGTAAAATTAAAAATGTCTAGTGTGGGAAAGAGTTTTTTTTCAAGAAATCTTTATTTGTAAATATAAATTCCACTGCCAGACAGTCCAGTTTAAAGTTGACTACCATCAGTATAAATTGTGATGTCAAAGAGATATCTATTTTATTCAATGATTTGAAGGCCAAAAGCTTTAAGCAATTCTGGCTGAGTTTCATGTTTGTGGGGATTGGCTAGGAGATGAAAGTAAAGGTGAGTTCATTGCAAGTTCTATGTGGAGTTTAGAAATTTTTGTGTTTGGGATTGATTGGGATCTCTAAAAGATGAGAATTGTAAGCCATGTTGAGAGGAGGTGGGGGTTTGAGTCTTTGATTTGGGTCAAATTTCAAACCAAATTTCTTCTAAGGTGATTTTTGGGAGAATTAATCTTTTTTAAATATGAACTTTGAAAAACAGATTTTTCTCCTAGAGGTGCTGGGGAAGAAGATTAGATTCGAGTTCAGCAATGTGATTTGGGCAGGATCCTCGAAGCCTGATGATTTTAGCTGCATTTACTTGGATTCTGCTATTATGGATAGGTTGGTTCCAAAATAGGTCTTATAAGTGTGAGGTATGTTGTGCATAAGATATTGGCATTTGCACCCCAGTTTAAGCCTGATATTTTTTGAGAATTCAGAGTCTATTTAAAGGTTAGAGCAAGGTCAAGTGTTGACACCAAGATATCTTGGGGAATCTGAATATTTGATTATCGAGTTATTCAAAAAATATTTGGGCCCAGCGGCGAAAGTGATTGTTAATGGTGAAGGGGCCAATTTCATATTTGCTAATGCTAATAGATAATTTCAGTTTCTGGGTGACCTTTTGCAGACTATTCATAGTCTTATTCAGAGTGTTCTGCATCAGATTCTTTTTGGGAAACCCAGATAGTTATGTCATCTGCGTAGAGGGCAATTTTAGCTGGTGGTTTGAAGATGTTCACATCATTTAGGTAAATGTTGAAGAGAATAGGGCTTAGGATTGACCTTTGGTGTAGATCATGGTAAATACTAGTAGTTTTATTGTGTATTACTGTTGAAATTAACCTGCATGGTTAGTTTGGATAGAAAGTTGATAATCGAACTCAGCAGGTTTGTCTCTAATCACAAGTTTATCGAGTCTGAGAATTAGTTTAAAATTATCCATTATTGATTGAAATTTGTCTTGCTTAAATAATGAAGTAGACACTTATGTGTATTAATAGGTGAGGGAAATGTTGACATGATTTATCCATTTGCACTAGTAAATATGCATTGCATAAATCAAATTTTGTGAAAAAGGTTACCTTATAATGTTGAGAAAATGTCTTCTGACAATAGGTAGGTGATGATATCTGAAAATTTGTTGAGGGTCACTCTAAAATCACAGCTAATTCTAAAGCTTTATTTTTCTTTGGTACAAAAACTAATAGGGAGCCTAAGAAAGAGCTACTAAATGAACCCATAATCTATATTCTAATATCTCTATTCTTGTTGGATCATTCTTCTTAAGACGAATGGGCACTGATTTGTCTCTTAAAAATGGTGTAATATCTATTCAACTTATTCAGCCATTCCTTTCCGAGCTGTTTGTTTACATTAGCACACACAGTGATTTTTTTTCCTTTTGTTATTATATTACATATTTATTGGATCAAAATTGGAGACTATGGTGCTGTTATGTTGGGAAGTATTAGCAAAATTTTAACGCACAAAAATAAATAACCTTAGTTATTTGTTTATATTTATGATTATTCATATATCTCAACCAGTATATCTATTACAGATTGATGAGAGGTGTATTTGACTCTCAACTGGTGCCTCTAGGTCAAGCAATTTCGGGGGACTTCCTGATAATTGTTGATATGTAATCTCAATCTTAGAGTGTGTTCACAGCAAATAGGTGAAATGACGTCCTCTCTGACTGGATGCCTCTGACCTATAAGTGACGTGACCCAGCAAGGCCACCATTTTGCCCAGGCTATCATTAACCATTGTAAAAATCTCCAATTATTAATCATTACCTAATAAGAAATAAATCTTGTTACTTTGATTTCTGGTGCTGCTTCCTTCCACAACATGCATCTCTAACCTAACATTTGTAGGTTGTAATGGTACATGTGAAAATATTTTGGTAATGCTTTCTTGAAACAATGGTCAAAAAGCTTCCTGTATCAATTTCCATTCAACCATCCAATTCAACCTGTTGTTTGGAGGACATCTCCAAGTTAGTAAAGGAGAAGCAGTAAGGATCATACAAGTATAAATGAACAACTTCTTTGAATGGAATCTATTTGGATGCAAGTTGAGGTTGCCATTTGATATCAATGCTCGGAGCAATCAGTAGACTTAGAGATCTAGGGAAAGCATTTGAAGGGATTGTCCTAATTACTTTCAGCAAGCACTTGGTCAATTCAACCTGTTGCCTGGAGGACATCTCCAGGTTAGTGGTGGGCATTTGACAAGTTCACCATTACAACTAATTTCAAAACACTGCTGCCAGTCATCTCCATCCACCTGCAGTCCAATTGGATGCCATCGGTCTTTGTCAAGCAATTAAAGCTGCTCTACATAAGGGTCGATACAATGCAGGATTTTGACTGCGACACTAGACCATTCAAATGAATTCAGATTTTTCAGCTGGGATATGCTACTAGTGCAGCCTTCTATTTTTACAAGCTTCCTCATACCCGAGATTGAAAAAGTCTTGGAATTTGGAAAAATCTGCTTCTGATCAATGAGGATTGCCAGTTCAAGGAAATAAGGACCATTTTTGACAGATTCTGGCATACGTCAGGAATCTTCATTAACTTCTCCAAGAGAATTGGCTGTGGTGCAGTGTTTAGAAGGACCATGCTCCCTTTATGCTGGGCATATCATGGTCATTATATTCTATTACAATATTAGGCTGAGAAATAATAAAATTTCAGAGTACCTCTGTAGACAATCACTTGTAAACATATTGAGGGGCCTTTACCAAGTAGCCCCTTATTGAATGTATAGAACTTCTTTTTTGGGAAAGCCAAGGCAGTCAACTTATTGGAATCATTGAGCCTCTGTGATCAATCAACTACATGACTACTTGCCCAAATATTCTGCTATCAAAATAATGTAGGGTGGGCTAAGGAAGTTTGTATGAGAATCTAGTCAATGTGTGGGTTGGCTGTCATAAATATATTGCCTCAACATGTGGTGTGGGACTTCAGAAAATCAAGACTCATGCTCCAACTTGTAGAATGGATCCTGGAGGGCTCCAATGATTTTGGGATTCTGGTTCCTCCTTATCACCATCACCTGTCAGAGCTGGGGGATCAAGTTTTCACATCTTGTGTTGAATTGTATTACCCTACTGAACGGCCCCTCATCAATGCACACAGGCTTTGTGTTGACTCTGCAAGCCCTGCTCCACACCTTCCACATTTGGATAATTCTACCACCTTGTGTCAGAGGATGTACAAAGTAGACAACAGAAAAGGAAACTTGGAAGAAAGGTTCTACATATAAACCACACCTACATACACATGGTGTGACAACCATCACACTATTTTTTTTACACTATTCATCTGTAAACACATTACATGTAGAAGCTTCCCGGCAGCCTTCTGTTCCAACCTAGCAATATCTGTGATGCAGGCCATGCATCACCAGAATGCATTTCTCATCTCTTTGTTGATGCTCCTTTGAAGCTCATGTAGCAGAAATGGCCTTCCAGCTGGTCTTTCAATGCCTGTCTCATTTGGGACACATGGCATCATCCCATCTGCATCAATCTGAAACTCCAGCAACTTGTTAATTACCCAATGCCATCTGCCCTCTCATTTGAAAGTCATCAATCTAGCAGCTACCAGACTTGTAGTCCTGGATAATCTCTGTGAGCCTAAACAACCATGCTATCATCAACCACTTGTCAGTGAGGTATTAGGTATTCTGTGTACACTTCATCAATAAAGAAATGCAAGATGTTACTGAAGAGACCAGCTCAAAAATTTAAAGATAACTCTCAAATTTTGGAAGTCACATATCTACAATTCAATGCAAAGTGAACACTTTATTTTGGCATTGAATAATTGATATACTATTTTTAATTGCCAGTTATTTTTCAATGCTCTAGTCTATAGATGAAAGTATTGCTACTATCAGGCATAATTAACCTTATAGATTTGGTTATCTTTACCTTTTTTGATCAAATATATAAGCAAAATAGTGATTTTAGTAGCAGAGGAACCTCTCATGGAAGAATGCCTGAAAAACAAGGATATTCTCCTGAAAATAGTCTTTCCTTGGAGGATGGGTGAGTCAGCTTGAGTCAATATTGATTTTACAAATTCATTCTTCATACAATTCATTCTTCAAATAGTTCACACATGGGATGTTTTGCTCTATAGAAATTCATATCATAAATTATATATATATTAGGACTAAAATATATTGGTAAATCTTTAAAATTAATAAAATAAATGTATTCCCCCTAACCTCCATCTTTTTATTGGTTAATATTTTTATTATTATATATCGACATCACTAAGCTTTACAAAAATGGGTAATATAGGGAGAGTACAATTCTAAAAATCTCTGGAGACCAAGTTGATATGATGTGCCTTCAACTTTCCTTCTCATGTGCAATCTAGTGCAAAAACTGCATATAAATATATGGTATTTAAACATATACAAAGGTTGGGTTATAAGTAATGCACAATCATCAATGATTTTTTATTTGACAAACCATATGATGAAACTTTGTATATATGAATACCTAACTATTAGCTATATATCAGCATCATTCATATATCCACCTTCACTCTGTACACATTTGGTCCAGCATTCTTTCCAACTCAAAAGCACTTTTGTAAAATGCTACATCTTGTTTTCTGAACCACCCCACTAACCTCATGGAGTAATATTTCATCATTTCAAATATTCTACCACGTAGAGAATTCTTTAAATTACCAAACAGGTAGAAGTCGGAAGGATCCAGGTCAAGACTGGGAGCTGGGTGAGGCATCAAAGTCCACCCATATCTGGAAATTTGAGCCAATGTTTTTTCATCAATTGATATGTCGTTATTGTCCGGTTATTCTTGACAATTTCTCAACAAGAGTCAAATTTTGGTCTTTTGTGACAGTTGATAGGTTTACCTGGTCTCTCTTTGTCATGAAGATCAAAATACCTTTCTGGAAGCGCTGAACCCATCTATGTAAAGTGCTTCAATCCTATGTTTCGTTTCCATATACTGGCTGAAGTTTTGAGTGAATTGTTGTGGCTGAAATGTCACCGGACTTAAAGAGGAACTCGGTCAACGACCTGTTGTTGGATTCTTGTGTTCACATTAAGCTCCATATCTGAAAAAATACAAAAGATAAATCAATTATGATTAAAGATATGAAAATCAGTGTTTTATTCACCAGAAAACATGTATTTTATGATGATAAATTATTTATATATTTTGCAATGGGTGATTGTGCATTGCTTATTGACCCAACCTTGTATATAGATTGAATTTTTTTTCCAAGGAGCTTGATCTATAAAAATAAAGGTCATCTCTCCCATCAAAATAGACATTAAAACTAAGCACCATCTATTGACCGTCTTCATAAACTAGTGGACTCAGGTCAGTGAAAAAGCCACAACACCAGCTTTGGCAACTGAGAAGCATCCACCTGGGACCATAGTTTGGGGCTAATGGCCCTCTTCAGTCCAAGACGGACTTTATTTCATGAGATCCACAAGGGATCAAAGAAAGCTGGTAAAGTGGCTAGGCCAAATCTTTGCCATAAATAGATGGAAAATTTTGCCAGGAGGAAAATCTATAAAAATAAAAGTTGTCTCCCCCGTCAAAATAGATGCTAAAACTATACATCTATAGATCGCGCTTAGTTTTAATGTCTATTTCAACAAGGAGGCAACCTTTATTTATATATATTTCAAAATAAATGCAGTAGAACCCCCAAAAGAATGTAGGGTGGGCTAAGGAAGTTTGTATGAGAATCTAGTCAATGCGTGGATTGGCTGTCATAAATATATTGCCTCAACAAAGGGCAGTTTTCATTTTCAAAATTACCATTTTTACTATTTAACAACTCTCCAGTAAGAGGACACCTCTCCCTAAAGGACACTTTGGCTTTGCAATTAGGTGTCCTTTACAGGCAGGTTCTACTGTATATCTATTTCTGATATAGCTTTTGTTGTATTGTTAACATGTCTTCTTCTTTTTTCTTATCTTCACTCAATCATATTAGGGTATCAAGCTTGTAGAGCTTGTGACTTTTGATGGTGTCTGCTTGGGATGACTTCATCTATGGATGAGTCAATGCCATCAACAATTTGTTCTGGCGGTTGCAGATTGAGAATTACACTTAGTACATATTGGGAAAACCTTGCAAACATTATGAATAGTAATTGTCTGTAGATGACCATATTTAGTCTGGAAATCAAGGAATGTTGTTCCCTTGGGAGGACAGAACCGGTGCTTGTCCCTCCCGCTCTGTACCAGTCATGTGCAGCATTAGATTTCCATTCCTGCAGGCATTGGGTCTTGGTGGAGGAAGTCTCTTTCGATTAGTAGGGTGGAATATTTCCTGGCACCAGGGAGGCCAAGAGCTCCAGACTTTGCCAGAGAGTCTGCTAGCTTATTTCCAAGAATTCCAACGTGGGCTGGAAGCCATTGCACTGCGACAGAGCCGTTAGCTGGGAGTCGGTTTACAGATTTGGCGAGGTCTTGAGAAGAGGTTCTTGACTGGAAAAGCAAGTTTGAAGGGTATTAATGGCTGCTCTTGAGTCAGAGTAGATTATTATTTTGCTTGTGGCGATTTGATGTTGATGTTTTTTAGAGCAGTATCTATAGCAGAGAGTTGATTTATTAACTAAAAGGTGTCTAGGGTGGGAAAGGGGGATTTTTTCCAGGATCTTATCTGTAGATAGCAATTCCACTGCAAGACAGTCCACTTTCAAGTTGGTTACTGTCAGTGTAAATTGTGATGTCAAAGAGGGAGCTATTTTCCTCAATGGTTGTTAACATGTGAAAACTATAAAAGATGTGAGGAAAATATTTTTAAAAATTGTATGAAAAAGAAAATTTCTAAATGTTCAGGCCTTCACTAAAGTATAATATCAATAATTATCCCTATATATAGTCACGACCGTCTTTCCTCATCGGCCTCTGTCACGGATGCGCGCGCACAGGGAGGTCACGTGCTCACCGGCAGCCAATAAAATAAAAATAAAAATAACTCCCTCAAGCCGGATTTGAACCAGCGACCTAAGGATCACCATTGTAACATCTACAGTCCTCTGCTCTGCCAACTGAGCTATCAAGGTATACAAACTGTATGAATAAGTTTACCTTATAAAGTCAACTAATCCTATTTCTACACAAAATGTACTCATACATATATTATTTATATTATCCCTATATATAGTCACGACCGTCTTTCCTCATCGCCTCTGTCACGGATGCGCGCGCTACAGGGAGGTCACATGCTTCGCCGGCTCCCTCGAGCCGGATTTGAACCAGTGACCTAAGGATCACCGTTGTAACATCTACAGTCGGGTAAAACACGGGCGTTGCCCGGGGTCATTCGGCTAGTATATAATAAATAAAATTCACACTGTGTTAGCATATTCTAAAAACAAGTAAAAGGAAATTAATCTTTAAAAATTTAATATTTACTATTGAAAATGTTAATGTTTAATCCTTAAAGTATAGAAGTGCAAACTGTTTGCAAGATATGAAAATATTAAAAAGCCTATATTTTTTAATTATATATTTAAACCAATAAATAATTTTTATTTATTGTAGCAAAAATATCATAATTTGATCCTGCAGTTTTCATTTCTCTTATAAATAATCATTTTTATTGAAATATTTCAAAATAACAAAGTTATTATAAAACTTAAATAAATAGGATATCAAAAAAAATTGAAAATATTTTTTTAAATTTTATTCTAAAATATATTGGTCCATATATTCTGCATTGTTCAAATAGTAAGAGAATTAATTTAAAATATATACAGTCAAACCTTTTTAATTCAACCCCTCATACAAGGGTGCTTCCTGTTGAATTAGAGAGGTTGTGCTGTATAAAAGAAATGAATACAATTTTTGTTTAAATCTATACAGTGTACTCCCTTATAACAAAGTCGGTTTTAGCGAAATTCCGCATATAGCGAATGAAATTGTCTGCACGAAAGAAAAGAAGGGCTTAAACCATTAAAAGAACTCTGGATATTGCGAAGTCGGATATAAAGAATTTTCGCTTATAACGAAATGATTTGCATGTATACATTTTTATTTTATCCGTTTATAACGAAGTTTTCTCATTTACCATTATAATTGACTAATATAATGCATAATATATATCAAATTACAACGTGTGAATGGCACAAATTTAATGATACACAACAAATAAGTTAATAATATACAATTTTAAAATATGCAAACATATTATAAGTATTTTTTTTTACATTATTTAAACAAAATTAAATTGTTTAATAAACGCTTATATTTTATTAACGTTTACCATGGCAGGAGAACGAAAACAAACAAGAAACCACAAACAACAAACAAAGAAAAATACCATTAGAGATGGATTTCGATTCTTATGCTGACGCTGACAATGACGTCGTTACAAATGCCATGTTATCCAATGTAGAAATTGTCGAGAGCATTCTTCAAGCAAAAGAAGAAGAAGAAACGGACCAAGTTGATGAAGAAGTAGTCCCAATTGTCCACATTCCGGATCCAAAAGAGGTCTTGGAGAGCATTCAAACTCTGCGATTGTTTCTTCAATGTCAGGATGAGTCCAAGTCTCTTCATAGGCATCTGTCAGACTTGGACAACATCGAAAAGAGTGTTCAGCACTTGTTACTGACTTCTAAATGTCAAAAGAAAATCACAAACTACTTCTCCAAAAAACACCTGATGAGGTTGTTATTGATCTTTGTGTTGCTCTTTTGAGTTGAATAGTAAATAAAATTATTGTTACAAAACATTTTTTTTTTCAAATGCGGATATAACAAACTTCGGATATAACAAAGTGATTGTCATGGATAATGCGACTTCGTTATAAGCGGAGTACACTGTATTTTAATTTAATATTTATATATAATAAAATATAATAATTATATATATTAAAATAATTGAGAGTGAATGCACACAAAAAGATATTAAAATATTGAAACGCATAAGGTTTGAGAAAAAAAGCAAAAAATATTTTTCAAAATATAAATTTTATTCATTTAATATATATTGAAATTTCATTTTATATTCTAATTACTAATATTATTTTACTAAAATAAATTTATTTATTTAAAGTGGGAGAAGAGAAAATTGTAAACCATCTAAAAATGGATAATATTTTTAAAACTAAAAAAATAATAATTACTCAAAGAACATATTTATTGTATTAAATTCTCTCTCAGATTCTCTATTATAATACTAAAATTCCTATTATAATATTTATATTTAATATGAATAAGTATATTTCCCAAAAGAACAATGTTCATAGAAGAGATTGCTGAAAAATACATTTTAAAATCTGTGTGATTGAATGCCAAAATATAATTTTAAATACTTATCAAAATAATTTTGTTTGTTCTAATTAATTTATCTATTAGGGATATATTTTAATATGAGCTGTTAAAGTTTATAATTGGCATGCAAAAGTAAATTTTCAAAAATATTTAAAATGATGTAAACCTATAAATATAAAAATTGTATAAATTGATAAAATTATAGAAGTTAAAATTAATACAAAATATAGTTTAGCTTTATATATAGGTTGGATATTTATTTTGTTGATTAAAAATTATTTTTAATAATATCATTTCAAATAAATAGAACTCTTTTGAACATTTGATAGATCTTAAAATTATTCAGAATTTAGTCTAAATTCATTATTATATAATTATATGGCATGGGAATTTAATTAATAATTTTGCTCTTATAATGTTCAACTATTCTGGCAAGTCATGTCTTAATATTACAAGATATGAATTGAAAATTCAATAAAAGTGCCCAAATATTCATTAGTTTTCATCATATATTTACTCTCAGTTTTATTTTAATATGTTTGTAATAGTTTTATTCGAATTACTTTAATATTCTGTGTTAAGCAGAAAGGTGATCTTATGACGCAGTATGCCGCAGTAACCTTTATCGATCCGTATTTTGTCTTAAAATGTCAAAATATCAAGGGGCGCAAAAATCTTAAAATTCAGGTATTTATCGAAAATACTTAATAAATTCTATTAAAATAGGCTTATACATTGTTCAGGTGCTTCCTAATTGTTAATTTTATAATAATTAAGCTAATATTTTAAGAATATTCTTTGGATTTTCGTCAAGTTCTATCAAAAACATGATTTTGACAGGTGAAGAAAAATCGACGGTTACTAAAATAAATACTACTTTACTTACCCATTTTGTAGTGAGATCATTATGTTTGTTGAAGAAGGGATGTGCTCCCAATTTTCTTCATAAAAAAGATAGTTTTTTCATCGCAGCAGAGATCTCGAAGAGGAGCTCCACACTGGTCAGATTCAAGTTACGCAATAAAACACTTTTGGTATGATGATCATCAAGTGCTTTTCTTCTGTTTTTTTTTTTTTTACCCAAAAATTTAAACAAAAAAATAATAATTTCCAAAATATATCACATAAATATATAATAGCTTTTAAATATGAATTATTTATATACACAATGAAATTTGCCGTTTTTGTGCTATATAGTAAATTATTTTTTTTCTATTGTTTTTCATATATATAGTAAATTATTCGAGAAAAAAAAAAAGTCCTAGTTACATTTAAAGTATTTATTTAGATTTAGCCTGGTAAATATGTTATCATTATTTTTTTGAAATAGCTTACCTATGTTAAATGTAAATGATAAGTTATAATCACTATAAAAATTTTAATCCAACGTTTAGGTGACCTATTGTTCCCCTTTTAAAGCTAAATGGCAATAAATTATTTAAGAGTGTCAGATTTTATAGAGATACAAGGAGAAAAATATTATTTGTTTTTCTCTAAATAAAAACACGCAGAAGTGCAGTAATTAAAAAATTCTCAGTGTAAACAAACATTTGTATATAAAAGTTTTGTTTTCTGCAAGGTCTGATTTTTTTCCAGATCTATGCAAATCTGTAACACTCTCTTATGAACATTATTTAATAATTTCGCCCGAAAGAAAACAGTGAGCTGTCTAAGTGTAATTAAAATGCGAGTGGTAGATGGGAGTGATCACTTTTCGCTCATTCATAATTTCAACCTTTATAAATGTTTTTTTTCTTAGGTTATAAATATAAATATAGGGTGCAAAAAAGTCTGGTCTTGGTAGTTTTCCTTTCTTAGAGTCGATTTTTAAAGCGTAGCTTTTGTTTTTTTCCATTTATCCAAATTAATTATATAAAAAAATTACCACACACACACACATACACACACAACAAACTATTATAGTTTTATCATTTAATTTATAATGATAATAAGGTAATTTTCAGTTACATTCTATAAAACTAAATCATGCAGGTTATTGGTTAATGAACTTATAAAATTTTACTAGGGTATATTTGACTTATTTGTATAAAATATAGCTGGTAACTACAATCCTCCTTCCAGATATAACTCAATTATTCTGGTAAAGATTGATTCAGTTAGGGTCAAATATTGAGAAAAGTATATAGAACAAGTACACACATTCTATCTGTTCTTAAAAATTCTTGTATGACGCCTTAAAAGATAATATATAGGCTTGGTTTTTGTTAAATCTTGCTGTTAAGCATTTTAATATATATTGGAATATTTGAAAAATTTACCTCTAATAAAATAGAATGTTATTTTACTCATTCTGCTTCTCCTAGCTACTCTTCATTATTTTCAATGTATAAAATCAAGTTCAGTATTTTGTTTTTAGATTAATTATGCATATGTGATGGTTAATACTCTGGATAACCAAGAATATAGCAAGTTCTGCTTTCTTAAAATATACACCTCGGCCAAAAAAAAGTATGCTGGCAGCAATGTCTCCTATTTTGAAAAATATCAATATCGGCCAGGCAACCTCTATCTTCAAAAATGGCTCTGCTTATCATTAGTTTTACTGAAATGCAAAAAGAGAAGAATCGATTAATTTAAATATCCCCAGCAAGACTTAAGCCCACAATTCCCATCATAAGAGGCTAATGCCTTATCCATTAGGATACTGAATTTGATATAACCAAATTCTTATTATAGACAAAAGAATTGCTATAAAGTATAAATAAAAATAAACGATAGCAAAGCAATACGTTCTTTATATTGTGTGCAAAACCTTTTGCACACAATATAAAGAAACGTATTGCTATCGTTTATTTTTATTTTTATTTCAAATTCCTATTATATTGTTTTAATTATTATGTTTTATATATCAATTATAATATAAAATAAAAATCAAGATAAATATTAGGTTTAGATATAATATAACTCCTCCATTATACAAGTGTATGTGTATTTGTGTATGTGACCTTCTAAAGCTCTAGTAATATATATATACTGGGTTCAGATATTTTTATACCCCCTTCCCCCCCCCCCCCCCCCATTGAACCCTACTCCTTTCTGTTATACACGTAATAGGATATAATGATACATATTTGCCAAATGCCATATGCAAAATGGTATAAAATGGGTGTAGGACAGTGAGCCACCCTCTCTTGGGAAGCTCGGAGGGCCCATCTCCAATGCTCAACTTGAGGCATGGGGTGGTTCAATTAAAGAGGGTTTAAATAGTGGTGCAATACCAGGCCAACCCGTGGAGAAGGTGGAGCAAGTTCCAAGGGTCTGGAGAGTTCGCAAGTTTTGGTTTACATCAAAGTGATGTATGCACCCAATATTTTGAAAAATTACATTGTGACAGATATCAACTTTGATATTAGCTAAAAGGGGGGTTGATTAAAATAAAAAGAATAAGTACTTATTAATAAGATTGAACTGTTAATACCATTCCCAACACGACTTAACCTAGGTGTATCAGCTACAAATTAAGGCAATTAGAAGCATTTTTGCACCAATTTGAAAAATAGGAAATTGGGAAAACTCTTTTGAATATTGTGGTCTATATAGAATATTATAGAAGAGATTTCTTAACATCAATTATAATTCATAGAACTGAAAAGATAATCCTGACCATGACCTGTTGATTGTTCATGTCTCAAGACTATTCTCATTTTGAACGAATTGATGAGGTCATTTACACGAGGGAGGGACAACCCCTTGAGAGGGAGAAATGCTATCTTATATTTGATGATATATTTACACGATAATTTCTAATTTATTTTTAAAATGATATAAATGTATTAATTAACGTTCATTTTTGCCATTTTTTTATATTATTAGTTTTTATAGATATGTCGTTTTTTTTATACATGGTATGTACATTCTACATGTATGTGCTATACTTAGGAATGCTCTACATAGAAAATGCTCGACATCAAGAACACAAAGCCTGTTATAACTTCAAATGGCTTTCAATAAAATCTACCACTAGAAAAGAGGACGCAGCACCCGGACATCGATAAATCAAAGCAACTTAGGAAAGATGTGGACAGGCCATGTCAGTCTTTAATTGGACAACAAAGTCCACTTTCTCTGACGTCATATTTAGCGTATAAGCGGGGTTCGTTTCTAAGCCCACAGGAAGCCCATAGGAAGAAGACAAGACAGCAATTAGGTCGTCATGCTGTCCGATTGACCAGAGAGTCCCAGGACCTTCCATAGTCCACCTCACTTTTCCGAGTGTTGCCCCCTCTAAATCGAGGTAACCATGTTCCTATACGTGTGGTATTCATTTATCTTCGGGCTAGTGCGCTCTCACTCTGGCCTATGACTGCATGTTGGATGAGGAGTCTGCAGCGAGGATGCCGGCTCCACACATTTCTAACATATATCTGTCATCAACATCACTACACACTTCTTTACATGTTGGCGTGAGGAGTGATAATTTAGGAGAAATTTTCAAATAGAAGACCTTCGGGCAACATCAGTTGCGAGGGATAAAATTTATCATAATAATATTTAATTGACTTATTATTTTACTTATTTGCCTTTTGATGGTTTAAACTAGATTGGGAAAATTACATAACGTGAGTGAGTGTGAAAATAAGTTTGACACCAACTTGCCAGGCAGAAACCTAGTTTAACATGATATAAAATGGGATGCAATGGGAACATATATGTTCTCACTGGACCTTTCTGCTATCTAAATATATATATATGTAACGCAATATATATAATGGGGGTAAATATTTGTTCCCATTGCAACTATCTGCTATAACTATATCTCTATCAATATAATATATGCTATAATATGTAGGTATTGTTTCCAGGTATTCCTCTACTAATTATTTTTCTCCGTTCACATTAACTTAATCAGCCAATCAGTTTTGAGTTCATCATCCAATCAGCGTCATTTCCTGAGCCAATAACTGGTAGCATTTGGCCACCATTTTATGCACATATAATAGTCCACATGTGTAATCACCTAAGTCATAACTAAGCCCTCTATCTCCTAGAGGTGGTCTCTCATCAAAATCTATGTTTTAGTTGAAAGAATCCTTATGACTTGAGATTTAACATAACAGAGTTTCTAATAAGAAACTACTTCCAAGAGTAACAAGATTTAGCCATGTTTTTGATGACTTCTAATTAGAGACGATACTGTAGCTATATTAATATTTATAATATATATTTATTTGTGTGTGTATGTTTGTGATAAGTTAAATTAATGAATTAAGCGAATGGCTATCGCAAATAAATTATTTTATAGGCATTTAGGAATTACTATCTTTTCTATAATTTAACCTTATCCCAATGATTTAAATTTATTTTATTCATAATCTTTATGCCTATTTTAATATTCTCACAGATTTTTAAAGTCGTCAGAATTGTAATTATAAGTCAATCAGGGTCAAAAAGACAATATTTTTTCTGGATTTGTTTAAAGAAAACAGCTGAAGCCTAAACCCAAATTTATATATTTATGATATCCATATAGTGATATCTAGTGAATGGTATATACACTGAAACATAAAATCTAGATTATTGATTTTTTCTTTGAGGTAACTTATACCATAGCAAAAAGTATATAAGTTCACTAACCAATAACTGTTTAATATAGTTTTATGAAATGTAACTGAAAGTTCACCTTATTATGATTATAAAATAGATGAGATAAATATAATAGTTTGATGATAATTATCATTAATTAAGTATACCTGTCGTGCATAATAAAATCACGTTTTCCCACTATAAATAATTGAAATACAAATATAAAAACATGTATATTGTAAAATTATCGATTTCCTAAAATTCCTAAGCTAATTTCAGAATCACCGAAGCTATAGTCCGCGTCCAGTTTACAGAAGCTTTTAAAGTTTTTCACGATTTTCCTGGGCGCTTATTATACGTTTCAATAGAAATATTTATATTTTTGGAATCTGCTCATCAAGATCTAGGTGCTGGTATGTAAATTATTCCATTTGGGTGACAAATTATAATTTGACATATGACAAATATAGTAGTATCAGGAATTATTTCGAAAGAATAATACTTGATTCTCGCATAAAAAATGCATTTTATAATCATATTTTAATTTTCAGGATTGTACATTGAACGATTCAATAGTTATTGAGCTGTTTCCTATGGAAAAAGAAATTGAAGATTCTCTGTTTGTCTTCGTTACCGAGATTTCTGTTATAGATAGAAATGGCTTTGAAACATTGATTGGATAATATTTAAAACAATTTTATTAATTATAAGATAATATAACCATGTATATAGAGCATATAATTATAGATGACAATGCTATAGGACTCAACTAGAGTTGTAAAACATTATTATTTTATTGTAAAAAAACCATTGCAACATATGTAACTATGGTATATATATTCATATTTAACACAATTAATATTGTTAACAATTCAAATAAAAAATCTGCGCTAGTGATTTTTCAGAATGTAATAGGATAAAAGTGTGTTAAGTTGTTCACATATGGTTAGAAAATGGAAATTCTGAATACATTTTATTGAATATGAATTTAAAATTCTGTTCTAAAATGTGTATAAATAACCGTGAAGGTGTCCTCTATTTGCATAAAATGTCCCAAAACTGGTCAACAAAACTATTAGTAAAAGAGAGTGCGTCAACTCCCGATTAAATCGATTGGTATCACGTGAAGCTCTGCAATATGGTGGGCGGATATTTCGCCAGATATTGATTGACGCCATCTTGTCCGAGTAAGGCCTCATCCTCTGCGCACCTTGTTGCTATGGTGATACGCAGTTGTTTGTGAGTGCTTGACGTTAATTAAAAAGGTTCGGGATTAGAAAAGTCTAGAAATATAGATCGTACATCAAATTTAATTGTCATAAAACGAGTATTTGTTTAATAATAGGATATCACGGGATTTTGGAACAGCGACCCTTAAATTGCTACTTCTGCAATGTTGGCATCCAAGATAATTTGGCCCACTATCTATTCCATTGCCCATTCCTACATGAAAAGAGACTGGAAATTCGCGAAATTTCGGAGCTAGCTCACTACAATGAACAACATGTATATAAAATCTTTAATGTCTTCCTGCTGGATAAAGCATTTGTTTATAAATATTTTGAAATTTTTCAAGGCGATTGATAAAATGAGAGAAGAGGATGCTCAACTCCACAGACAACGGCTGATTGCTCCCCCTCTCCTCTGGATTGCTTTTCCTCCTCACTCATGTACATATATAACCTTCAGGGGAATCCCCTTGTAAGACAATAGTGTCCTTAATAAAGGTTTTTGTTGTTGTTGTTGTTGTATTTGTTTGATATTTTGGTGGAAACTAGAATTTTTTTAATTGTGTTTTTAATGCTTTGTAGTGCGCACGTATCTCTATAGATAATAACACACTTGTAATAAATATTTTAACAAATATATTTAACTTCTCTTCGTCAATATATTCTAAATTATGATTCCTCAATATAAATATATGTGCCTTTTTTTGTAATATTTAAGAAGGAGAATATACACACAAAGCCTTTATTTAGACACCAGTCTTATACAGATTCTCCTCTCTCATTGCCGGCTTGTAACGATATCCTCACGATGATCAATCACCACCATGCAGTGAACTAGAAAACGATAAATCCAATTAATTTTTCTACTTACTGATCTGTAGAGAGGTCGTATAGAGACCGAAAAACCATTCGACTCGATATGGTGCTGGTTAAAATAATAAAGAAGGAAAATATATTTTGGACTATTGTCCTGTCGAGGTTAGGCATATCTACTGCCATAACTGTGACGGATTGGTGTGATGGTTATTCTGCCACGATTCGATTTTTAGAGAAATATGAGAAAGTGATACTAGGTAGAGTTGGCGATAAAAAAAAAACAGATGGGAGGAAGGATAGGACCCACAACAAGCATTCATTATATCAGGATTGATTATAATGTGAAACGCAGTTTATTTTCCAATTAAGAAATTATATTATAATTACGTTTCTCTTAGTGTATTTAGATATAACAGCACCAGAGAAGAAGAGAGGAAATGAAATACTATAAAGAAGGAATCTCTATTATTCCGTTCTCTATTGCCTTCTATTTGGGCATCATTGAAAATTCTGCGAGGCTTTGTCACGACCCGTGACCGTTAGTTTGCAGTAAAAGTCAATAGATGGCATCAAGTTTAACGATTATTTTGATGATAGAGAGAGAGAGAGAGGCGATCTTGGCTTAAATATATATAAGCTACATGTAGCCTCAACAAAGTTAGACAATTTAGAAATATAGTAGAATAATTCTTCCTGGAGTAAACTTATACGATAATAACAAGGCGAAGGAAGACGAGTATCTTTATTGGTGCATAAGAGCGAGCTTTCGGGAAAAATCCCTTCGACGGGCAAGATATAACGACACTGTGAGCGATATCGATGGCTGTAGCGAATATATACACATATTAATTTACATAAATATAGAAAAAAGCATGCAAATGAACAATTTAACTATTTGTAAAAAAGTGAGAAGTAAAAATAAAAATAAAGATGAAATAAAAATCCTATAGGGTAATAGAAGAGATGCTAAAACATCAGCTGATGGGAAGAAATATCAGTGAGGCACAGTATATGGCTGCAATGGAATATCCAGTATACAAAAAAGAGATCCACACATAAAGGCCAGGAGAGCTCACTATGCGTCAGGGAGGGCGACCTTTCACAGCTAAATACAAGGGGGAAGTTTAAATAAAGGACAGGAGAGGATGATAGGCTTCAGGAAGTTCTATTTTTCTATTGATGCTGTTTAGTTTGTGGGATACTATTGATTCTAAAATGAGGTCTTTGGTGTAAGATATGTATGTGGCTGTAATGTATGGTGGGGTTGTTGATGTTGAAAGTGTGGCCTGTGGTCTGCATATGTTGATAAATAAGGGACTTGGTATCTTGACGGGAAATATTGCGGGAATGTTCAGTCATCCTGATGGATACAGATCTACCCGTCTCACCAACGTAAGTGGCAGGGCACTGTTCGCATGAGACGGAGTAGACTGCACCCACAGAATGAAGGGGGGCAGGGGGAGCTGAGGACTTAGTATGAGGGTGACGGAGGGATGAAAGAAGGTTCGGGGAGTTTTTATATGGTACGGATGCCATAGGATTTGAGGTTTCTAGCTATAGCAACAGAGGAGGGGGAGTAAGGGAGAAAACACAATGATCTGTATGTCATGGAAGGATTGGAAGTTGCAGGTGTATAAGTATATTTGTTAATGAACCAGAGTGGAAAAGAAGCCGCGGAGAGCTGGGTTATAATGCAATTTCTTTCTATTATTTTAAAGATGTCTATGGAACAATGGGTGGAAATTCTTTTTGTAAGAGTTCTGACAATATTGATTTTATGGAGGTGGGGCAATGAGAATTGTAATGAGTGTAGCAGGGGGGGCATTGTTTTTTATGATAAACTGTCGTGTGAAATGAGGATGGGGTGCGAATAATTAAGATATCTAAGAATGGGAGAACATGGTTAGCTTCAGTTTCTAGAGTAAAGGAAATATCTTGGTTGTAATTATTAAGGGTTGATAGTATGAAGCTCTCCTGACCTTTTTTGCATATACAAAAGACATCATCAATGTATCTGCGCCAGAATTGGATATTTGTAGGGAGGGTATGGGTGATCCAATTATCTATTCTAGTCATGACTATTTCGGCAATGATGGTAGACGGCAATGATGGCAACGTTGGTGAGACGGGTAGATCTGTATCCATCAGGATGACTGAACATTCCCGCAATATTTCCCGTCAAGATACCAAGTCCCTTATATCAACATATGCAGACCACAGGCCACACTTTCAACATCAACAACCCCACCATACATTACAGCCACATACATATCTTACACCAAAGACTCATTTTAGAATCAATAGTATCCCACAAACTAAACAGCATCAATAGAAAAATAGAACTTCCTGAAGCCTATCATCCTCTCCTGTCCTTTATTTAAACTTCCCCCTTGTATTTAGCTGTGAAAGGTCGCCCTCCCTGACGCATAGTGAGCTCTCCTGGCCTTTATGTGTGATCTCTTTTTTGTATACTGGATATTCCATTGCAGCCATATACTGTGCCTCACTGATATTTCTTCCCATCAGCTGATGTTTTAGCATCTCTTCTATTACCCTATAGGATTTTTATTTCATCTTTATTTTTATTTTTACTTCTCACTTTTTTACAAATAGTTAAATTGTTCATTTGCATGCTTTTTTCTATATTTATGTAAATTAATATGTGTATATATTCGCTACAGCCATCGATATCGCTCACAGTGTCGTTATATCTTGCCCGTCGAAGGGATTTTTCCCGAAAGCTCGCTCTTATGCACCAATAAAGATACTCGTCTTCCTTCGCCTTGTTATTATCGTATAAGTTTACTCCAGGAAGAATTATTCTACTATATTTCTAAATTCGTTATTTCTTATACCTATGAATCTCTCTACGAGCGACATCGATTGGTACCTATGGATAATTCATAAGAAGTCCCTACAACTTGCGCGATGGAGATGCCACCTTAGATTCAACCGTCTTTGCAAAAATGCTGATTTCATCCCGCCTTCCCTCAGGATACATGACCCAGTTGGCAGTTCTTTTTCAAGGCACATCCTCATGAAAACACAACAGCAGTTGCTTAATGCAAGAATCAAAAACTGTTTCTCCAATATTAGATTCCTCACCAAGTCGATCAAAGGTCTCATAACCCTAGTATCCCAAAGAATCACACTGGCAGATCTTTCGAAACATATCATAAAAATCACCACCGATATAAAGTCCCAAGAAAAAATTATTCTCGACAGACACCATAAAAAACTTCTCTTTTGGAAAAAGAAATATGCTTTACGCTACACCTTCTCCAGTGACCTTCGCCCAAGATCTTTATCAGTCATTAACCTATCGGACCACACTCTTTCGCCATCTGAGACCTCGCTCCTTGAGAAGGGACTGAAATACCGCATCCCCTCCAATCCCAATCCACCAGTGATCATCAGCGCCACTGAATCATCCATCAAGTCCTTCAATCTGAAAGAGAAGTTTTCCATTAGATCCATGGTAGCTAAAATTTATCTAGGCCCTTTCTCCCTCCCCCTAACCATCTTGAAAACACCATTGCACTTAAAAAACTCAAACTTCGTAAATCATTAGTTATTACTAGGTCAGATAAAGGTGCTAACACAGTCATATTGAATCAGGATAGTTACGTTTCAAAGATGCACAATTTACTTAGCGATGACTCCACTTTCTTACCCATCACAGACCGAATCAGCCTCTCCGTAGTTAAAGATTTCAGAACCTCACTTCTCCGACTCAAGAAATCTAAAAACATCTCACCAGAAGAATACACCTCGTTTACCTCAAACCTCCACAGTTCAGCCTATATTTACGGCCTCCCCAAAATACATAAGCCTGAAGTACCCCTCCGCCCCATCATAGCCTATCACTCATCGCCCGCTTACCCTCTGGCTAAATATCTTTCCAACTTCCTCTCCCTTTATTAACCAATTACAATAATACCCTTTCTATTAACAGCACCCCACACTTCATTAATGAATTAACAGCTCTTAAACCAGACCCCGCCTACACTATGTGTTCCTTCGACGTCACCTCCCTCTACCTCTGTCTTCCTCATGAGCTCATCATAGATGGCTTGACTGATTTCCTTCAATCGCAAAATGTCGATACCCATACTTCCTCAACCATAGTCCAACTTACCAAAACATGCTTAAGCATGAACACATTCACATTCCTACAGCACCATTACAGACAGTTCAGGGGCTCCCCCAATGGGCAGCCCTCTATCTACCATCATTGCCGAAATAGTCATGACTAGAATAGATAATTGGATCACCCATACCCTCCCTACAAATATCCAATTCTGGCGCAGATACATTGATGATGTCTTTTGTATATGCAAAAAAGGTCAGGAGAGCTTCATACTATCAACCCTTAATAATTACAACCAAGATATTTCCTTTACTCTAGAAACTGAAGCTAACCATGTTCTCCCATTCTTAGATATCTTAATTATTCGCACCCCATCCTCATTTCACACGACAGTTTATCATAAAAAACAATGCCCCCCCTGCTACACTCATTACAATTCTCATTGCCCCACCTCCCA
>CP092864.1:22851423-22870720 GCA_030710605.1 Cordylochernes scorpioides | reverse complement strand
CGCTTCTCACGCCGGAGGCACTTCTCATGCTGGTACCGCTTCTCTCGGTTACCGCTTTTCACGACAAAGCCGATTCTCTCGCCAGTACCGCTCCTCTCGCCGGGACCACTTCTCTCGTGGCATTGCTGACAGTACTGCTTCTCTCGCCGCCACCACTTCTCTCGCCGGGACCACCTCCTCTCGCTGAGACCACTTCTCTTGCCTGGACCATTCCTTCGCCAGGACCATTCCTCTCGCCGGACCACTCACGCGGCATTGCTCGCTGGCACCGCTTCTCTCGCCGGTACCGCTTTTCGCGCAAAAGCCGCTTTTCTCGCCGCACCGATACTCCCGAGGGCACCGCTTCTTTTGCTGGGGCCACTTCATTCACGGCTCTGCCTGAAGCAGATTCAGGGTCTGTCCTGGAGGTTCCACAATCAGGCCTTCTACTCTATGGAATTCCTCCATGTGACCCGGCTCGACCTCCAGCCCCCGGGACTCCGGCCTCGCCGACATCACTCCTCAAGGTTGACTGGGCCATACTTGGCTCCCTCTGTATGGGCCTCCATTTGAGACAACAACTGTTATACTCTTTTCTTCTAAGAAGCCTTCTTTCCTCAAATTCTTTTTCCATCAGAAGCCTTTCTTCCTCTCTACGGCGCTTTGCCTCGTCCCTCTCCTCCTGATGTCCCTGTAGCCTCTGGATGATCTCGGCTAGCGAGTCCTGCTCGAAGGCCATCCCTTGGCCTCTCACGTTGATGGGCCTTTGTCAGCAACCAAAAAATCTCAAAAAGAGCCTCTGGTGACTTCACGAGGAAGAATCCTACTTCTGACACCAGTGTCGCGGCTGACCCCTCTGGTTCTTCGCGACGATGACGCTTTCTTCCGTCGTGGATCACCTACCCGGCTCCCGTTGCTCTTCCTCTGCAGCTCTACCATGCAGAGCACCCAAAGACGTCCGAGAACCACCGCTCAAGTGGAACTCCTTTCCTCTGGAATATCTCTCGGCCTTACCACTGGTGGGGGGACACGAGAGACTTACCAGAAGAGTAGCAGCACGATGTGGCGATGGCGAGAGTAACAACAGCAACCGGCACAAGACTTCTAACACTCCTTTTTTATTGTCACTTCTACTACAAATTACATATAACTAGAATAACAATCAACGGGTATTTACATGCGTTACCTCCTAGGGCCAATATAAAAGTGTATTTACAAACATTTGCCCCAGGAAGCAGGACTACAGCAGTCGGCATTCCCACACCAGTTTCAGATCGGAAACAGGCAAGAGCACCATCTATTGGTGGAGGTTGTAGGTATTTTCAGGCTTATACGCGACAATATTCTTCTGATAATTTTGGGATGTGCTAACGTCTTGGATTTTCTCTGCAGATGATAATTTCTTCTTTAATGTAAAGTTGGTTTTTCTTCCTTGATCACAAAAGCCCTTGAGGTGGTTTCTTCTTTAATGGTATTATGTCTGAGTTGTCTCTTCTTCTAGTAATAGCTTAGCTTTGACAAATTTTGTTGAAAGCTTCTCATTTTTTCCAAATTAAGGATCATTGGTTAATAGGCTTTGGGCAACCCCATTAGCATTATGAGTGCCAATTCTGTATTCTTAAAACCATGTCCTCCTTTCTCCAGTTTTCTGTGACGTCCATTATCCTTGCTAAATAGTCCTTCATTGATTCTCTTCATTAGTTTTTGTAATATTAAAAATATCTTAATAATTCCAGAATGTGAAGCAATCCATATTTGATGTGCATTTCTTCTAAAATATTCCATGCTTCACTTGCTCTTTCACAATCTCCAATATCATCTAAAAATTCTTCTACAATTTAAAAAATTTGTGATATTTTAATGTTATTGTTTTCTTCTGAACTGCAGTTAGAGTTTTGTCAAAACCTGGATCAACTGCTTCCCATACACCTTTTTGCATGAGGGCAGCCTTAGCTCTAATAAACAAGCAGGTAATTTTCACCATTTAATTCCGCTCTTTTAAAGTCTTCCAAACTCTCATTGTGAAATAATAAATATCCAAAAATATAATTTACCTTAAAAGATATTTCATCTTCCAAAAAAAAAAACTAATTGCTCTTGTCTTCAAAAAGGCGATTGTCGTCTTAAATTATGTGATCGCCATTGTTTTTAAAAATTGTGCAGTTAGTGATGCTGCGATTAAAGAAAAAAAGTTTTAATTGATTTTAAGGTCTTCTTTTATGCTGGACATAACCTTTGTTAAATAATAAGCAGTTTTTATTTTAATCAAGCTAAAGGTTTTATTGAACATATTGAAACATCTTTCTAAAAATGTGGTAGGTATATTATAACAACAAATAATGGAAGGGGTGCGCACAAATCAACCTTTAAAATGAAATATACAAATATTTTAAATGTCATTAAAAAATTACAGGCATAAAGAAATATTTAAACATAATTGATACCCTAACTCTGCTTTCAACCAATCATTTCAAAAGATGTAAATCAATCCCCTCACATGGAATTCTTTTAATAAACTAGACAATAATTTTCTAACTATATTAAGTGGAAGGTCTGCCGGTGACAAAAATGAGAATCTGAATTTTATTGAATTTCTATTGTCTCTTCTGCTATTCTGGGCCACATCATTTTTTTTTATTGTCCTGTAGAGAGATGTCCACTAGCGGGTGTGTTTGCTCATTAGTCCTGTAGTGAATCTGTGAAATTTTGAAGCCTAAAAGCCAAATGATAGAGCCATTAGCACAAAATAGAAAGCCACCTTACATGTAGGGAGTTTTAAAACTAACTCAAATAGATTGAAAGAAAGAGAGAATGAATACTTACTCTGGGGTGGAGGCTGGTAGAAAGCTTGTGTTTTTAATTGAGGTTGTCCTTCACAAACAGCACAGTAGTAATCAATTACATCACCTTTTTATATTAAAGTGCAGTACTACAAGGCAGTGGCTTAAAAATTATAGCACATGCAACTGTGTGTGGATCAAGCTTGTTTTAAAAGATTAAATGTGAAGAAAAGATTTTATTTTTAAAAAGAAACAAAAAAAAATCATTTTTTATTAAGCAGATGAGACCTTGATATATAATACAGAGAACACTTACTTGGTGGAGAAGGCTGGTTGGAAGCAGGCGTTTCTTCTGATTCTCCTACAAACATCATCTCTCCTTATGAAAAAGGCCTCATTTTGATAATAGTAGAAGTAGAGTAAAACATAAATATTTGATAAAATGGGCAAGCTTTCAAGGTTTTGTGACATTAAGTACCATCTCTCTCTCTCTCAAATAGGACCAGCACAGAGGAATTATTTTATGTAGATTTCATGATAAGACAAATGATTAATATCTCTATTTCTACTTACTTTGTTGGGGAGGTCGATTTCTGCCTCCCCTTTTTTTGGATTTAACTGTAATCCACCCTCCTTCAGCTAAAAACACCACATCAATAACATCAGGACATCTTTCAAAGTCCCTAGCAATAATTCAATTTTTAAAATGTATGGCAATAATAAAAATACATTAAAGATGGATATGCCTGAATGAAATTCATATTTTTATTTAAAGGACACTTCAGCCAGTGGAAAAGTTTTACTTATATTTCACAAATAAAAAGATTTTCATCTGGCACAAGGTATTCTTTCAAATAAAAATAACTTAAAATGGTACTGAAACTATGATTTTGCATCCTCTTATTTCAAAGTTGTTGACCACTAAAATAGGTGGTGTGGCGTAAGTGGATATCTTGCAGATTTAGTGAGAAGTACAATTTGGTAGATGTATAATATTCACATGGCATAATCATCAAACAAATTCTATAGATTACTTATTTGAAGTTGGTATTACTATATTAGGAACTTTTATTCAATAAAATGTGCATAATATAGCAATACTTTTTTATCCTTCCTGGATGGAATTAACTTCTAGCATTTGTAAATGGTCTTTTAATGACTAACCAGCAAAAACACTAGGGCATTATGTAATTAAATTTTGTAATAAAAATGTCTTATTGAAGAAGTGCCCTAAAACCACTACAAATGAGCCTGCCAAAATTTAAACTTTAATTCTTCTTATCCATATATAGTGGATTAACTTTTGCATCTTGTAGACTACTATTCTATAAAAATTCATAAATTTATTCATATGCATCAGATTGAAAAAATACATCAAAAGTAGACATAATAACAATCTTGTTAATAATTGTTATATATTATCTATTATATCATGTGTTGGGGTGTCAATGAGATGAATTATATTGAAAGATCTTTCTTGGTTAAACTCATGTTGGTCAAGAGCTCCAGACTTTGCCAGAGAGTCTGCTAGCTTATTTCCATGAATTCCAACATGAGCTGGAAGCCATTCACTGTGACAGAGCTGTTGGCTGGGAGTCAGTTCACAGATTTAGTGATGCTCTTGAGAAGAGATTCTTGGCTGGAGAAATAGGTTT
This sequence comes from Cordylochernes scorpioides, assembly GCA_030710605.1. Lineage (NCBI taxonomy): Eukaryota > Metazoa > Arthropoda > Arachnida > Pseudoscorpiones > Chernetidae > Cordylochernes > Cordylochernes scorpioides. Next base: position 22,866,306 of record CP092864.1, on the reverse strand, counting down.
GAAAGGTATAAATGGCTGCTCTTGAGTCAGATTATTATTTTGCTTGGTGATTGTTTTTTTGAGAGCAGTGTCTATTGCAGAGAGTTCTGATTTGTAAAATTAAAATGTCTAGTGTGGGAAAGAGTTTTTTTCAAGAAATTTATCTTTGTAAATATAAATTCCACTGCCAGACAGTCCAGTTTCAAGTTGACTACCATCAGTATAAATTGTGATGTCAAAGAGACCTATTTTATTCAATGATTTGAAGGCCGAAAGCTTTAAGCAATTCTGGCTGAGTTTCATGTTTGTGGGGATTGGCTAGGAGATGAAAGTAAAGGTGAGTTCATTGCAAGTTCTGTGTGGAGTTTAGAAATTTGTGTTTGGATTGATTGGGATCTCTAAAAGATGAAAATTGTAAGCCATGTTGAGAGGAGTGGGTTTGAGTCTTTGATTTGGGTCCAAATTTCAAACCAAATTTCTTGTAAGGTGTTTTTTGGGAGAATTAATCTTTTTTAAATATGAACTTTGAAAAACAGATTTTTCTCCTGAGGTGCTGGGGAAGAAGATTAGATTCGAGTTCAGCAATGTGATTTGGGCAGGATCCTCGAAGCCTGATGATTTTAGCTGCATTTGCTTGGATTCTGTCTATGGATAGTTGGTTCCAAAATAGGTCTTATAAGTGTGAGGTATGTTGTGCATAAGATATTGGCATTTGCACCCCAGTTTAAGCCTGATATTTTTTTTGAGAATTCAGAGTCTATTTAAAGGTTAGAGCAAGGTCAAGTGTGACACCAAGATATCTTGGGGAATCTGAATATTTGATTATCGAGTTATTAAAAAAATATTTGGGCCCAGCGGCGAAGGTGATTGTTAATGGTGAAGGGGCCAATTTCATATTTGCTAATGCTAATAGATAATTTCAGTTTCTGGGTGACCTTTTGCAGACAATTCATAGTCTTATTCAGATGTTCTGCATTGGAGAGTCTTTTTGGAAACCCAGATAGTTATGTCATCTGCGTAGAGGGCAATTTTAGCTGGTGGTTTGAAGATGTTTACATCATTTAGGTAGATGTTGAAGAGAATAGGGCTTAGGATTGACCTTTGGGGTAGACCCTGGTAAATACTAGTAGTTTTTTGTGTATTGCTGTTGAAATTAACCTGCATGGTTTGTTTGGATAGAAAGTTGCTAATCCAACTCAGCAGCTTCTCTAATCCCAAGTTTATCGAGTCTGAGAATTAGTTTAAAATTATCCATTATTGATTGAAATTGTCTTGCTTAAATAATGAAATAGGCACTTATGTGTATTAATGGTGAGGAAATGTTGACATGATTTATCCATTTGCACTTGTAAATATGCATTGCTTAAATCAAATTTTGTGAAAAAGGATTCCCTTATAATGTTGAGAAAATGTCTTCTGACAATAGGTAGGTGATGATATCTGAAAATTTGTTGAGGTCACTCTAAAATCACAGCTAATTCTAAAGCTTTATTTTTCTTTGGTACAAAAACTAATAGGGAGCCTAAGAAAGAGCTACTAAATGAACCCATAATCTATATTCTAATATCTCCTATTCTTGTTGGATCATTCTTCTTAAGACGATGGGCACTGATTTTGTCTCTTAAAAATGGTGTGAACAATGTCTTATTCAGCCATTCCTTTCCAAGGCTGTTTATTTACATTAGTCACACACATGAATTTTTTTTTCATTTTGTTATTATATTCCATATTTATTGGATCAAAATTGGAGACTAAGGTACTGTTATGTGGAAGTATTAGCAAAATTTTAACGCACAAAAATAAATAACCTTAGTTATTTGTTTATATTTATGATTATTCATATATCTCAACCAGTTATATAGGCGATGTATTTGACTCTCAACTGGTGCCTCTAGGTCAAGCAATCTCGGGACTTCCTGATAATTGTTGATATGTAATCTCAATCTTAGAGTGTGTTCACAGCAAATAGGTGAAATGACGTCCTCTCTGACTGGATGCCTCTGACCTATAAGTGACGTGACCCAGCAAGGCCACCATTTTGCCCAGGCTATCATTAACCATTGTAAAAATCTCCAATTATTAATCATTACCTAATAAGAAATAAATCTTGTTACTTTGATTTCTGGTGCTGCTTCCTTCCACAACATGCATCTCTAACCTAACATTTGTAGTTGTAATGTACATGTGAAAATATTTTGGGTAATGCTTTCTTGAAACAATGGTCAAAAAGCTTCCTGTATCAATTTCCATTCAACCATCCAATTCAACCTGTTGTTTGGAGGACATCTCCAAGTTAGTAAAGGGAAGCAGTAAGGATCATACAAGTATAAATGAACAACTTCTTTGAATGGATATCTATTTGGATGCAAGTTGAGGTTGCCATTTGATACCAATGTTCGGAGCAAACAGTAGACTTTTAGTTCCAGGGAAAGCATTTGAAGGATTGTCCTAATTACTTTCAGCAAGCACTTGGTCAATTCAACCTGTTGCCTGGAGGACATCTCCAGGTTAGTGGTGGGCATTTGACAAGTTCACCATTACAACTAATTTCAAAACACTGCTGCCAGTCATCTCCATCCACCTGCAGTCCAATTGGATGCCATCGGTCTTTGTCAAGCAATTAAAGCTGCTCTACATAAGGGTCGATACAATGCAGGATTTTGACTGCGACACTAGACCATTCAAATGAATTCAGATTTTTCAGCTGGGATATGCTACTAGTGCAGCCTTCTATTTTTACAAGCTTCCTCATACCCGAGATTGAAAAAGTCTTGGAATTTGGAAAAATCTGCTTCTGATCAATGAGGATTGCCAGTTCAAGGAAGTAAGGACCATTTTTGACAGATTATGGCATATGTCAGGAATCATCATTAACTTCTCCAAGAGAAGGGCTGTGGTGCAGTGCTTAGAAGGACCATGCTCCCTTTATGCTGGGCATATCATGGTCATTATATTCCATTACAATACTAGGCTGAGAAATAATAAAATTTCAGAGAACCTCTGTAGACAATCACTTGTAAACATCTTGAGGGGCCTTTACCAAGTAGCCCCTTATTGAATGTATAGAACTTATTTTTTGGGAAAGCCAAGGCGGTCAACTTATTGGAATCATTGAGCATCTGTGATCAATCAACTACATGACTACTTGCCCAACAATTCTGCTATCAAAAGAATGTAGGGTGGGCTAAGGAAGTTTGTATGAGAATCTAGTCAATGTGTGGATTGGCTGTCATAAATATATTGCCTCAACATGTGGTGTGGGACTTCAGCAAATCAGGACTCATGCTCCAACTTGTAGAATGGATCCTGGAGGGCTCCAATGATTTTGGGATTCTGGTTCCTCCTTATCACCATCACCTGTCAGAGCTGTAGGATCAAGTTTTCACATCTTGGGTTGAATTGTATCACCCTACTGAACCAGCCCCTCATCAATGCACACAGTAGCTTTGTGTTGACTCTGCAAGCCCTGCTCCACACCTTCCACATTTGGATAATACTAACACTTGTGTCATAGGATGTACAAAATAAACAACAGAAAAGGAACTTGGAATAAAGGTTCTACATATAAACACACCTACATACACATGGTGTGACAACCATCACACTATTTTTTTTACACTATTCATCTGTAAACACATTACATGTAGAAGCTTCCCGGCAGCCTTCTGTTCCAACCTAGCAATATCTGTGATGCAGGCCATGCATCACCAGAATGCATTTCTCATCTCTTTGTTGATGCTCCTTTGAAGCTCATGTAGCAGAAATGGCCTTCCAGCTGGTCTTTCAATGCCTGTCTCATTTGGGACACATGGCATCATCCCATCTGCATCAATCTGAAACTCCAGCAACTTGTTAATTACCCAATGCCATCTGCCCTCATTTGAAAGTCATCAATCTAGCAGCTACCAGACCTGTAGTCCTGGATAATCTCTGTGAGCCTAAACAACCATGCTATCATCAACCACTTGTCAGTGAGGTATTAGGTATTCTGTGTACACTTCATCAATAAAGAAATGCAAGATGTTACTGAAGAGACCAGCTCAAAAATTTCAAGATAACTCTCAAATTTTGGAAGTCACATATCTACAATTCAATGCTAAGTGAACACTTTATTTTGGCATTGAATAATTGATATACTATTTTTAATTGCCAGTTATTTTTCAATGCTCTAGTCTATTGATGAAAGTATGTCATCAGGCATAATAACCGTTATAGATTTGGTTCATCTTTACCTTTTTTAATCAAATATGTAAGCAAAGTAGTGATTTTAGTAGCAGAGGAACCTCTCATGGAAGAATGCCTGAAAAACAAGGATATTCTCCTGAAAATAGTCTTTCCTTGGAGGATGGGTGAGTCAGCTTGAGTCAATATTGATTTTACAAAGGTGGTTTCATTCTTCAAATAGTTCACACATGGGATGTTTTGCTCTATAGAAATTCATCTATATATATATATAGACTAAAATATATTGGTAAATCTTTAAAATTAATAAAATAAATGTATTCCCCCTAACCTCCATCTTTTTATTGGTTAATATTTTTATTATTATATATCGACATCACTAAGCTTTACAAAAATGGGTAATATAGGGAGAGTACAATTCTAAAAATCTCTGGAGACCAAGTTGATATGATGTGCCTCCAACTTTCCTTCTCATGTGCAATCTAGTGCAAAAACTGCATATAAATATGTGGTATTTAAACATATACAAAGGTTGGGTTAATAAGTAATGCACAATCATCAATGATTTTTTTATTTGACAAACCAATGATGAAACTTTGTATATATGAATACCTAACTATTAGCTATATATCTGCAATATTCAATATATCCACCTTCCTCTGTACACATTTGGTCCAGCATTCTTTCAACTCAAAAAGCACTTTTGTAAAATGCTACATCTTGTTTCTGAACCACCCACTAACCTCATGGAGTAATATTTCATCATTTCAAATGTTCTACCACGTAGAGAATTCTTTAAATTACCAAACAGGTAGAAGTCGGAAGGAACCAGGTCAAGACTGGGAGTTGGGTGAGGCATCAAAGTCCACCCATATCTGGAAATTTGAGCCAATGTTTTTTTCATCAATTGATATGTCGTTATTGACCGGTTTTTCTTGACAATTTCCAACAAGAGCCAAATTTTGGTCTATTGTGACAGTTGTAGGTTTACCTGGTCTCTCTTTGTCATGAAGATCTCAAAATCACCTTTCTGGAAGCGCTAACCCATCTATGTAAAGTGCTTCAATCCTATGTTTCGTTTCCATATACTGGCTGAAGTTTTGAGTGAATTGTTGTGGCTGAAATGTCACCGGACTTAAAGAGGAACTCGGTCAACGACTGTTGTTGGATTCTTGTGTTCACATTAAGCTCCATATCTGAAAAAATACAAAAGATAAATCAATTATGATTAAAGATATGAAAATCAGTGTTTTATTCACCAGAAAACATGTATTTTATGATGATAAATTATTTATATATTTTGCAATGGGTGATTGTGCATTGCTTATTGACCCAACCTTGTATATAGATTGAATTTTTTTTCCAGAAGGAGCTTGATCTATAAAAATAAAGGTCATCTCTCCCATCAAAATAGACATTAAAACTAAGCACCATCTATTGACCGTCTTCATAAACTAGTGGACTCAGGTCAGTGAAAAAGCCACAACACCAGCTTTGGCAAACTGAGAAGCAATCCACCTGGGACCATAGTTTGGGGCTAATGGCCCTCTTCAGTCCAAGACGGACTTTATTTCATGAGATCCACAAGGGATCAAAGAAAGCTGGTAAAGTGGCTAGGCCAAATCTTTGCCATAAATAGATGAAAATTTTGCCAGGAGGAAAATCTATAAAAATAAAAGTTGTCTCCCCGTCACAAATAGATGCTAAAACTATACATCTATAGATCGCGCTTAGTTTTAATGTCTATTTCAACAAGGAGGCAACCTTTATTTATATATATTTCAAATAAATGCAGTAGAACCCCCAAAAGAATGTAGGGTGGGCTAAGGAAGTTTGTATGAGAATCTAGTCAATGCGTGGATTGGCTGTCATAAATATATTGCCTCAACAAAGGGCAGTTTTCATTTTCAAAATTACCATTTTTACTATTTAACAACTCTCCAGTAAGAGGACACCTCTCCCTAAAGGACACTTTGGCTTTGCAATTAGGTGTCCTTTACAGGCAGGTTCTACTGTATATCTATTTCTGATATAGCTTTTGTTGTATTGTTAACATGTCTTCTTCTTTTTTCTTATCTTCACTCAATCATATTAGGGTATCAAGCTTGTAGAGCTTGTGACTTTTGATGGTGTCTGCTTGGGATGACTTCATCTATGGATGAGTCAATGCCGTCAACAATTTGTTCTGGCGGTTGCAGATTGAGAATTACACTTAGTACATATTGGGAAAACCTTGCGAACATTATGAATAGTAATTGTCTGTAGATGACCATATTTAGTCTGGAAATCAAGGAATGTTGTTCCCTTGGGAGGACAGAAACCGGTGCTTGTCCCTCCCGCTCTGTACCAGTCATGTGCAGCATTAGATTTCCATTCCTGCAGGCATTGGGTCTTGGTGGAGGAAGTCTCTTTCGATTAGTAGGGTGGAATATTTCCTGGCACCAGGGAAGGCCAAGAGCTCCAGACTTTGCCAGAGAGTCTGCTAGCTTATTTCCAAGAATTCCAACGTGGGCTGGAAGCCATTGCACTGCGACAGAGCCGTTAGCTGGGAGTCGGTTTACAGATTTGGCGATGCTCTTGAGAAGAGGCTCTTGACTGAAGAAGCAAGTTTGAAGGGTATTAATGGCTGCTCTTGAGTCAGAGTTGATTATTATTTTGCTTGTGGCGATTTGATGTTGATGTTTTTTAAAGCGGTATCTATAGCAGAGAGTTGATTTATTAACTAAAAGGTGTCTAGGGTGGGGAAGGGGGATTTTTTCCAGGATCTTATCTGTAGATAGCAATTCCACTGCAAGACAGTCCACTTTCATGTTGGTTACTGTCAGTGTAAATTGTGATGTCAAAGAGGGAGCTATTTTCCTCAATGGTTGTTAACATGTGAAAACTATAAAAGATGTGAGGAAAATATTTTTAAAAATTGTATGAAAAAGAAAATTTCTAAATGTTTAGGCCTTCACTAAAGTATAATATCAATAATTATCCCTATATATAGTCACGACCGTCTTTCCTCATCGGCCTCTGTCACGGATGCGCGCGCACAGGGAGGTCACGTGCTCACCGGCAGCCAATAAAAATAAAAATAAAAATAACTCCCTCAAGCCGGATTTGAACCAGCGACCTAAGGATCACCGTTGTAACATCTACAGTCCTCCGCTCTGCCAACTGAGCTATCAAGGGATACAAACTGTATGAATAAGTTTACCTTATAAAGTCAACTAATCCTATTTCTACACAAAATGTACTCATACATATATTATATTATCCCTATATATAGTCACGACCGTCTTTCCTCATCGGCCTCTGTCACAGATGCGCGCGCACAGGGAGGTCACATGCTTGCCGGCTCCCTCGAGCCGGATTTGAACCAGCGACCTAAGGATTCACCGTTGTAACATCTACAGTCGGGTAAAACACGGGCGTTGCCCGGGTCATTCGGCTAGTATATAATAAATAAAATTCACACTGTGTTAGCATATTCTAAAAACAAGTAAAAGGAAATTAATCTTTAAAAATTTTATATTTACAATTGAAAATGTTAATGTTTAATCCTTAAAGTATAGAAGTGCAAACTGTTTGCAAGATATGAAAATATTAAAAAGCCTATATTTTTTTAATTATATATTTTAAACCAATAAATAATATTTATTTATTGTAGCAAAAATATCATAATTTGATCCTGCAGTTTTCATTTCTTCTAATTAATAATCATTTTATTGAAATACAGTCGAACTTGGATAATTCGAACCCCAAGGGACCATAAAAAATTCGAATTATCCAAAAATTCGAATTAAAGATGTTAAATTATTTATATAGGAAATTCTAGGGACCAAGATAAATATTCGAATTAAAGAGGTTTTTCGAATTAAAGAAGTTCGAATTATCCAAGTTCTACTGTATTTCAAAATAACAAAGTTATTATAAAACTTAAATAGGATATCAAAAAAATTTTGAAAATATTTTTTTTAAATTTTATTCTTAAAATATATTGGTCATATATTCTGCATTGTTCAAATAGTAAGCGAATTAATTTAAAATATATACAGTCAAACCTTTTTAATTCAACCCCTCATACAAGGGTGCTTCCTGTTGAATTAGAGAGGTTGTGCTGTATAAAATAAATTAATACAATTTTTGTTTAAATCTATATTTTAATTTTAATTTAATATTTATATATAACAAAATATAATAATTATATATATTAAAATAATTGAGAGTGAATGCGCACAAAAGGATATTAAAATATTGAAACGCATAAGGTTTGAGAAAAAAAGCAAAAAATATATTTTCAAAATATAAAATTTTATTCATTTAATATATATTGAAATTTCATTTTATATTCTAATTACTAATATTATTTTACTAAAATAAATTTATTTATTTAAAGTGGGAGAAGAGAAAATTGTAAACCATCTAAAAATGGATAATATTTTTAAAACTAAAAAATAATAATTACTCAAAGAACATATTTATTGTATTAAATTCTCTCTCAGATTCTCTATTATAATACTAAAATTTCTATTAATAATATTCAGAGATTTATATGAATAAGTATATTTCCCAAAAGAACATAATTCTCATAGAAGAGAATGGTGAAAATTACATTTTAAAACTGTGTGATTAAATACCAAAATATAATTTTAATTACTCATCAAAAGAATTTTGTTTGTTCTAATTAATTTATCTATTTGGGATATATAAATATGAGCTTTCAAAGTTTATAATTAGCATGCAAAAGTAAATTTGCATTAATATCTAAAATAATGTAAACCCATAAATATAAAAATTGTATAAATTGATAAAAATATAGAAGTTAAAATTAATACAAAATATAGTTTAGCTTTTTATATAGGTTGGATATTTTCTTTTGTTGATTAAAAATTATTTTTTAATAATATCATTTCAAATAAATAGAACTCTTTTGAACATTTGATAGATCTTAAAATTATTCAGAATTTAGTCTAAATTCATTATTATATAGTTATATGACATGGGAATTTAATTAATAATTTTGCTCTTATAATGTTCAACTATTCTGGCAAGTCATGTCTTAATATTACAAGATATGAATTGAAAATTCAATAAAAGTGCCCAAATATTCATTAGTTTTCATCATATATTTACTCTCAGTTTTATTTTAATATGTTTGTAATATTTTTATTCGAATTACTTTAATATTTTGTGTTAAGCAGAGAGGTGATCTTATGACGCATTATGCCGCAGTAACCTTTATCGATCCGTATTTTGTCTTAAAATGTCAAAATATCAAGGAGCGCAAAAATCTTAAAATTCAGGTATTTATCGAAAATACTAAATAAATTCTATTAAAATTAGGCTTATACATTGTTCAGGTGCTTCCTAATTGTTAATTTTATAATAATTAAGCTAATATTTTAAGAATATTCTTAGAATTTTCGTCAAGTTCTATCAAAAACATGATTTTGACAGGTGAAGAAAAATCGACGGTTACTAAAATAAATACTACTTTACTTACCCATTTTGTAGTGAGATCATTATGTTTGTTGAAGAAGGGATGTACTCCCAATTTTCTTCATAAAAAAGATAGTTTTTTCATCGCAGCAGAGATCTCGAAGAGGAGCTCCACACCGGCCAGATTCAAGTTACGCAATAAAACACTTTTGGTATGATGATCATCAAGTGCTTTTCTTCTGGTTGATTTTTTTTACCCAAAATTTTAAACAAAAATAATAATAATTTCCAAAATGCAACATCTTCGTACACATTTATTTTAAGCAAATCTTTATTGTCTTAGTAAAGTCTGATACAGCCTTTTATTGTTTATTTTCGGAACGCCAAAAAGTGACAAAAACAAATCAAAAAGGGATGATGATAACCTGCGTCTTGCAGATTAACATTTTCATAGAAACATATATATATATACATATTTATTGCTAGCTATATATCACCATCTTCTCTCTTCAAACACGAAATCTCACAGGCGGTCTCCTCGCTCGAGGTGGGTTCCGCCTTAGGACAGGACCCTCCTCTTTCAAGGCCTCGGGGTCCAGCGAGCGAAGAGGCTCCAATGACTTTCCATCGTCTGTATCACTCTGAACCTCTGAATCTTGATCCGACCGCTGGCTAGTTAGTCCTGGCGACAGCGACTCCATATAACCTCTGTCTCGTACAACCTCCGAGATTATGGCACTGGGACCTGCTCCTCTTGAGTGCTCGGGTTGACGCTCTCCATCTCCACTCTCATCTTCCTCACCATTCCTCCACCTTTTTCTAATTGATCCCTGTGATAGGCCTTTACCTGTCCGTGGATCAAAATGGTGTAGACTCTAGTTCCCTTCTTGCCCACAAATTTTTCCTGGGATCCATTTATCACCACCTCTAAAGTTTTTACACCACACTAAATCATCTATCTGGAATTCTTCCAAATGGGTTCGCCGATCATACTTCATTTGCCTGGCTTGCTGGTCCCCTAACTCTAGATGCCAAGCTGGGATGTATCAACGATACTCTGGTTCGAAGCGCACGCACCAATAAAGAGCTCTGATGGAGTCTTTCCCGTTGTCACATGCGGGGTGCTTCGATATGCCAGAAGAACTTTTGATAAGGTGTCTTGAATGGTATCCCCAATTTTCCTTTTATTTTTATCCAGGGCAGTCTTAATTGTTCTAACCGCTCTTTCAGCCAAGCCATTACTTTGCGGGTGGTACGCCGGGATCAATGTTTGTTTAATTCCATTTCCTTCCAGAAAACCTTTCATTTCACTACAGTAAACTGAGGTCCATTATCAGATACAAGTTCCTCCGGTAGACCATAGGAAGAAAAAAGTCGCCGTAGTTGCTCAATGGTTTTGCGTGTGGTGGTCTCTCTCATTGGGATGGCTTCGATCCACTTCGAATGACTATCTACTACTATTAATAAATTAATGTTTTTCCTTATTTGCAAAATCAATGTGGATTCTTTGCCAAGGTCTGGTTGACCATCTCCAGGGTTGCCATTTTCCTTTATTTGGCCCATCCTGGGATTGCTGACAGCTTCTGCACTTATTTACCAAAAACTCGATTTGGGTATCTAGATTTGGCCACCAAAAATGTGATCTTGCTACAGCCTTCATTTTGTTCATACCGGAATGAGTCTCATGAAGACAGTTCAACATTTTTATTCTGAGAGATGGTGGAATGACAACTCTCATTCCCCAAACCAAACACTCCCCATCTACAGTTAGCTCAAGTTTCCTTTGAAAATAAGGTCTGAGGTGATCAGCCACCTTTTCAGGCCAGCCTTGCTGAGTATAAAATTTGGCCAATGAGAGCACTTCGTCTTTTTCAGTTTCCGTGGCAATTTCCTCTGCTGTGATCGGCAATTCTTCCACAAAGGATAAAGCATAGACATTATTTAATCTTGGAATTTCTTCACAGCCCACAGGAAAACGTGACAGAAGATCTGCATTCCCATGGTCTTGAGTTCTTCGAAATTTAATATCGTAAGTATAAGCTGACAAAATAAGCGCCCAACGCTGCAATCTTGAAGTAGATAAGGTGGGGATTCCTGATCTTGAGCCCAAAATGGTCACCAATGGCTTATGGTCTGTAATAAGAATAAATTTTCTTCCATAAATAAATTGATGAAACTTGGTAACTCCATAAATAATGGCTAGAGCCTCCTTCTCAATCTGAGAATAATTTTGTTCTGCTACCGATAAAGTCCGTGAGGCAAACATAATCGGTCTCTCCTGGCCTTCTATAATATGTGACAACACAGCGCCCACTCCAATCTGCGATGCATCAGTGGCCAAACACAATGGCAAAGTCGCATCATAAGGGACTAGCACCCTCTCAGAGGTAATGCTATTCTTGCACTTGTCAATGGCCTCTCCACATTCCTTTGTCCAAACCCAAGGACGTTTTTTGTGAAGAAGCTCATGAAGAGGCTTCAAAAGCTCTGGCAAATTGGGTATGAACTTCCCATAAAAGTTTACCAAACCAAGAAATGACCTTAATTCAGAGATATTCGTAGGCGTTTTGGCCTTCTGTATTGCTTGTACCTTATGATCTAAAGGTCTGATGCCCTCTTCCGTGACAAGATGTCCTAAATATTCAATTTCTTTTTGCAAAAATAGGCATTTTTCTTTCTTTAGTTTGATATTATACTTCGCCAAGCGAGCAAATATAGTCTTCAACAACGCCAGATGTTCTTCAATTGATGCTGTGGCTATAAGGACATCATCAATATAACAAATTACGCCTCTTATACCTGACAAAAACCCTATCCATTACAGATTGAAAATAACTGGGCGCATTTGCCAATCCAAATGGCATTCTCTTAAACCTGAAAAGCCCTTTATGAGTATTTATCGTTAGTAACGGTCGGGTGCCTGGGTCCACCTCTAATTGCAGATAAGCGTTCCTCAAGTCCAATTTAGAAAAGTATTTTCCCTTGGCCAATGTGGAGAATAAATCTTGCTGTGTGGGAAGGGGATAGGCCGCAGTGTCCAAATATTTATTTAGAGTTACCTTGAAATCGCAGCAAATTCTGATCTCTTTATTTTTCTTCGGCACTACAACCACAGGAGTGGCCCATTTACTGCTCGCCACCTCACATAGATAACCCTTAGCCACCATTTTGTCTAATGCTTCAGTAACTGCTGGCCTAATGGCGAAAGGCAACCGGACGAGCCTTATGGAAAATTGGATTCACATCACACATGTTTACTGAAAATGTGAAACCTTTTATTGGTTCGGTTGTCTCCACAAATAGGGCTTGATTTTCCTTCAAAATTTCCTCAATGGTATTTTCCACAGGCATATGTTTTACCGCAAAACAGCCCAATTTCAATCTATTTATCCATTCTCTTCCCATCAAAGCCCTCTTTTCTCCTTTCACCACCAACGCTCTAAGTTTGTAAGTAATATCTTGACACTCCACTTTGACATTGATTTTACCCAGAATGGGTACCACGGTACCATCATAAGTTCTTACAATAATACTCGCTTTTTCCAATTTCAAGTGTTGAAGACTATTTTTAAAATCCTTTTCTGATATCAGTGTTAGACCACTACCCGTATCCATTTCAAATTTAATAAAGTTTCCTTCTACTTTTAACTCCATCAGATAGGGAGGGTCACTTGAGGCAAAATTAATTTTATACTCAGGTATCGTCACGCTTATAATTTTCTGGACATACTCTTCCTCCTCTTCTTGGTCTCCTATCTGATGTATATTTCCCGGCTGATTCTGATGTTGCCTTAGATTTCTTCTACTGCTCCAACATATTGAGGCAATGTGTCCTTTTTTATTACACTTAAAGCATATCGCCTCTTAAATCTACATAGTTCTTTATGCTGTTTACCACAATGTTTACATTTGCCATTCTGGAAATTTGATTCAACCTTGCGTTCCATCCTCAACTTATCTACACAATCTTCACCCTGCTCCAAGTGAAATAATTTTGTATTTTTCTCGGCCGCTTCCATAGATAATGCTATCTCAATTACTTTAGCTAAAGAAATGTCGCCCTCCGACAAAATTCTATTTTGTATTTTGGCATTATATAATCCACAAACCATTTTATCACGTAAAGAATCCTCCAGAAAATTTCCAAAGTTGCATGAGGAAGCCAAACGCTTAATTTCCACCAAGTAATCCGAGATGCTTTCTTCCTTTAATTGCATTCTTTAAAAAAAATGAACCTCTCTACTACAATTGAGCGCTTTGGAGAGAAGTGCCTTTTCAAGATATCTATTAGGTTATCAAAAGTTTTATCTTTAGGTAGAATAGGACTGCACAAATTCTTCAAAACACCATATGTTTTACTTCCCATGAGGGTTAGGAGATAAGCCTTTTTCTTCTCATCCCCTGCCTCCTCCAATATGAGAAACTGTTCCAATCGTTCATAAAACGTTTCAAAAGTTTCAGTTTCCTCATTATATTCCTTAAATTGGTAACTAGCCATTTTTTTTTCACTCTTTCTTAAATTTGCATCCTAAAACTTTGCAATTTGTGACTTTTAAAATTTACTTTCAATTATATGCAAAATCAAAGATATTTTCTAAAAATATTTACTTCAAAATCGAGGGTACTTACTCTTATATCCTCGTCGCCAAATGCAACATCTTCGTACACATTTATTTTAAGCAAATCTTTATGTCTTAGTAAAGTCTGATACAGCCTTTTATTGTTTATTTTCGGAACGCCAAAAAGTGACAAAAACAAATCAAAAAGGGATGATGATAACCTGCGTCTTGCAGATTAACATTTTCATAGAAACATATATATATATACATATTTATTGCTAGCTATATATCACAAAATATATAACATAAATATCTATAATAGCTTTTAAATTTAAATTATTTTATATACACAATGTTATTTGCTGTTTTTGTGCTATATAGTATTTTTTTTTCTATTGTTTTTCATAAATATTAAATTATTCAAGAAAAAAGTCCTAGTTGCATTTAAAGTATTTATTTAGATTTAGCCTGGTAAATATGTTATTATTATTTTTTAAATAGCTTACATATGTTAAATGTAAATGATAAGTGATAAAATCACTATAAAAGTTTTAATACACGTTTAGGTAACCTATTGTTCCACTTCTTAAAGCTAAATGGTTAAAAATTATTTAAGAGTGTCAGATTTTTATAGAGATTCAAGGAGAAAATATAAATTTGTTTTTGTCTAAAGAAAAACACGCAGAAGTGCAATGATTCAAAAATTCTAAATGTAAAGAAACATTTGTATATAAAA
>CP092864.1:22789111-22851323 GCA_030710605.1 Cordylochernes scorpioides | reverse complement strand
TCTTGTCCCATACCTGCTTGGCTATCTATCAGTGAGTTGGGGAGGATGCCAGCTGACCCTATGTACATGTAAAACATCTCGTGAGACCGCCCGCCATTCCATCAGCCCCTATTGCCTGCTGATTTTTCTTCCTTGTTTGTTCATTTTTCTTTTTTTTTTTATGTTCATTTTTTTAGATTTAACCTGTACCAAGTATATTTACCACTTAATATTATTTAAAATATGAAAGTTTGTTAGATGATATAGAGCATTTAATTGATGTCAAGTGTCTCTTTGTGTGAAGGCTGCATCATAGTTTATCATTCTAAGATAAGTTATTGGCAGTAAATTTTATAGTTTATCTTTTAAAATATATTATAGAAATGTGTAAAAGCTTATCTTGATAATATTTACCTTTTATTTAATCAGTTATTCTCTACTTATTTGCTTGTCCCAGCTCTGGAAAGTTTCAATTGTGGGAAAAAGCGGGAAACAACTTTATTCATAACCTGAATAACATCATTGACTCTAGGGTTTTTTCTTTTCTTAAGAACTGTGAAGATTATATGGTTGTGTGAGGAGAAATGCCTAGAATTAATCAAACCACAGTGGACCAGCTACTCCAATTTGACCGAGCTAAGATACAAAATTCAACTCATTTTATTCACTACCAAAAAAAAGTAGCTCCTTTATGATGGAGGACTACTTACTATCAAACCTCCCTTTGAAATTAAAAGATTTATAGCCCGCCAAAGGATTCTATGGCTACATTTCCGCGAAGGATATCACAGGAATTTGGAACAGTGACCCTTTAAATTGCTACTTCTGCAATGTTGGCATCCAAGACAATTTGGTCCACTATCTATTCCATTGCCCATTCCTACATGAAAAGAGACTGGAAATTCGCGAAATTTCGGGGCTAACTCACTACAATGAACAACATGTATATAAAATTTTTACTACTCTCCTGCTGGATAAAACATTTGTTTATAAATATTTTAAATTTTTCAAGGCGATTGATAAAATGAGAGAAGTGCTCAACTCCACAGACAATGGCTGATTGCTCCCCCTCCCCTCTAAATTGCTTTTCCTCCTCACTCATGTACATATATAACCTTTTAGGGGAATCCCCTTGTAAGACAATAGTGTCTTAATAAATGTTTTTGTTATTCTCTACTTACTGTCTATATAGTACTTAGAGTGAATTTGTATTTTGTAAGATCTTAATAAAAAAATTAAGAGCAACATTTAAAAAATAGAACATACTATTCAGACCCTATAGATTATATTAAAAAAGAAATTGCATTTTTGAAACGATTTTTTATTTATAAAAAAAAAATGTTTATATACAATTCATTTTCATACAGCCCAGTGGACCATGCAACTCTGGAATCGTCCATCCTCAAAGTGTTAAGATGATGAATAAATCATTGAAAATATGTCAATGTCAGTGATAAAATGTATTCAAAATGCTTTAAATTCCTTATGTTCATTATTGTATACTAGCCGAATGGCCCGGGCAACGCCCGGGTTTTACCCGAGTGCGTATATATTTTAAAAACATTTTAATTCAAATACTATTCGTTACAATTATAAATTAGCGCCATGGATGTCACTCTTGTGAAACGTCCCGTTCCAAACTGTGTTTTTAAAATGTTTTAATTAAAATACTATTCGTTACAATTATAAATTGGCGCCGTGGATGTCTCTCTTGTGAAACATCCCGCCCCCAAACTGTGTGTGTCTTGAAAATATAAAATAAAAATGTGAATTTTCATAAAGATTTCATCATGTATGGGTAGCCTAGTGGTCATGGCATCTGCCCGGTAAGCGGAAGGTCGTGGGTTCGATTCCCATCCCTTGACACTTTTTTTATTTTATCCATTCTGACCAAAATCTATCCGTGAACTTCACACAGTGAACTTCACACAGACAGAATAAGGCAATTATATAAGTAGATGTACACCTTATTATAAAAATATTGCCTCAGTTAGCTACAAAGAGGAATGTGTATCCTAGCTACTGAAGTTTCACGAAAGGGGAAGAAAGTAAGCTGTACACAGGCCCAATTCCTTAGTGCTATAATGTGTTTTATGGCATAAAATAGTTTGCTAGGCAGATGTGATGAATCCAATACTACACAAAATATTAGAATCATAAGGCTTAATTAAAATGAATAAGCTCTAGGCATGCTCATAGAATACTTACCGTAGTGGTCGAGATGGAAATCAGGTGGTCTCTCTAACACCAGTACCTGTGATCGACCTAGCAATAGAACATCTGGTTAGATTTTTAAAAAACCACAGGAGAGAAGGTGGAAAAGGAGGAGAATCTATTTTTAAATATTGTCAAGGAGTGTGTCATTCGATTTTTATAACCAAATATTTATTGATAAATAAGATGTATCTTGTTTTACACTAATAAAAAACTCAATAAGAATATTTATCAAGAGGTACATGAAGCAAAAGTGGGGCCAATTCAATTCAGCGGCAAATTAATTTCTATAATCAGAGATAATTTCTGATTTATTATTCACTGATAATATCATTGAAAATATTAAGGTGGAAAAAAAAACTAAAGAGAGAGAAAATATATTGAACAATTACAGTTGAAGCTCATCATAACATTCTTTTGAAAAACAGTACACTATTTGCCAATATTCTGGAATGATTAAAATCAATAACTAGTTGATACAACAGATGGTGCAAGCCATCAGCAACCTTTAGTTGCAAAATCAGGAGATAGCTTTATTTTTCTTAAGATTTTAAAATTGTTTATAACCACACACATACATGATGTGAAAGGTTGTTGTTATTAAAATAAGGTTCCACTCTGTATATATTTTTGAATATATATAATATATTGATAAAGAGATTTTATCCTAAAAGCTTGAACTATAAACAACACACATACAGATATATATTTATTTGTTCTTGCCTTTCATACATATCTAAAAGTACTAGGATCAAAATGATAGCAGAAAATTATTAACAGCAATCATCAAATACAGAGGGTGTTTCCTTTCAAATGAAACGATTTCAAACGTCCGTTAGAACTTTATTTTTCGAACGTGAATTTTTTTCATGTGTTCTATGTGCTTCCCCTTCTTCTTGGCTATCTCCCTGCATCGGACTTTCCAAGCTGCGAACACTTCCTTGACTTTGGAGAGCGAAACATTCGACCACTCCTCTTGTGCGGCTTTCCAAAGTCCGGCCTCAGTTTTGGGACGTCGGTTGAAGAGCCGTTGTTTCAACATACCGAACCCGTAAAAATCCAGTGGGCTGGCGTCGGGAGACTTCACTGGAATGTCCGAGTTCCTGATAAAATTTAGGCCTAGGGTGTCCTTCATTTCTTGTAGGAACTGTTGGGTTTTGTTGGAGGTATGGGAAGAGGCTTTGTCGTGATGAAGGAACACTTTGTCCATTTCCCCTGGGTAAAGGTCCTTCAGTTGTTCGATGACAGGTTTCAGAACGCATTCTATATAGAATTCTGAGTTCACCTTCACCTTCGATGGAACCTTTATGAGCGGAAGGACTCCACGGCCAGTCATTACCCCAACAACCATGAAACCTTTAGGGAAAGTTTCGGAGCATTGGTGAACCCAATTATCCGGGACCTGATTGCCTCTTTTGATGTAACAGATCTTCCGGATTCCATTGCAATACGTCACATACATCCATGCTTCGTCCAATGTTGCAGTATATTCTGATCTGGAACCGGCCAGGTGTTCCTCGTAGAGCTTCCGGGCATTCGTTGCACGGTTTTTCATGTGGAAAGGGGTGAGCTTGTGAACCTTGCCTTTTCGTCGGGTATCCAGTTCCAAATCTTTGTGAATGATGTTATTTATCGTTTTTAGCGATGTTCCACACATTCTGGAAAGTTGGCGCTGAGATGGTGGATTTTCAGTAGTTGCTAGCCGCTTTACCTTGGAAACCGTGGCGGGGGTCCGCACCGGACGTGGTCGATCGACTTGAAATTTTTGCCCATTGGATTCAGCTTCCCTTTTCTTTCCGATGCCATTTACTACCCTACATATTGTAGCTTTGCCAACATCTAGTCCTTCTGCTTTTAGCTTTTTCACTATGACGCTATAACTGTTTCCTTCTTTGGAAAGGGTCCGAATTGTTTGTTCGACTTGGAGCGTTAGTCTCTCTCCCCCCATGTTGCAAAAATCATGATACCTGATGAAAATGAATTCTCCAGAAGATTCTAGATCTATTGGAACCAGTGTCGTGTGCAGCATGCCTGCACGTGCAAAACGCGAGCGCTCGAAAATCGTTTCATTTGAAAGGAAACACCCTCCGTATAAGCAACCCTGGATGAAAGTATAAAGGATGAGAGCCAAAACTATTGAAATAAAGACAAGTTTACTGATTCTATTAGACATTGACAAGTTTCACAAATCAGGATAGGTGTATGCATGACTCACTAACATCCCAGGAGAGATCTTTATGAAATTGTCCCAGTCACACATTCTCAGTTATTTATATCTATTATTTGAACACATTAATATTCTCCCTAGTCTTCAAGAGCCCCCAAAGAAGAGGAGCTTGTGGGAAGTACCTTTCTAGATGGTCCCATTTCCTAAGAAGGGAAAATACCTATCTAGTGAAAGATGAATGATGCCCTATAGTAACTAAGCCAGAAGGGGGCCTAGTAGATACCAGGATAAATTTTCAACCCCATCATAGAAGAGGAAACTAACTTGCCTATGAAGTTGCAAGTGGCTTCTAAAGGGGAAAAAACCTACTATTATTTAATGTAGGATGACAAGGGGGAAAAAATAATCATTTTTTTACACAAAAATCCCCATTGAATGGAATAACAAGACCAATGAAATGTTTTGCCACTTATGGCTGTAGACCTTTTACCATGGTCAGCCTAATTGAGGAAGCCCCCCTATTCTTAGGACTTATTCATATGAACTGATGAAATAGTCTTCAAGAATATATTGGCATGGGAAAACCTGTTAGGAGTGATCCATATGATTTTTAAAAAACTCTTCCCTTAGAGGCCACTTTTACATAAACAAAAATGACATATCCTGGCCTAATCCAGCTTCTGATAAACAAAATCTCTAGTTGAGACAATTTGTAGAAATGCCTTTTCAATTATGTTTCTTATGAAAGGTTCCACCATATGGGTCAAATGAGGAATGATATGGAATGGTGGATGCGCTGTGAACTTGAAATATAAAAATATGACAAATAAATAGGTTGAACCGTGGAAAGAAATAATAAAATAATACTTACCTCTGGGTGCTGTTGATTCTGTCTTCTTTTGGGTCTGTGGGTATGGTTGTCCTTCACAAACAGCATCAATCTATATCATATATTTTTTAATATAGAGATCTAGTAGAAAATACTATGAAAAAGCTTATTTTTGCAATATAAAATGTATGAATCTCTCTCTCTAATATATATATATATAATATTCGGATTAATCTTGTCGACTCACTATAATATTTTACTTTTTTCGGGATTGGTTGTTGTAAGACCCTGTTGACTTACTTGAGGTGGTTGACGTGGTGGTGATTGTTGGCGCAGTCGTTTGGCTGAAATGGTAGGTTTTCTCACAGGGGAAAAATAACGAGAAGGACACAGAAATGGGATTGAAATATAGGACCAGCGATTAAGGGAGAGAAGATTTTTTGACTAATGGAGTGGCTACTCACATACTGAACATAGAGGTGACCTGAGCGAGAAGGGGTTAAGCGTACTGCTTCTGGTGGTGGCGTGCTCCCAACTGACAAACTTGAGTCCGAGATTTAACTCGTTAACTCTCTAGTGCTCTCATTGGTTGAATATCGTCTCGTGGCGACTGTCGGTTGGCTGTTAGCTATTCCTACTGGTCTCTCATTGGATATTGGTGCTTCCATTGTTCGTCTCATGATTTTCAGGGACCCGGAAGAAGAAGGTCTTTGAACTTAGTTTTTTATTAGTTCCTGGGTAATAACTTTTGCTTCCTGGATAATGAAAACCTGGTAATGGATTCTCTGTGATGGCTTCTCTCCCAGTTCGCTAGGCCTAGCTTTTATTAAAACCTTTTTGGATCATACATTGCATATATTGTGGTGGGGTTACATCTAGTTATATACAAATTATGACAGATGCGCCCCCTACATGTGAAGAATTCAAAAAGGGGTAGCCTGAAGTGAATTCTGTAAGGGAAAAATAATTTTGTGGGGAAAAATTAATTATGGGTACTGGGAGGCTATATACAAGCATTGTTGGTGACATAAAAGATAAAAGAGAATAGTGTTGGTGAGATATTGGTTGAGTATAAGTAAGAGAAATCAAAATATTTAATTATAAGAAATCAAAGTGAATGCTATGGTGCATTGTTTAGTAAAAAAAAAGAAAAGAAAAAGGTGCCTAAATAATTCAGCTCGAGATGGGGAAACTAAAATCGAGGGAATTTTTCTATTAGGGCTTTTGAGAAATCAAAAATAAAATTTAGTTGTGAGAAATCAAAGTGAATGCGCTTTGTAGCATTGTTGAGTGAAAAAAAAGAAAAAGGTGCCTAAATATTCAGCTCGAGATGGGGAAACTAAAATCGAGGGAATTTTTCTATTAGGGCTTTTGAGAAATCAAAAATAAAATTTAGTTGTGAGAAATCAAAGTGAATGCGCTTTGTAGCATTGTTGAGTGAAAAAAAAAAGGAAAAGGCGCCTAAATAATTCAGCTAGAGATAGGGAAAATTAAAATCGAGGGAATTTTTTATTAGGGCTTTTGGAAATCAAAAATAAAAAAAATAGAAAATTAAAAGAAAACCAGTGAGTTTTCGTTGAGAAAAATTTGTTTAGTGGTTGAACAAGTAATTGGTTTATAAACAAAATAAAAAAAGAAGTTGATATTTGATTAGGCATTTTGATTTCAAAGATTAAAAAAAAAAAATAAATGAATGGTGTAAGAAAACACAATGTACATAGAGAGATTCGCAGGATCTCTAATGATAAAAGTTACATGACAAAATCTATGTCATGCGGCGCGTCCTTTTTAATTGCCTTGTAGATTTTTTGTCCCTGTACGACTCGTGGGTAGAAACATGATCTTTCCCAAAAGTACGCATACATTGTGTTTACAGGAGACACAGGAATCTCGCTAACCTTAAGTGTGTATTTGTATTGGTTGTGGTGTGTTTGGGGTTGTATTGTCTTCAAGATCTCAAGGCCGAGTGTATTATGTTAATTTGTCCCGAGCCTTAATGCATTCTAGAGATTTTCATGCCTTTCCCTAGGGCACTTAAGATATGCTCGCCCGATATCCACTTTGTTATCGGGAGGTCATAACCGGAATTGGATCTTTGAATACAGGGTTCGAGGAGTGTCCTCGACCCTTTTAAAGTGGTTGTTTATTCCTTTCGGAAGAAACGTAAGCTCGAAAGCTTTGCTACCTAATTTTTCCTATCCTTTAAGTGGTAATGTGCGTGCTTTTGTTCGTATTTAACCTTGAGATCTGAATTTTGTGTATTGGTCGTGAGTGTTGTGTGCTTGTTTAATGTGGGTGACATGTAATATTGTTTAGAAATGTTAGTAAAATAATCGAATTTGGTTGGCAATTCATTTGGAATGTTGTTTGGAAATGTTATAAGTTTATTGTGAGAAATGTAAAAAATGAATTTTATGTGTTGTCAAAATCCTAAGGTCTGTTGTGTTTGTGTGTGTTGGATACGTGCCTAGTGTGGGTAAATGTAAAAGTTTTTTTGGAAGTTTTGGGAGAAGAATAGAGGTTTTGTAATTCATTGGAATTTTTCGAGAATTAAATTTGTTTATTAATATAATATTAATATGATGATATTAATATCACTAAATGTGTTTTGTAAGAATCGATATGTAAGCTCGTTGTGAATGTGTTTTGAGAATTGAATTTGTTTAATAATATAATGATTTTAATATAATTAAAAGTTTATGTAAGAATCGGGATGTGAGCTCGTGTTGAAATGGATCCAATTTGGTGACCGTTAAAATGGCGGACGTGGGGGAACACGGTGATCTCGATCGAATTACCGGACATGCGAGGGGCCACTCGGGGGTTCTAAATCTGTCCAACTTGAGCGAAACTGCATGAGGCCGCTTGGGGAGTTCTAAATCTATCCCCCTTCTGTAATTGATCCTTCCTGCCGCCTAATTGATCCGGGTGGTGTCACGCCCGCTGGACCTTCTTAATTAGGTTGGTTGGGGCGCCCTAATTGTTCTCTGGAAGTTTTCTATTATTTCCCATATAAGAGTTAGAAATTCAAAAATTGCACTGCCTATATGGAAGATGGCTTTTAGGATACCCAATATAAGTGTGACAAATGTGTAGACGGTACTTCCTATATGGAAGATTTTTTCCTGTAATTGGTACAGTTTTTGGGGCTGCTGGGTATATAGTCCAAGGTAGATTACTATGGTAAATGGGGCGAATTTATAGGGCATAATTAGAAGACAGATAAAAAATATTAAGTGAAAAAATGGGAAATTGGCACATTTTCTCCCATGTCTTCTCCACGAGTTGGGTTTTTTGGGTATCATGTTGTACTTCTATGGGTTGTGGCGAACTTGGAATTGGATGTACCTGTGGATGGGCGATGTCGCGTTCTTTGTTATTATGGGTGAGTGGTGTAAATCGAGTTTTGGTAAAAATGGTGGGATCTAAATGATTGAAAGGCTCGCTGTTTGTTGGTTTGATTGTCAACGGCTCCGCTGGAAAAAGTTCGGGTGTGAGGTGTCTAAATGGAAACGTGTTATTATCATTATGTTGTAAATGGTGTATCTTGATTGTGGGTGGTGTTATATATTGGATGTTTTCTGTGTATAGTTTAAGTTTGTTTATGTGGACTGTATCGGTGTCTCTTTGGAGAGGTTGGTTGGGTCTATCGATACGTTTTGTCAATTGGCAGGTTGGACAGGTTTTTACCTGTTGGGCAATGTCTTGTGACATGTTCTGCCAATAATATTGAGCGGAGATGAGTCTCGTCATCTTTGAGATGTTTGGATGGTTGTACTGAGTGTGTACTGTTTGTAGTAGTTTGTTGGTGAGTGTTTTGGGAATCATGATTTTGGTTACACCTTTGCGGGAAATGGTATGAAGTCCGTTGTGACCAATGGTCAAGCTAGAATTTCCCGATGGGGAAGGCTGATGGTTCTTAATGAGGGAGGCGTCTGAGAAACCACAGAACGGGTTACGAGTTATGACGTCCGTTTCATATTGTTGTACTCCGTTTATGTAACGAACCTCATATTCGTATCTCGATAGCCTTAATCTCCATCGAAATATTCTGCCTGACGGGTTTTTGACCGTTTTCAGCATTGGCAATGCGTGATGGTCAGAAAATATAGTAAATTTTCTGTCCATCAAACAGATGCGGAACTAATCCACACTCTCAACGATTGCTAGGCATTCTAGTTCAGAGATGGAATAGTTCCGTTCGTGTGAACACAGGGAGCGGCTGAAATACTGGACTGGGTAGATTTTCCCATCAGGGTAGACCTGTTTGAGGATGCCTGTGATGCCGAGTGTTAAGGCGTCACGGTACACCTGGCATGGCAGACCTTCTCGGTAAAGGTGTAAAATGGGGTGTGTTGTGAGGCTTTCTTTCAGGCTAGTGAACGCTTTCTGGCATTTGTCATCCCAGATCCACGTGGCATCCATTTTGGAAAGGTTGTTAAGTGGCGTCTCCATCGGGCGTAGTCCGGAATGAACTTTTTATAAGCATTCACAGCGCTTAAGAAAGATCGCAATGTTTTGCGATTGTGTGGTTGTTGGATGGCGTGAATTGTTTGTTTCGTGTACATGGTGTGGTTGTACTGGCAGTGATTGTGCATGTGTCTGCGTGGTGTTGTTGTCGCCTTTTGGTGCGAGTGTCGCGCTTGTTGCGATGTTTGCGCGTGTGACTGTTGTGTGATGACGTGTGGTCTAGTGTGTGTTTTGTGTGTGAGCTGTCCTGTTGGATGGACACTGTCTGGGCATTGTTGTTGTGAGTTGGGGCCGTTGTGGCCTTGTGCATTGAGGACTTATAATAAAGGCAATTGGCCTTAGTGAAAAATTTGTGTTGTGCGTGTGCGTGACTAGATTGGCATGTTGGCAATTGGGTTTTGACCAATGGATGCGCGCATTGGGTGCCACGTGCGGAAGGTTTGTGTGCATTGTGAGTCCTTTGTGACTCCGCTTGGCATTCCCAATAGGTGCATTCATTGGTTAGGTGAGTAAAGCGGTAGGTGGTTGGGAGCAAAGGGGCGGCAAGTTGGAACATAGTGTCTTGGTTGAAGTCTATTGTTAGTTTAAATTTTCGGAGGGTGTCTATTCCGAGAATTCGGAATGGTAGAGGTGTTTCCACCACATGGAAATTCTCTCTTTTGGTTAATTTACCTATTGTCAGGGGGAGGGTTATTTTACCTATGGTCGGTACAAGACCGTTTATGGCCTGTAGGTCTATGGACTGTTTTTTAAGCTTTTATTGAGGGAGGTTAATTTTTAAAATCTTATAGAGGTTATAGGGCACTATGTTCAAGCTAGCGCCTGTGTCAATTAGAAAAGGGGGGTGACAGTTCAGGGGTTAGGGACAGTTTCATTGTCAGTTGGCTGACGAAAAGGGGTTGGTGCCTTCCTACCTGGTTGGCGAAAGGCTGGGGCGTCTTGGGCGTGCTGTGGAGGTGTGGGGCGCCGGGCGTGCTGTGGAGGTGGGGCTGTTTGCACTGCCTGCGCGCTCGTGTGTTGAGTTTGTTTGTATGGTGCAGTCCGCATACTTGTTTTTCTTGGGTTGTTGGCGTATGGGTCCGGCATGGTGGGTGGTGGCTCCTCGGGGTTGCGCGTCAGGTAGTCAGGTAACCTGGCAGGGGTGGCTCCGTCCATCTCCCGGTCGGTGGCTCGGAAGAGTCAGTGGGCGGCGTATGTCACGTCGGTCCGTCTCCGCGCGTCCGGTCGATCTTGCTTGTGTGAGGGTGACGGTCAACTGAAGTAAAATCTCTGCTAGGGTGCGGCGCGTGATCTCCTCTCTCTCCCCTCTGGTTACGTTGCCGCTCTGTTTCGCTTCTTGTTCTCGCTCGTTTTCCATTTTAAATATCCTGTCGACTCTCTATAATATTCGGATTAATCTTGTCGACTCACTATAATATTTTACTTTTTTCGGGATTGGTTGGTTGGTTGTTTGGATTGGTTGTTGTAACACCCTGTTGACTTACTTGAGGTGGTTGACGTGGTGGTGATTGTTGGCACAGTCGTTTGGCTGAAATGGTAGGTTTTCTCACAGGGGAAAAATAACGAGAAGGACACAGAAATGGGATTGAAATATAGGACCAGCGATTAAGGGAGAGAAGGGTTTTTGACTAATGGAGTGGCTACTCACATACTGAACATAGAGGTAACCTGAGCGAGAAGGGGTTAAGCGTACTGCTTCTGGTGGTGGCGTGCTCCCAACTGACAAACTTGAGTCCGAGATTTAACTAGTTAACTCTCTAGTGCTCTCAATGGTTGAATATCGTCTCGTGGCGACTGTCGGTTGGCTGTTAGCTATTCCTACTGGACTCTCATTGGATATTGGTGCTTCCATTGTTCGTCTCATGATTTTCAGGGACCCGGAAGAAGGTCTTTGAACTTAGTTTTTTATTAGTTCCTGGGTAATAACTTTTGCTTCCTGGATAATGAAAACCTGGTAATGGATTCTCTGTGATGGCTTCTCTTCCAGTTCGCTAGGCCTAGCTTTTTATTAAAACCTTTTTGGATCATACATTGCATATATTGTGGTGGGGTTACATCTAGTTATATACAAATTATGACATATATATAAATCAACGTATGTATTCCCCCCGAAGTTGATCCACTTTGCCGCAGTGGGGAGGCCCGAGTCCGACTTCCAAGTCGTTCCGCCAAGAGATCAACACCACAGAGGTCCGTACGTCTGACCTCACGGACAATACAGCAGCTACTGGACTTGCCTCTCAAATTTTAATGACCGATATGTCCTCACTTCTTTTTTCTAGATTTAATTCATTTTGTCACCTCTCTAATTGTAAATACGCTGCTGTATCACCTCATAAGCATAAATAAATAAAACGTATGTATGTTCATTCATTTATTTGTCCTTCTTTATGTGTTTCTTTAATATTTAATTAATCTGGCTGAAATTTACAACAATTTCAACTAACCAAAATTAAAATTAACCATGTACTAATCTATTTTTGTTATATTTTAGACTAAGATGATAATATTTCTGCATCGTGCTTGATGGGCAGAAACAAAATTCTTTCGCAGAATATTCTCACAAGCAGAAGACTGGTGAAGCCAAACAATCATTTTTAGTAGGCAGAAACAAGATTCTTTCAGCGAAATATTAATTTGAGCAGAATAGGGGCGAAGACAGGAAATATGTGAATTAAAGGAAAGTTCAAAGGCCACTTTTTCAAACTTTTTTATAAATAAAAACTACTGATTAAAAAAGATGAATTTAACAATTAAAGGGGAGATGTATATATGAAGATGCAGTTTAAAATTAAGGCTAATAATTCAAAAAAATGATAAACGTTTACATATTTTGTGATAGAAAAATGCTGGTTTGTTTATAAAAAGAATTTGACCCCAGAATTTAAAAATATTCAAATATAAGACTAACCTCCCTATTTTGAGGGGAAAAAATCTGAGCAAATTGTTATATATTAGCAATACGACTGGTAAAATAACACTAAAAAGGCTAGAATAAGGTATAAGATATTATATTTCAAAAATAGTAAATTCTAAACCTATATGTGTCAATTATATACCAGTTATGGATTTGCATGAAAAAAATAATGAAGGCACCAGCACACAAGATAACCATTCTATACATAAATAGAAGGGGAGAGTGGAAAAATACTTACTTTGTGGTGGAGGTTGGTAGAGAGTCTTTGCTAAAGTCTTTGCTTGGGTTCTTTGTTGTTGTTGTCCTTCACAAACAGTACACTAGTAGTGGTTTATATATTCCTATTCTATTTAAAGAATGTGCTATCATAATTAAAACACATAAAAATGCATATATGCGAAAGTGGGAATTATATTAACTGAATATTTTTCAACAACAATATAATATTTCAAATGGTGTTTGGTATAAATAGGTGAAACAGAATAGATGAAATATAAAAAGATGATAAATATCAGTATTAATCTCACAAAAATCAACTTCAACCAAGACTAGAGATAAATATTAAATAATAAAAAAATAAGAATTTGGCACAAAAATGTGGATTGTATAATAATAAATGCATCAAAATGCTTGTAATTAATGATGTCATTTCAGAGAGAGGCCAGTGCTTAAGACGCGGACAAGGCCCAGGAGGGTGTGATCTACATGTGAGAGAAAGATGATCTGCTATTGTCCGGCCATTTGTTGGTATGGGGGCGGAAATAAAACAAATGATTTCCATAATCGGACTCCATCCTGTTTTAGATGCGGCAGACTCTCAATAAAACTTTATTATCTTATTTTGTATTACATGATGGCCAAGCTAATGCGTTAAATTGTATCTACATTTTGGAGCTGTTATACTATTTATAATTATGGCACATATGAAAATCTAATGTATATTAAAATATATTATTGCAAATATATATTTCATTAATTTTTCTTAGCCTGTCTTTCAAAGTTATTTCCTTTTTATTTAGTATAAATAAATCAGTTTTTAGGATAAAATTTATAATATTTTAGATTTTAGCAAAACTTTTTAAATATGTAAATTTCTTCTACACCTATATATATACTGTAGGCATTTGAAAAATAATTGGCCTGATGAGCTAACACTTAAAAGCTTGTTATTTTATCTTAATAAATTTATTACAATTATTTTGATTGTATATTGTGTTTGTCTTAGTGTCTTAGCATAAACACAGCTTCATCTTCTATATACACTCCATGCCATCAATCATTTCATACTTGAATTAATTCAATTCTACACATCTGCAGATTATGTAGATTGCTAATTGGTGTTGTAATAGTTTGCAGAAAAGAGATTGAAAGACAGATGTGTAAAAGCTATTATAAAATATAACAAAAAAGGAATCTGATCACTATTAATCAACATCATAATTGCCCATATAATGTATATATATAATTGTAATTATTGTTCACATACACTTTTAGGTAGTTTTAAATAAAATATATTTTATTGCCTTTTTTCATCATAATTTTCCTGAGGCTCAGTCTATATTGTTTAATCAAAACCCACTCAAAAGAGCTAGAATTTTGATCAGTGTTGAATTATAGTAAATTAAAGAGTAAATAGGCTTATTGGGGATTATGAAAAATGGTTGAAGTCTTCTGAATTAAAAGCTACACAGTATATATAAAATGTTTACCCTATCATTATAAAGTTTAATATAAAAAATAAAGAGAGAGAGTGGAAGAATACTTACTTTGTGGTGGAGGATAGCATTGTGCTGCAGTCTTTGCTTGAATCTGTTGTTCTGATTGTCCTTCACGAACAACAGTGATTGCTTTACTTCTCTATTTTTAAAATATAAAATATGATCTCTTTATTAAAATTTCTAAAATAATAAATGGAAAAACAGATGTGTAAAAGCTATTAAAAAATGTAACAAAAAAAGGAATCTTATTACTATTAATCAACATCATAATTTCCCATATAATTATATATAAAATTGTTTGCAATTATTGTTCGTACCTTTATATTATTTTAAATAAAATATATATTATTGCCTTTGCATAATAATTTTCATCAAGCCCAGTCTAAATTGTTTAATTCAACACCCACTCAAAAAGAGCTAAAATTCAATCAGTGTTGAATTATAGCAAGTTAAAGAAAATAGGCTTATTGGTGATTATGAAAAATGTTTGAAGTCTGCTGAATTAAAGATTACACGGTATATATAAAATGTTTACCCTATTATTATAAAGTTTAATATAAAAAATGTGAAAGAGAGAGAGTGGAAGAATACTTACTTTGTGGTGGAGGATGGCATTGTGCTGCAGTCTTTGCTTGAATCTGTTGTTCTGATTGTCCTTCACGAACAACAGTGATTGCTTCAATTCTCTATTTTTGAAATATAAAAAATGATCTCTTTTTTAAAATTTCTAAAATAATATATGGAAAGACAGATGTGTAAAAGCTATTAAAAAATGTAACAAAAAAGGAATCTTATTACTCTTAATCAACATCATAGTTTCCCATATAATGTATATATATAATTGTTTGAAATTATTGTTTGTACCTTTATATAATTTTAAATAAAATATATCTTATTGCCTTTGCATAATAATTTTTTCCTCAGGCCCAGTCTTAATTGTTTAATTCAACACCAACTCAAAAGATCTAGAATTTTAATCAGTGTTGAATTATAGTAATTTAGAGTAAATAGTGTTATTGGAATTATGAAAAATGGTTAAAGTCTGCTGTATTAAATATTACACAGTATATATAAAATGTTTACCCTATTATTATAAAGTTTAACCTTTGTTGACTGGCTTCATACTTACTTTGTGGTGGAGGATGGCATTGTGGCGCAGTCTTTGCTTGAATCTGTTGTTCTGATTGTCCTTCACGAACAACGGTGATTGCTTTACTTCTCTATTTTTAAAATATAAAATATGATATCTTTATTTAAATTTATATATTAATATGTAAGATGAGAAAATTATAGTAAAGCTAAATTTTTCTTTTGACAATGTTAAAATTGTCAAAAGCATCTGATATAGTAGAATCTATTTGTAAAGGACACCTTGTTGCAGAGCCAAAGTGTCCTTTAAAGAGAGATGTGTCCTGATAGCAAAGGGTAGCTAATTAGTAAAAATTGTACTTTTGATTATGTAAAAAAGATATTCCATTATATTGAAATTAAGTGTGCTGAGGCAAGGTTTGAAGATAATCCTAAGTGACAACTTTAATATATGTAATACAAACTTGGTAGGTTTTCATAATATAATTTGTTAAATGATAAGCAGAGGTTTTATTTTAATCAAGCATATGTTTTATTGAACATAGTGGGTAGATATATTATAACAACAGAATAACGGAAGGGTGCCAGATCAACATATAAAATCAAATATAAACACAAGGTAACAAAAGTGTTACCTTGTGTTTATAATCTATAATCCAAATTGTGCCTTATCAAAATCAAATATACAAATATTTTAAACGCCATTAAAAAATTACAGACATAAGAAAATATTTCAACATCCCTCCTTGTCTATGATATACATTAAAAGTTCAAGGTTTGTATAGTTCTGCTGGAGTGCAGGAGCCTTCAAGTTCTTTGTGAATAGATCTGCAGGATTCTCCTTTGTTGGAAAAAATAAAACTCAGCTTCCCTTACTTGATTATATCCCTGATAAAAAAATGTCGAATGTCAATGTGTTTACTTCTTTCTGATACCACTTCATTTTCAGCAAGGAACATAGCACCTTGATTGTCTATAAGTGTTTTTAAAGGAGATTCCATAAAATCACCAACTTCAATTTCTTCTGTAAAACTTGTGAACCACAGAGCTTCCTTTGCTACTTCACACATTGCATAATATTAGGCTTCTATTGCTGAGAGAGTGATGCATTTTTGTTTGCTGCTGCACCAGGAGTTGGCTTCTTCGCCCATCACAAAGATGTATCCATTATAGGATTTTCTGTCTTCTTTATCACTGCCCCACTCTGCATCTGCAAAAGTTACTAATTTCTTTCCAGTTTTGCTGAATACTAATTTGATATCCTTGGTCTTCTTTGAATATCTCAAGAGATGCTTTACAGCATTCCAATGTTGCAAGGGGCCACTATTAAACTTGCTAAGGTAGGATACAACGTATGCAATGTCTGGCCTTGTCATTCCTGCTAGCCAAAGCAAATTTTCAATAGCCCGTTGATATGGGGCACGGCATGCTTCTTTTCCTTCAGGCTCTTCTGTAAACATTCTAGGATCTAAAGGCATTGAAGCTTCTTTTCATTTCTCCATTCCATAATCCTTAAGGATTTCTTCAATGTAATGAGTCTGATCAAGTTCCAGATTTGAATCTTTATTTAATTTAATCCTTACAGAGATACAGATCGCTCACTTCACTAAATCCTTGATTTCCACTTCTCCTTGAAGTGGAATTCGTAGCTTCAGGTCCACAAAGTGCTTCTTGAATGGTACTTGGTTCTTCTGTACTGGGTTGAGGATTCTTCATGATGTTGCATTTAATTATGGTTTCTTTTCCTTTTTAATTATTTCCAAACGGCGCAAAGATTTTGATAGTTTATCTTTATTTGTGTCTTGCTCTGACTTAGTTCTTGAACTAAATTTTACCTCAGTTTACAGATCTTCTCTCTGATGAATCAGTTGTTCATCATAAAAGTTTTCCTCTTCTGATTCAGTTCAAAACTTGTATTTGGATCATTAGTTTCTTACAAGTAAAAATGTCCTCAGAAAATCTTACTTTTAGTGATATATATTTTGTCATTTCTGAAATCCCATACTTTATATTTCTTAGTTCCTTCTGGATATCCTATGAGTACACACTCTCTAGCCTAGGGCCTGAATTCAGACTTGCGATGGCGACCAATGCTGCACCAAGATTTGCATCAAAATACCTTAAGATATCCTATTTTGGACTCTCTTCGTTAATTTTGTTGTCAATTGCTTTACTTGGAGACTTATTTCTCAAATAACAAGCTGTGTGGATTGCGTCTCCCCAAAAGGTAATTATGATACTCGAATCTGTCAATAAGCATCTAGCAGTACTCAACAGTGTTTGGTTCATTCGTTCAGACACTATATTTTGTTGATAACTGTCGTCTGATGCCATTTTTGATAAGAAGCCAGTCAAATTCTGAGTTGCAATACTCTTTCCCATTATCAGATTGCAATGTCTTGAATCTTCTTTCATGAAATATTTTTACAAAGCTCTTATATTCCTTAAATTTTCCAAGACTTAATTTTTATTTTTCATGAAATTAACCATGGTATAGTGGGAGAAATCGTCAATCGTCAACAGAGCACCCAAGGACCTCCGAGAACCACCGCTAAAGTGGAACTCCATTCCTCTGGCAGTATCTCTCGGCCTTACCACTGGTGGGGGGACACGAGAGACTTACCAGAAGAGTAGCTGCAGCGATGTGGCGATGGCGAGAGTAACAACAGCAACCGGCACAAGACTTCTAACACTCCTTTTTTTATTGTCACTTCTACTACAAATTACATATAACTACAATAGCAATCAACGGGTATTTACATTGCGTTACCTCCTAGGGCCAATATAAAAGTGTATTTAAAAACATTTGCCCCAAGAAGCAGGACTACAGCAGTCGGCGATTCCCACACCAGTTTCAGATCGGAAACAGGCAAGAGCACCATCCATTGGCGGAGGTTGTAGGTATTTTCAAGCCTTATACGCGACAATATTCTTCTGATAATTTTGGGATGTGCTAACGTCTTGGATTTTCTCTGCAGGATGATAATTTCTTCTTTAATGTAAAGTTGGTCATTTTTCTTCCTTGATCACAAAAGCCCTTGAGGTGGTTTCTTCTTTAATGGTATTATGTCTGAGTTGTCTCTTTTCTTCTAGTAATAGCTTAGCTTTGACAAATTTTGTTGAAAGCTTCTCATTTTTTTCCAAATTAAGGATCATTGGTTAATAGGCTTTGGGCAACCCCATTAGCATTATGAGTGCCAATTCTGTATTCTTAAAACCATGTCCTCCTTTCTCCAGTTTTCTGTGGACATCCATTAACCTTGCTAAATAGTCCTTCATTGATTCTCTTCATTAGTTTTTGTAATATTAAAAATATCTCTTAATAATTCCAGAATGTGAAGCAATTCATATTTGATGTGCATTTCTTCTAAAATATTCCATGCTTCACTTGCTCTTTCACAATCTCCAATATCATCTAAAAATTCGTCTTCTAGAATTTAAAAAATTGTGATATTTTAATGTTATTGTTTTCTTCTGAACTGCAGTTAGAGTTTTGTCAAAACCTGGATCAACTGCTTCCCATACACCTTTTTGCATGAGGGCAGGGTAATTTTCACCATTTAATTCCGCTCTTTTAAAGTCTTCCAAACTCTCATTGTGAAATAATAAATATCCAAAAATGTATAATTTACCTTAAAAGACATTTCATCTTCCAAAAAAAAAAAAACTAATTGCTCTTGTCTTCAAAAAGGCGATTGTCATCTTAAATTATGTGATCGCCATTGTTTTTAAAAATTGTGCAGTTAGTGATGCTGTGATTAAAGAAAAAAAAGTTTTAATTGATTTTTTAAGGTCTTCTTTTATGCTGGACATAACCTTTGTTAAATAATAAGCAGTTTTCATTTTAATCAAGCCTAAAGGTTTTATTGATGGGTAGGTAAATATGGGTAGGTATATTATAACAACAGAATAACGGAAGGGGTGCCGCACAAATCAACCTTTAAAATGAAATTACAAATATTTTAAATGTCATTAAAAAATTACAGGCATCAAGAAATATTTAAAAATAATTGATACCCTAACTCTGCTTTCAACCAATTGCATTTCAAAAGATGTAAATCAATCCCTCACATGGAATTCTTTTAATAAACTAAACAATAATTTTCTAACTATATCAAGTGGTAGGTCTGCCGGTGACAAAAATGAGAATCTGAATTCTATATTGAATTTCTATTGTCTCTTCTGCTATTCTGGGGCACATCATTTTTTTTTATTGTCCTATGTAGAGAGATGTCCACTAGCGGGTGTGTTTGCTCATTAGTCCTGGAGTGAATCTGTGAATTTTTTTTAGCCTAAAAGCCAAATGATTGAGCCATTAGCACAAAATAGAAAGCCACCTTACATGTAGGGAGTTTTAAAACTAACTCAAATAGATTGAAAGGTAGAAAGAAAGAGAATGTAAGGATACTTACTCTGGGGTGGAGGCTGGTAGAAAGCTTGTGTTTTTAATTGAGGTTGTCCTTCACAAACAGCACAGTAGTAATCAATTACATCACCTTTTTATATTTAGAAGTGCAGTACTACAAGGCAGTGGCTTAAAAATTATAGCACATGCAACTGTGTGTGGATCAAGCTTGTCGTTTAAAAGATTAAATGTGAAGAGAAAGATTTTATTTTTAAAAAGAAACAAAAAAATCATTTTTTATTAAGCAGATGAGACAATATATAATACAGAGAAAACTTACTTGGTGGAGAAGGCTGGTTGGAAGCAGGCGTTTCTTCTGATTCTCCTACAAACATCATCTCTCCTTATGAAAAAGGCCTTATTTTGATAATAGTAGAAGTAGAGTAAACCATAAATATTTGATATAAATGGGCAAGCTTTCAAGGTTTTATGACATTAAGTACCATCTCTCTCTCTCTCAAATAGGACCAGCACAGAGGAATTATTTTATGAGTAGATTTCATGATAAGACAAATGATTAATATCTCTATACTTCTACTTACTTTGTTGGGGAGGGCGATTTCTGCCTCCCCTTTTTTTGGATTTAACTGTAATCCACCCTCCTTCAGCTAAAACACCACATCAATAACATCAGGACATCTTTCAATGTCCCTAGCAATAATTTCAATTTTTAAAATGTATGGAAATAATAAAAATACATTAAAGATGGATATTGCCTGAATAATATTCATATTTTTATTTGAAAGGACATTTCAGCCAGTGGAAAATGTTTTACTTATATTTCACAAATAAAAAGATTTTCATTTGGCACAAGGTATTCTTTCAAATAAAAATAACTTAAAATGGTACTGAAACTATGATTTTGCATCCTCTTATTTCAAAGTTGTTGACCACTAAAATAGGTGGTGTGGGCGTAAGTGGACATCTTGCAGATTTAGTGAGAAGTACAATTTGGTAGATGTATAATATTCACATGGCATAATCATCAAACAAATTCTATAGATTACTTATTTGAAGTTGGTATTACTATATTAGGAAATTTTTATTCAATAAAATGTGCATAATATAGCAATACTTTTTTATCACTCCCTTCCTGGATGGAATTAACTTCTAGCATTTGTAAATGCTCTTTTAATGACTAACCAGCAAAAACACTAGGACATTATGTATTTAATTTTGTAATAAAAATGTGTTATTGAAGAAGTGCCCTAAAACCACTACAAATGAGCCTGCCAAAATTTAAACTTTAATTCTTCTTATCCATATATAGTGGATTAACTTTTGCATCTTGTCGACTACTATTCTATAAAAATTCATAAATTTATTCTTATGCATCATATTGAAAAATGCACCAAAAGTAGACATAATAACATGCTTGTTATAATTGTTATATATTATCTATTATATCATGTGTTGGGGTGTCAATGAGATGAATTATATTGAAAGATCCGGTTCTTGGTTAAACTCATGGTGGTCAAGAGCTCCAGACTTTGCCAGAGAGTCTGCTAGCTTATTTCATGGAATTCCAACATAAGCTGGTAGCCATTGCACTGTGACAGAACTGTTGGCTGGGAGTCAGTTCACAGATTTAGTGATGCTCTTGAGAAGAGATTCTTGGCTGGAGAAATAGGTTTGAAAGGTATAAATGGCTGCTCTTGAGTCAGATTATTATTTTGCTTGGTGAGTTGTTGTTTTTGAGAGCAGTGTCTATTGCAGAGAGTTCTGATTTGTAAAATTAAAAATGTCTAGTGTGGGAAAGAGTTTTTTTCAAGAAATTTTTCTTTGTAAATATAAATTCCACTGCCAGACAGTCCAGTTTAAAGTTGACTACCATCAGTATAAATTGTGATGTCAAAGAGATATCTATTTTATTCAATGATTTGAAGGCCAAAAGCTTTAAGCAATTCTGGCTGAGTTTCATGTTTGTGGGGATTGGCTAGGAGATGAAAGTAAAGGTGAGTTCATTGCAAGTTCTATGTGGAGTTTAGAAATTTTGTGTTTGGGATTGATTGGGATCTCTAAAAGATGAGAATTGTAAGCCATGTTGAGAGGAGTGGGGTTTGAGTCTTTGATTTGGGTCCAAATTTCAAACCAAATTTCTTCTAAGGTGTTTTTTTGGGAGAATTAATCTTTTTTTAAATATGAACTTTGAAAAACAGATTTTTCTCCTGAGGTGCTGGGGAAGAAGATTAGATTCGAGTTCAGCAATGTGATTTGGGCAGGATCCTCGAAGCCTGATGATTTTAGCTGCATTTGCTTGGATTCTGTCTATTATGGATAGGTTGGTTCCAAAATAGGTCTTATAAGTGTGAGGTATGTTGTGCATAAGATATTGGCATTTGCACCCCAGTTTAAGCCTGATATTTTTTTTGAAAATTCAGAGTCTATTTAAAGGTTAGAGCAAGGTCAAGTGTGACACCAAGATATCTTGGGGAATCTGAATATTTGATTATCGAGTTATTCAAAAGATATTTGGGCCCAGCGGCGAAAGTGATTGTTAATGGTGAAGGGGCCAATTTCATATTTGCTAATGCTAATAGATAATTTCAGTTTCTGGGTGACCTTTTGCAGACTATTCATAGTCTTATTCAGTGTTCTGCATCGGAGAGATTCTTTTTGGAAACCCAGATAGTTATGTCATCTGCGTAGAGGGCAATTTTAGCTGGTGGTTTGAAGAAGATGTTTACATCATTTAGGTAGATATTGAAGATAATAGGGCTTAGGATTGACCTTTGGGGTAGACCCTGGTAAATACTAGTAGTTTTTTGTGTATTGCTGTTGAAATTAACCTGCATGGTTAGTTTGGATAGAAAGTTGCTAATCCAACTCAGCATGCTTCTCTCTAATCCCAAGTTTATCGAGTCTGAGAATTAGTTTAAAATTATCCAATATTGTTTGAAATTATCTTGCTTAAATAATGAAATAGGCACTTATGTGTATTAATGGTGAGGAAATGTTGACATGATTTATCCATTTGCACTTGTA
Organism: Cordylochernes scorpioides; assembly: GCA_030710605.1. Taxonomy (NCBI): domain Eukaryota; kingdom Metazoa; phylum Arthropoda; class Arachnida; order Pseudoscorpiones; family Chernetidae; genus Cordylochernes; species Cordylochernes scorpioides. The sequence continues at coordinate 22,828,550 of CP092864.1, read as the reverse complement.
AATATGCATTGCTTAAATCAATAGGGAGCCTAAGAAAGAGCTACTAAATGAACCCATAATCTATATTCTAATATCTCCTATTCTTGTTGGATCATTCTTCTTAAGACGATGGGCACTGATTTTGTCTCTTAAAAATGGTGTGAACAATGTCTTATTCAGCCATTCCTTTCCAAGGCTGTTTATTTACATTAGTCACACACATATGAATTTTTTTTTTTTTTCATTTTGTTATTATATTCCATATTTATTGGATCAAAATTGGAGACTAAGGTACTGTTATGATGGGAAGTATTAGCAAAATTTTAACGCACAAAAATAAATAACCTTAGTTATTTGTTTATATTTTTGATTATTCATATATCTCAACCAGTTATATAGGCGATGTATTTGACTCTCAACTGGTGCCTCTAGGTCAAGCAATGTTGGGGGACTTCCTGATAATTGTTGATATGTAATCTCAATCTTAAAGTGTGTTCACAGCAAATAGGTGATATGACTTCCTCTCTGACTGGATGCCTCCGACCTATAAGTGACGTGACCCGGCAAGGCCACCATTTTCCCCAGGCTATCATTAACCATTGTACAAATTTCCAATTATAAATTGTCACCTAATAAGAAATAAATCTTGTTACTTTTATTTCTGGTGCTGCTTCCTTCCACAACATACATCTCTAACCTAGCATTTGTAAGTTGTAATGGTACATGTGAAAATATTTTGGGTAATGCTTTCTTGAAACAATGGTCAAAAGCTTCCTGTATCAATTTCCATTCAACCATCCAATTCAACCTGTTGTTTGGAGGACATCTCCAAGTTAGTAGAGGGTACAGCAGTGAGGATCATACAAGTATAAATGAACAACTTCTTCGAATGGATATCTATTTGGATGCAGGTTGAGGTTGCCATTTGATACCAATGCTTGGAGCAAACAGTAGACTGAGTTCCAGGGAAAGCATTTGAAGGAATTGTCCTAATTACTTTCAGTAAGCACTTGGTCAATTCAACCTGTTGCCTGGAGAACATCTCCAGGTGTGTTAGTGGTGGGCATTTGACAAGTTCACCATTACAACTAATTTCAAAACACTGCTGCCACTCATCTCCATCCACCTGCAGTCCAATTGAATGCCATCGGTCTTTGTCAAGCAATTAAAGCTGCTCTACATAAGGGTCTATACAATGCAGGATTTTGACTGAGACTCTAGACCATTCAAATGAATTTAGATTTTTCAGCTGGGATATGCCACTAGTGCAGCCTTCTATTTTTACAAGCTTCCTCATACCCGAGATTTAAAAAGTCTTGGAATTAGGAAAAATCTGCTTCTGATCAATGAGGATTGCCAGTTCAAGGAAGTAAGGACCATTTTTGACAGATTATGGCATATGTCAGGAATCATCATTAACTTCTCCAAGAGAAGGGCTGTGGTGCAGTGCTTAGAAGGACCATGCTCCCTTTATGCTGGGCATATCATGGTCATTATATTCCATTACAATACTAGGCTGAGAAATAATAAAATTTCAGAGAACCTCTGTAGACAATCACTTGTAAACATCTTGAGGGGCCTTTACCAAGTAGCCCCTTATTGAATGTATAGAACTTATTTTTTGGGAAAGCCAAGGCAGTCAACTTATTGGAATCATTGAGCATCTGTGATCAATCAACTACATGACTACTTGCCCAACAATTCTGCTATCAAAAGAATGTAGGGTGGGCTAAGGAAGTTTGTATAAGAATCTAGTCAATGTGTGGATTGGCTGTGATAAATATATTGCCTCAACATGTGGTGTGGGACTTCAGCAAATCAGGACTCATGCTCCAACTTGTAGAATGGATCCTGGAGGGCTCCAATGATTTTGGGATTCTGGTTCCTCCTTATCACCATCACCTGTCAGAGCTGTAGGATCAAGTTTTCACATCTTGGGTTGAATTGTATCACCCTACTGAACAAGCCCCTCATCAATGCACACAGTAGCTTTGTGTTGACTCTGCAAGCCCTGCTCCACACCTTCCACATTTGGATAATACTAACACTTGTGTCATAGGATGTACAAAATAAACAACAGAAAAGGAACTTGGAATAAAGGTTCTACATATAAACACACCTACATACACATGGTGTGACAACCATCACACTATTTTTTTTACACTATTCATCTGTAAACACATTACATGTAGAAGCTTCCCGGCAGCCTTCTGTTCCAACCTAGCAATATCTGTGATGCAGGCCATGCATCACCAGAATGCATTTCTCATCTCTTTGTTGATGCTCCTTTGAAGCTCATGTAGCAGAAATGGCCTTCCAGCTGGTCTTTCAATGCCTGTCTCATTTGGGACACATGGCATCATCCCATCTGCATCAATCTGAAACTCCAGCAACTTGTTAATTACCCAATGCCATCTGCCCTCTCATTTGAAAGTCATCATCTAGCAGCTACCAGACCTGTAGTCCTGGATAATCTCTGTGAGCCTAAACAACCATGCTATCATCAACCACTTGTCAGTGAGGTATTAGGTATTCTGTGTACACTTCATCAATAAAGAAATGCAAGATGTTACTGAAGAGACCAGCTCAAAAATTTCAAGATAACTCAAATTTTGGAAGTCACATATCTACAATTCAATGCTAAGTGAACACTTTATTTTGCATTGAATAATTGATATACTATTTTTAATTGCCAGTTATTTTTCAATGCTCTAGTCTATTGATGAAAGTAGCAAGGTGTCAGGCATAACTAACCGTTATAGATTTGGTTCATCTTTACCTTTTTTAATCAAATATGTAAGCAAAGTAGTGATTTTAGTAGCAGAGGAACCTCTCATGGAAGAATGCCTGAAAAACAAGGATATTCTCCTGAAAATAGTCTTTCCTTGGAGGATGGGTGAGTCAGCTTGAGTCAATATTGATTTTACAAAGGTGGTTTCATTCTTCAAATAGTTCACACATGGGATGTTTTGCTCTATAGAAATTCATCTCATAATTATTAGACTAAAATATATTGGTAAATCTTTAAAATTCATAAAATAAATGTATTCCCCCTAACCTCCATCTTTTTATTGGTTAATATTTTTATTATTATATATCGACATCACTAAGCTTTACAAAAATTGGTAATATAGGGAGAGTATAATTCTAAAAATCTCTGGAGACCAAGTTGATATGATGTGCCTCCAACTTTCCTTCTCATGTGCAATCTAGTGCAGAAACTGCATATAAATATGTGGTATTTAAACATATACAAAGGTTGGGTTAATAAGTAATGCACAATCATCAATGATTTTTTTATTTGACAAACCACAAAGATGAAACTTTGTATATATGAATACCTAACTATTAGCTATATATCTGCAATATTCAATATATCCACCTTCCCTCTGTACACATTTGTTCCAGCGTTCTTTCAAACTCACAAAAGCACTTTTATAAAATGCTACATCTTGTTTTCTGAACCACCCACTAACCTCATGGAGTAATATTTCATCATTTCAAATGTTCTACCAGGTAGAGAATTCTTTAAATTACCAAACAGGTAGAAGTCGGAAGGAACCAGGTCAAGACTGGGAGTTGGGTGAGGCATCAAAGTCCACCCATATCTGGAAATTTGAGCCTATGTTTTTTTCATCAATTGATATGTCGTTATTGACCGGTTTTTCTTGACAATTTCCGCAACAAGAGCCTAATTTTGGTCTGTTATGACAGTTGAAGGTTTACCTGGCCTCTCTTTGTCATAAAGATCAAAATCACCTTTCTGGAAGCGCTGAACCCATCTATGTAAAGTGCTTTAATCCTATGTTTCGTTTCCATATACTGGCTGAAGTTTTGAGTGAATTGTTGTGGCTGAAATGTCACCGGACTTAAAGAGGAACTCGGTCACCGACTGTTGTCGGATTCTTGTGTTCACATTAAGCTCCATATCTGAAAAAATACAAAAGATAAATCAATTATGATTAAAGATATGAAAATCAGTGTTTTATTCACCAGAAAACATGTATTTTATGATGATAAATTATTTATATATTTTGTAATGGGTGATTGTGCATTGCTTATTGACCCAACCTTGTATATAGATTGAATTTTTTTTTTCCAGAAGGAGCTTGATCTATAAAAATAAAGGTCATCTCTCCCATCAAAATAGACATTAAAACTAAGCACCATCTATTGACCGTCTTCATAAACTAGTGGACTCAGGTCAGTGAAAAAGCCACAACACCAGCTATGGCAAACTGAGAAGCATCCACCTGGGACCATAGTTTGGGGCTAATGGCCCTCTTCAGTCCAAGACGGACTTTATTTCATGAGATCCACAAGGGATCAAAGAAAGATGGTAAAGTGGCTAGGCCAAATCTTTTGCCATAAATAGATGAAAATTTTGCCAGGAGGAAAATCTATAAAAATAAAAGTTGTCTCCCCCGTCAAAATAGATGCTAAAACTATACATCTATAGATCGCGCTTAGTTTTAATGTCTATTTCAACAAGGAGGCAACCTTTATATATATTTCAAAATAAATGCAGTAGAACCCCCCAAAAGAATGTAGGGTGGGCTAAGGAAGTTTGTATGAGAATCTAGTCAATGCGTGGATTGGCTGTCATAAATATATTGCCTCAACAAAGGGCAGTTTTCATTTTCAAAATTACCATTTTTTACTATTTAAAACTCTCCAGTAAGAGGACACCTCTCCCTAAAGGACACTTTGGCTTTGCAATTAGGTGTCCTTTACAGGCAGGTTCTACTGTATATCTATTTCTGATATAGCTTTTGTTGTATTGTTAACATGTCTTCTTTTTTTCTTATCTTCACTCAATCATATTAGGGTATCAAGCTTGTAGAGCTTGTGACTTTTGATGGTGTCTGCTTGGGATGACTTCATCTATGGATGAGTCAATGCCGTCAACAATTTGTTCTGGCGGTTGCAGATTGAGAATTACACTTAGTACATATTGGGAAAACCTTGCAAACATTATGAATAGTAATTGTCTGTAGATGACCATATTTAGTCTGGAAATCAAGGAATGTTGTTCCCTTGGGAGGACAGAACCGGTGCTTGTCCCTCCCGCTCTGTACCAGTCATGTGCAGCATTAGATTTCCATTCCTGCAGGCATTGGGTCTTGGTGGAGGAAGTCTCTTTCGATTAGTAGGGTGGAATATTTCCTGGCGCCAGGGAGGCCAAGAGCTCCAGACTTTGCCAGAGAGTCTGCTAGCTCATTTCCAAGAATTCCAACGTGGGCTGGAAGCCATTGCACTGCGACAGAGCCGTTAGCTGGGAGTCGGTTTACAGATTTGGCGAGGTCTTGAGAAGAGGTTCTTGACTGGAAAAGCAAGTTTGAAGGGTATTAATGGCTGCTCTTGAGTCAGAGTAGATTATTATTTTGCTTGTGGCGATTTGATGTTGATGTTTTTTAGAGCAGTATCTATAGCATAGAGTTGATTTATTAACTAAAAGGTGTCTAGGGTGGGAAAGGGGGATTTTTCCAGGATCTTATCTGTAGATAGCAATTCCACTGCAAGACAGTCCACTTTCAAGTTGGTTACTGTCAGTGTAAATTGTGATGTCAAAGAGGAAGCTATTTTCCTCAATGGTTGTTAACATGTGAAAACTATAAAAGATGTGAGGAAAATATTTTTAAAAATTGTATGAAAAAGAAAATTTCTAAATGTTCAGGCCTTCACTAAAGTATAATATCAATAATTATCCCTATATATAGTCACGGCCGTCTTTCCTCATCGGCCTCTGTCACGGATGCGCGCGCACAGGGAGGTCACGTGCTTACTGGCAGCCAATAAAAAAAAAAAAAAAAAAAAACTCCCTCAAGCCGGATTTGAACCAGCGACCTAAGGATCACCGTTGTAACATCTACAGTCCTCCACTCTGCCAACTGAGCTATCAAGGGATACAAACTGTATGAATAAGTTTACCTTATAAAGTCAACTAATCCTATTTCTACACAAAATGTACTCATACATATATTATATTATATTATCCCTATATATAGTCACGACCGTCTTTCCTCATCGGCCTCTGTCATGGATGCGCGCGCACAGGGAGGTCACATGCTCGCCGGCTCCCTCGAGCCGGATTTGAACCAGTGACCTAAGGATCACCGTTGTAACATCTACAGTCGGGTAAAACACGGGCGTTGCCCGGGTCATTCGGCTAGTATATAATAAATAAAATTCACACTGTGTTAGCATATTCTAAAAACAAGTAAAAGGAAATTAATCTTTAAAAATTTAATATTTACAATTGAAAATGTTAATGTTTAATCCTTAAAGTATAGAAGTGCAAACTGTTTGCAAGATATGAAAATATTTAAAATCCATTTTTTTTTAAATTATATATTTTAAACCAATAAATAATATTTATTTATTGTAGCAAAAATATCATATTTTGTGATCCTGCAGTTTTCATTTCTTCTAATAAATAATCATTTTATTGAATTATTTCGAAATAACAAAGTTATTATAAAACTTAAATAGGATATCAAAAAAATTTTGAAAATATTTTTTTAAATTTTATTCTAAAAATATATTGGCCATATATTCTGCTTTGTTCAAATAGTAAGAGAGTTAATTAAACATATATACAGTCAAACCTTTTTAATTCAACACCACACACAAGGGGGATTCCTGTTGAATTAGAGGGGTTGTGCTGTATAAAAGAAATGAATACAATTTTTGTTTAAATCTATATTTAAATTTGAATTTAATATTTATATATAATAAAATATAATAATTATATATTATATAAAATAATTGTGAGAGAGTGAATGCACACAAAAAGATATTAAAATATTGCAACTCATAAAGTTTGAGAAAAAAAGCACAAAATATTTTCAAAATATAAATTTTATTCATTTAAAATATATTGAAAATTCATTTTATATTCTAATTACTAATATTCTTTTACTAAAATAAATTTATTTATTTAAAGTGGGAGAAGAGAAAATTGTAAACCATCTAAAAATGGATAATATTTTTAAAACTAAAAAAAAAAAATTACTAAAAGAATATATTTATTGTATTAAATTCTCTCTCAGATTCTCTATTATAATACTAAAATTTCTATTAATAATATTCAGAGATTTAATATGAATATAAGTATATTTCCCAAAAGAGCATAATTCTCATAGAAGAGAATGGTGAAAATTACATTTTAAAACTGTGTGATTAAATACCAAAATATAATTTTAATTACTCATCAAAAGAATTTTGTTTGTTCTAATTAATTTATCTATTAGGGATATATTTTAATATGAGCTGTTAAAGTTTATAATTGGCATGCAAAAGTAAATTTTCAAAAATATTTAAAATGATGTAAACCTATAAATATAAAAATTGTATAAATTGATAAAATTATAGAAGTTAGAATTAATATACAAAATATAGTTTAGCTTTATATATAGGTTGGATATTTTCTTTTGTTGATTAAAAATTATTTTTTAATAATATCTCATTTCAAATAAATAGAACTCTTTTGAACATTTGATAGATCTTAAAATTATTCAGAATTTAGTCTAAATTCATTATTATATAGTTATATGGCATGGGAATTTAATTAATAATTTTGCTCTTATAATGTTCAACTATTCTGGCAAGTCATGTCTTAATATTACAAGATATGAATTGAAAATTCAATAAAAGTGCCCAAATATTCATTAGTTTTCATCATATATTTACTCTCAGTTTTATTTTAATATGTTTGTAATAGTTTTATTCGAATTACTTTAATATTCTGTGTTAAGCAGAAAGGTGATCTTATGACGCAGTATGCCGCAGTAACCTTTATCGATCCGTATTTTGTCTTAAAATGTCAAAATATCAAGGGGCGCAAAAATCTTAAAATTCAGGTATTTATCGAAAATACTTAATAAATTCTATTAAAATAGGCTTATACATTGTTCAGGTGCTTCCTAATTGTTAATTTTATAATAATTAAGCTAATATTTAAAGAATATTCTTTGAATTTTCGTCAAGTTCTATCAAAAACATGATTTTGACAGGTGAAGAAAAATCGACGGTTACTAAAATAAATACTACTTTACTTACCCATTTTGTAGTGAGATCATTATGTTTGTTGAAGAAGGGATGTACTCCCAATTTTCTTCATAAAAAAGATAGTTTTTTCATCGCAGCAGAGATCTCGAAGAGGAGCTCCACACCGGCCAGATTCAAGTTACGCAATAAAACACTTTTGGTATGATGATCATCAAGTGCTTTTCTTCTGGTTGATTTTTTTTACCCAAAATTTTAAACAAAAAAAATAATAATTTCCAAAATATATAACATAAATATCTATAATAGCTTTTAAATATAAATTATTTTATGTACACAATGTTATTTGCTGTTTTTGTGCTATATAGTAAATTATTTTTTTTTCTATTGTTTTTCATAAATATTAAATTATTCAAGAAAAAAAGTCCTAGTTGCATTTAAAGTATTTATTTAGATTTAGCCTGGTAAATATGTTATTATTTTTTTTTTAAATAGCTTACATATGTTAAATGTAAATGATAAGTGATAAAATCACTATAAAAGTTTTAATACACGTTTAGGTAACCTATTGTTCCACTTCTTAAAGCTAAATGGTTAAAAATTATTTAAGAGTGTCAGATTTTTATAGATTCAAGGAAAAAATATAAATTTGTTTTTGTCTAAAGAAAAACACGCAGAAGTGCAATGATTCAAAAATTCTAAATGTAAAGAAACATTTGTATATAAAAGTTTTGTTTTCTGCAAGTTCTGCATTTTTTCCAGATCTATGCAAATCTGTAACACTCTCTTATGAACATTATTTAATAATTTCGCCTCAAAGAAAACAGTGAGTCGCCTAAGTGTAATAAAAATGCAAGGGGTAGATGGGAGTGATTACTTTTCTCTCATTCATAATTTTAACCTTTAAAAATGTTTTTTTTTTCTTAGGTTTTAAATATAAATAGAGTCAAAAAAGATCTGTCTTGGGAATTTTCCTTTCTTAGAAGTCGATTTTTAAAGCGTGGCCTTTGTTTTTACCATTTATTAAATTAATCATAATTACCACAACAAACTATTATATTTATCATTCAATTTATAATATGAGATATATAAATATAATTTTTCAGTTACATTCTATAAAACTAAATCATACAGTTATTGGTTATTGAACTTAGATAAGTTTGCTAAGGTATATTTGGCTAATTTGTATAATCTGGAGCTCTAACTACAATCCTCCTTCCAAATATAACTATATCCTAATAAAGATTGAATCAGATAGGTCACATAGTGAAGAAAAGTATGTAGAACAAGTACACACATTCTATCTGTTCTTAAAAATTATTGTATGACGCCTTAAAAGCTAATATATAGGCTTGGTTTTTTTGTTAAATCTTGCTATTAAGCATTTTAAGTATATATTGGAATATTCGAAAGATTCACCTCTAATAAAATAGAAATGTTATTTTACTCATTCTGCTTCTCCTAGCTACTCTTCATTATTTTCAATATATAAAATCAAGTAAGTATCAGTATATCAGTTTTTAAATTATATTATTCTTGTGTGACAGTTAATACTATAGATAACCAAGAATATTACATGGTTCTGCTTTCATAAAATAAGATACACCTCGGCCAGAAAAAGTATTATTTTATGAGAAGAAGAAAATACAGATTTTTTTCTGATCGGTGTGTCTCCTATTTTGAAAAATATGAATGTCGGCCAAGCAACTCCATCTTCAAAAAGGGCTTCTGCCAAATATAGATTTTACTAAAATTCAAATAAAGCAGAATCGATTAATTTAAAAATTCCCAGCAAGACTTAAGCCCACAATTCCCAGCATAAGAGACCAATGCCTTATCCATTAGGACACTGAATTTTGATATAACCAAATATTCTTATATTATAGTTTTAGTTATTATGCTTTATTTATCAATTATAATATTTAATAAAACGCAAGTTAAATATTAGGTTTAGATATAATATAATCCCTACATTATACAAGTGTATGTGTATTTGTGTATGTGACCTGCTAATGCTCTAGTAATATATACTGGGTTTCAGATATTTGTGCCCCCCCCCCCCCCTGCAACATCTTCGTACACATTTATTTTAAGCAAATCTTTATTGTCTTAGTAAAGTCTGATACAGCCTTTTATTGTTTATTTTCGGAACGCCAAAAAGTGACAAAAACAAATCAAAAAGGGATGATGATAACCTGCGTCTTGCAGATTAACATTTTCATAGAAACATATATATATATACATATTTATTGCTAGCTATATATCACCATCTTCTCTCTTCAAACACGAAATCTCACAGGCGGTCTCCTCGCTCGAGGTGGGTTCCGCCTTAGGACAGGACCCTCCTCTTTCAAGGCCTCGGGGTCCAGCGAGCGAAGAGGCTCCAATGACTTTCCATCGTCTGTATCACTCTGAACCTCTGAATCTTGATCCGACCGCTGGCTAGTTAGTCCTGGCGACAGCGACTCCATATAACCTCTGTCTCGTACAACCTCCGAGATTATGGCACTGGGACCTGCTCCTCTTGAGTGCTCGGGTTGACGCTCTCCATCTCCACTCTCATCTTCCTCACCATTCCTCCACCTTTTTCTAATTTGATCCCTGTGATAGGCCTTTACCTGTCCGTGGATCAAAATGGTGTAGACTCTAGTTCCCTTCTTGCCCACAATTTTTCCTGGGATCCATTTATCACCACCTCTAAAGTTTTTACACCACACTAAATCATCTATCTGGAATTCTTCCAAATGGGTTCGCCGATCATACTTCATTTGCCTGGCTTGCTGGTCCCTAACTCTAGATGCCAAGCTGGGATGTATCAACGATACTCTGGTTCGAAGCGCACGCCCAATAAAGAGCTCTGATGGAGTCTTTCCCGTTGTCACATGCGGGGTGCTTCGATATGCCAGAAGAACTTTTGATAAGGTGTCTTGAATGGTATCCCCAATTTTCCTTTTATTTTTATCCAGGGCAGTCTTAATTGTTCTAACCGCTCTTTCAGCCAAGCCATTACTTTGCGGGTGGTACGCCGGGATCAATGTTTGTTTAATTCCATTTCCTTCCAGAAAACCTTTCATTTCACTACCAGTAAACTGAGGCCCATTATCAGATACAAGTTCCTCTGGTAGACCATAGGAAGAAAAAAGTCGCCGTAGTTGCTCAATGGTTTTGCGTGTGGTGGTCTCTCTCATTGGGATGGCTTCGATCCACTTCGAATGACTATCTACTACTATTAATAAATTAATGTTTTCCTTATTTGCAAAATCAATGTGGATTCTTTGCCAAGGTCTGGTTGACCATCTCCAGGGTTGCCATTTTCCTTTATTTGGCCCATCCTGGGATTGCTGACAGCTTCTGCACTTATTTACCAAAAACTCGATTTGGGTATCTAGATTTGGCCACCAAAAATGTGATCTTGCTACAGCCTTCATTTTGTTCATACCGGAATGAGTCTCATGAAGACAGTTCAACATTTTTATTCTGAGAGATGGTGGAATGACAACTCTCATTCCCCAAACCAAACACTCCCCATCTACAGTTAGCTCAAGTTTCCTTTGAAAATAAGGTCTGAGGTGATCAGCCACCTTTTCAGGCCAGCCTTGCTGAGTATAAAATTTGGCCAATGAGAGAACTTCGTCTTTTTCAGTTTCCGTGGCAATTTCCTCTGCTGTGATCGGCAATTCTTCCACAAAGGATAAAGCATAGACATTATTTAATCTTGGAATTTCTTCACAGCCCACAGGAAAACGTGACAGAAGATCTGCATTCCCATGGTCTTGAGTTCTTCGAAATTTAATATCGTAAGTATAAGCTGACAAAATAAGCGCCCAACGCTGCAATCTTGAAGTAGATAAGGTGGGGATTCCTGATCTTGAGCCCAAAATGGTCACCAATGGCTTATGGTCTGTAATAAGAATAAATTTTCTTCCATAAATAAATTGATGAAACTTGGTAACTCCATAAATAATGGCTAGAGCCTCCTTCTCAATCTGAGAATAATTTTGTTCTGCTACCGATAAAGTCCGTGAGGCAAACATAATCGGTCTCTCCTGGCCTTCTATAATATGTGACAACACAGCGCCCACTCCAATCTGCGATGCATCAGTGGCCAAACACAATGGCAAAGTCGCATCATAAGGGACTAGCACCCTCTCAGAGGTAATGCTATTCTTGCACTTGTCAATGGCCTCTCCACATTCCTTTGTCCAAACCCAAGGACGTTTTTTGTGAAGAAGCTCATGAAGAGGCTTCAAAAGCTCTGGCAAATTGGGTATGAACTTCCCATAAAAGTTTACCAAACCAAGAAATGACCTTAATTCAGAGATATTCGTAGGCGTTTTGGCCTTCTGTATTGCTTGTACCTTATGATCTAAAGGTCTGATGCCCTCTTCCGTGACAAGATGTCCTAAATATTCAATTTCTTTTTGCAAAAATAGGCATTTTTCTTTCTTTAGTTTGATATTATACTTCGCCAAGCGAGCAAATATAGTCTTCAACAACGCCAGATGTTCTTCAATTGATGCTGTGGCTATAAGGACATCATCAATATAACAAATTACGCCTCTTATACCTGACAAAACCCTATCCATTACAGATTGAAAATAACTGGGCGCATTTGCCAATCCAAATGGCATTCTCTTAAACCTGAAAAGCCCTTTATGAGTATTTATCGTTAGTAACGGTCGGGTGCCTGGGTCCACCTCTAATTGCAGATAAGCGTTCCTCAAGTCCAATTTAGAAAAGTATTTTCCCTTGGCCAATGTGGAGAATAAATCTTGCTGTGTGGGAAGGGGATAGGCCGCAGTGTCCAAATATTTATTTAGAGTTACCTTGAAGTCGCAGCAAATTCTGATCTCTTTATTTTTCTTCGGCACTACAACCACAGGAGTGGCCCATTTACTGCTCGCCACCTCACATAGATAACCCTTAGCCACCATTTTGTCTAATGCTTCAGTAACTGCTGGCCTAATGGCGAAAGGCACCGGACGAGCCTTATGGAAAATTGGATTCACATCACACATGTTTACTGAAAATGTGAAACCTTTTATTGGTTCGGTTGTCTCCACAAATAGGGCTTGATTTTCCTTCAAAATTTCCTCAATGGTATTTTCCACAGGCATATGTTTTACCGCGAAACAGCCCAATTTCAATCTATTTATCCATTCTCTTCCCATCAAAGCCCTCTTTTCTCCTTTCACCACCAACGCTCTAAGTTTGTAAGTAATATCTTGACACTCCACTTTGACATTGATTTTACCCAGAATGGGTACCACGGTACCATCATAAGTTCTTACAATAATACTCGCCTTTTCCAATTTCAAGTGTTGAAGACTATTTTTAAAATCCTTTTCTGATATCAGTGTTAGACCACTACCCGTATCCATTTCAAATTTAATAAAGTTTCCTTCTACTTTTAACTCCATCAGATAGGGAGGGTCACTTGAGGCAAAATTAATTTTATACTCAGGTATCGTCACGCTTATAATTTTCTGGACATACTCTTCCTCCTCTTCTTGGTCTCCTATCTGATGTATATTTCCTGGCTGATTCTGATGTTGCCTTAGATTTCTTCTACTGCTCCAACATATTGAGGCAATGTGTCCTTTTTTATTACACTTAAAGCATATCGCCTCCTTAAATCTACATAGTTCTTTATGCTGTTTACCACAATGTTTACATTTGCCATTCTGGAAATTTGATTCAACCTTGCGTTCCATCCTCAACTTATCTACACAATCTTCACCCTGCTCCAAGTGAAATAATTTTGTATTTTTCTCGGCCGCTTCCATAGATAATGCTATCTCAATTACTTTAGCTAAAGAAATGTCGCCCTCCGACAAAATTCTATTTTGTATTTTGGCATTATATAATCCACAAACCATTTTATCACGTAAAGAATCCTCCAGAAAATTTCCAAAGTTGCATGAGGAAGCCAAACGCTTAATTTCCACCAAGTAATCCGAGATGCTTTCTTCCTTTAATTGCATTCTTTTAAAAAAAATGAACCTCTCTACTACAATTGAGCGCTTTGGAGAGAAGTGCCTTTTCAAGATATCTATTAGGTTATCAAAAGTTTTATCTTTAGGTAGAATAGGACTGCACAAATTCTTCAAAACACCATATGTTTTACTTCCCATGAGGGTTAGGAGATAAGCCTTTTTCTTCTCATCCCCTGCCTCCTCCAATATGAGAAACTGTTCCAATCGTTCATAAAACGTTTCAAAAGTTTCAGTTTCCTCATTATATTCCTTAAATTGGTAACTAGCCATTTTTTTTTCACTCTTTCTTAAATTTGCATCCTAAAACTTTGCAATTTGTGACTTTTAAAATTTACTTTCAATTATATGCAAAATCATAGATATTTTCTAAAAATATTTACTTCAAAATTCGAGGGTACTTACTCTTATATCCTCGTCGCCAAATGCAACATCTTCGTACACATTTATTTTAAGCAAATCTTTATTGTCTTAGTAAAGTCTGATACAGCCTTTTATTGTTTATTTTCGGAACGCCAAAAAGTGACAAAAACAAATCAAAAAGGGATGATGATAACCTGCGTCTTGCAGATTAACATTTTCATAGAAACATATATATATATACATATTTATTGCTAGCTATATATCACCCCCCCCCCCAATGGACCCTACTCCTATCTGTTATACACATAATAAGATATATAATTATACATATTTTCCAAATGATATATGTGCAAAATGGTATAAAATGGGGTGTAGGAGCCACCTTTTTTTGGGAAGCTCGAAGGGCCATCTTCAGCGCTCAACTTGAGGCATGGGGCGGGTCCATTGAAAAGGGTTTAAATTGTGGTGCAATACCAGGCCAACCCGTGGAGAAGGTGGAGCAAGTTCCAAGGGTCTGGAGAGTTTGCAAGTCTTGGTTTACATCAAAGTGATGTATGCACCCAATATTTTGAAAAATTACATTGTGACAGATACCAACTTTGATATTAAATAAAAGGGGGTTGACTAAAAGTAAAAGGAATAAGTACTTATTAATAAGATTGAACTGTTAATACCATTTCCCAACACGGCTTAACCTAGGTGTACCAGCTACGAATTAAGGCAATTAGTAGCATTTTTACACCAATTTGAAAAATAGGAAAATGGTACTACTTTTTTGAATATTGTGGTCTATATAGAGTATTATAGAAGATATTTCTTAACGTCAATTATAATTCATAGAGCTGAAAAAGATAATCCTGACCATGACCTGTTGATTGTTCATGTCTCAAGACTATTCTAATTTTGATCGAATTGATGAGGTCATTTACACGAGGGAGGGACAACCCCTTGAGAGGGAAAAATGCTATCTTATATTTGATGATATATTTACACGATAATTTCTAATTTATTTTTAAAATGATATAAATGTATTAATTAACGTTCATTTTTGCCATTTTTTTATATTATTAGTTTTTATAGATATGTCGTTTTTTTTTATACATGGTATGTACATTCTACATGTATGTGCTATACATAGGAATGCTCTACATATAAAATGCTCGACATCAAGAAACACAAAGCCTGTTATAACTTCAAAATGGCTTTCAATAAAATCTACCACTAGAAAAGAAGGACACAGCACCCCGGACATCGATAAATCAAAGCAACTTAGGAAAGATGTGGACAGGCCATGCCAGTCTTTAATTGGACAACAAAGTCCACTTTCTCTGACGTCATATTTAGCGTATAAGCGGGGTTCGTTCTAAGCCCACAGGAAGCCCATAGGAAGAAGACAAGACAGCATTTAGGTCGTCATGCTGTCCGATTGACCAGAGAGTCCCAGGACCTTCCATAGTCCACC
Source organism: Cordylochernes scorpioides (assembly GCA_030710605.1). NCBI lineage: Eukaryota > Metazoa > Arthropoda > Arachnida > Pseudoscorpiones > Chernetidae > Cordylochernes > Cordylochernes scorpioides. Next base: position 22,812,746 of record CP092864.1, on the reverse strand, counting down.
TCACTTTTCCAAGTGTTGCCCCCTCTGAATCGAGGTAACCATGTTCCTATATGTGTGGTATTCATTTATCTTCGGGCTAGTGCGCTCTCACTCTGGCCTATGACTGCATGTTGGATGAGGAGTCTACAGCGAGGATGTCGGCTCCACACATTTCTAACATATCTGTCATCAACATCACTACACACTTCTTTACATGTTGGCGTGAGGAGTGATAATTTAGGAGAAATTTTCAAATAGAAGACCTTCGGGCAACATCAGTTGCTAGGGATAAAATTTATTATATTAAAATTTAATTGCCTTTTATCATTTTCTTATTTGTCTTTTTTGATGGTTTAAACTTGATTGAGAAAAGGTACACAACGTGAGTGAGTATGAAAATAAGTTTGACACCAACATGCCAGGCAGAAACCTTGTTTAATATGATGTAACATGATATAAAATGGGATGCAATGGGAACATATATGTTCTCACTGGACCATTCTGCTATCTAAATATATATATATATATATGTAACGCAATATATATAATGGGGGTAAATATTTGTTCCCATTGCAACTATCTGCTATAACTATATTTCTATCAATATAATATATGCTATAATATGTAGGTACTGTTACCAGGCATTCCTCTACTAATCATTTTCCTCCATTCACATTAACTTAATCAGCCAATCAGTTTTGAGTTCATCATCCAATCAGCGTCATTTCCTGAGCCAATAACTGGTAGCATTTGGCCACCGTTTTATGCACATATAATAGTTCACATGTGTAATCACCTAAGTCATAACTAAGTCCTGTCTCTCCTATAGGTGGTCTATCATCAAAATCTATGTTTTAGATGAAAGAATCCTCATGACTTGAGATTTAACATGACAGAGTTTCTAATAAGAAACTACTTCCAAGAGTAACAAGATTTAGCCATGTTTTTGATGATTTCTAATTGAGACGGTACTGTAGCTCTATTAATATTTATAATATTTATTTATTTGTGTGTATATGTTTGTGATAAGTTAAATTAATGAATTAAGCGAATGGCTACACAAATAAATTATTTTAAAGGCATTTAGGAATTACTATCTTTTCTATAATTTAACCTTATCCTAATGATTTAACTTTATTTTATTCATAATCTTTATGCATCTCACAGATTTTTAAAGTCGTCAGAATTGTAATTATAAGTCAATCAGGGTCAAAAAGACAATATTTTTTTCTGGATTTGTTTAAAGAAAACAGCTGAAGCCTAAACCCAAATTTATATATTTATGATATCCATATAGTGATATCTAGTGAATGGTATATACACTGAAACATAAAATCTAGATTATTGATTTTTTCTTTGAGGTAACTTATACCATAGCAAAAGTATATAAGTTCACTAAGCAATAACTGTTTAATATAGTTTTATGAAATGTAACTGAAAGTTCACCTTATTATGATTATAAAATAGATGAGATAAATATAATAGTTTGATGATAATTATCATTAATTAAGTATACCTGTCGTGCATAATAAAATCACGTTTTCCCACTATAAATAATTGAAATACAAATATAAAAACATGTATATTGTAAAATTATCGATTTCCTAAAATTCCTAAGCTAATTTCAGAATCACCGAAGCTATAGTCCGCGTCCAGTTTACAGAAGCTTTTAAAAGTTTTTCACGATTTTTCCTGGGCGCTTATTATACATTTCAATAGAAATATTTATATTTTTGGAATCTGCTCATCAAGATCTAGGTGCTGGTATGTAAATTATTCCATTTGGGTGACAAATTATAATTTGACATATGACAAATATAGTAGTATCAAGAATTATTTCGAAAGAATAATACTTGATTCTCGCATAAAAATTCATTTTATAATCATATTTTAATTTTCAGGATTGTACATTGAACGATTCAATAGTTATTGAGCTGTTTCCTATGGAAAAAGAAATTGAAGATTCTCTGTTTGTCTTCGTTACCGAGATTTCTGTTATAGATAGAAATGGCTTTGAACATTGATTGGATAATATTTAAAACAATTTTATTAATTATAAGATAATATAACACTGTATATAATGCATATAATTATAGATGACAAGGTATAGGACTCAACTAGACTTGTAAAACATTATTTTTTTTTTGTAAAAAAACATTTGCAACATATGTAACTATGGTATATATTCATATTTAACACAATTAATATTGTTAACAATTCAAATAAAAAATCTGCGCTAGTGATTTTTCAGGAATGTAATAGGATAAAGTGTGTTAAGTTGTTCACATATGGTTAGAAAATGGAAATTCTGAATACATTTTATTGAAAATGAATTTAAAATTCTGTTTAAAATGTGTATAAATAACCGTGAAGGTGTCCTCTATTTGCATAAAATGTCCCAAAACTGGTCAACAAAACTATTAGTAAAAGAGAGTGCGTCAACTCCCGGATTAAATCGATTGGTATCACGTGATGCTCTGCAATATGGTGGGCGGATATTTCGCAGAAGATTATTGATTGACGCCATATTGTCCGAGTAAGGCCTCATCCTCTGCGCACCTTGTTGCTATGGTGATACGCAGTTGTTTGTGATCTTCAGAGAATTGACGTTAATTAAAAAGGTTCGGGATTAGAAAAGTCTAGAAATATTGATCGTACCTCAAATTTAATTGTCATAAAACGAATATTTGTTTAATAATTTGGTAAAAACTAGAATTTTTTATTGTGTTTTTAATGCTTTGTAGTGCGCACGTATCTCTATAGATAATAACACACTTGTAATAAATATTTAACACATATATTCAACTTCTCTTCGTCAATATATTCTAAATTATGATTCCTCAATATAAATATATGTGCCTTTTTTTGTGAAATTTAAGAAGGAGAATATACACACAAAGCCTTTATTAAGACACCAGTCTTATACAGATTCTCCTCTCTCATTGCCGGCTTGTAACGATATCCTCCTCACGATGATCAATCACCACCATGCAGTGAACTAGAAAAAGATAAATCCAATTTATTTTTCTACTTACTGATTTGTAGAGAGGTCGTATAGAGACCGAAAAACCATTCGACTCGATATGGTGCTGGTTAAAATAATAAAGAAGGAAAATATATTTTGGACTATTGTCTGTCGAGTTAGGCATATCTACTGCCATACTGTGGACGGATTGGTGTGATGGTTATTCTGCCACGATCGATTTTTAGAGAAATATGAGAAAGTGATACTAGGTAAAGTTGGCGATAAAAAAAAAACAGATGGGAGGAAGGATAGGACCCAATACATTTAGATACGGAAAGATCACAAAGATGAATGAATCAGACTTAATCTCACTTACACACAGGTCTTAAACTCACTCCTTGTCATTTCTTTGACGATTTGTATTTTGGAGAAGGCGGAACTAGCATTCCTTATATCAGGATTGATTATTATGTGAAATGCAGTTTACTTTTCACTTATGAAATTATATTATAATGACGTTTCTCTTAGTGTATTTAGATATAACATAACCAGAGAAGAAGAGAAGAAATAAAATACTATATATATATATATAATGAAGGGAATTTCTATTATTCCGGTCTCCATTGCCTTATATTTTGGCATCATAGAAATTTCTGTGGAGCTTTGTCACCGACCCGTGACCGTTAGTTTGCAGTAAAAGTCAATAGATGGCATCAAGTTTAACGTTTATTTTGATGATAGAGGCGATCTTGGCTTGAATATATATAAACTACATGTAGCCTCAACAAAGTTAAACAAAATTCTACCTGCATACCATGGTTTCGGTCTAGGGCCCTTATCATTATAGGAGCGGCTTCGAATTCGTTACATCCTACGAGAGTCCCAGTCAAATTTTCCAAATCGGCATCTAAGCTAGTGAAATATAGTAGGGCTGAATTTCAGGCTAGAATACAACATAAAGTTGCTGGAGGATGTTTTTCATGAGCCAAAAGAACCTTTAAATTCTTTTAAATCATGATATATTGATGACGTGTATAATAAAAAGATGCCTGATGCGGGGGATTCGATGTCTTGTTCTAGCTATTGTATACCGACAGTCATTAGATATAATGGATAAAAATGGCAAGTTTACAGGCTGGCTTATGTTCAACATGTTTTATTCCACGTAGATGTTCAGATGGCGTACATCTGCAGCTGGAGAAACATGAGATGGTAGAAGATGAGCTCGGCGTGTGAGGCCGGATTTGGTGGGATACTGCCGCACACTTGGTCCAGGGGGAGCTCTTCCACACCGCACATGTGTGCTCGCAGCTTGTCAATGTAGAAGTCGAAATGATGGAAGTACTGGGATCTGGTGTCGACATTGTTCAGTACTTGGTCGTAACATTGGGAATTCTCAGCCCACAAGCTGTAACACACATGTGAATACATTTGTAGACACACACTGAATACCTGCTTAAAGCGACCATCAACTTAAAGGGCCTAGGAAATATGAATGAATAACACACACAAGTGAAACATTAATATTCAATATGCATATAGAAATGTGTTTACAAAATGTAGTAATCAAATAAAAAATATTACCATTGTCTATAGTTCTATAGCTGTCATTCATTCTCTCTATAAAGAATCGAGAAAACTTATAAAAATATGCAGTGTCATTGTGAGAGAGCAAGTTGAAATGGAATATTGAATGATAAAATTTATATTAAAAAGTTTTATATATAACCGAAATGATTAAAAAGACTCAAAAAGGTATGAGGTTTTAGGGTGATGGCACATAATTGTGAAACATAATTTTGAAAGAATAGGGAAATATTTTAATTAAAAATGCATAATAATTTTCTAATAAGTTTCTTTACATTAATTTACATTAAGTATAGTTCAAATTTGATTATAAAAGCGCATACATAATCTCACTTCTATATTTTATCAATTTTATTTTATATACCAAGAATAGATAAAGCTAACTGCGACAATTTTCTTTATTGAAGTTATATAAGCTTTGCGAGTTTTCGGACAATACCATTCGCTTTTGTCTCTACTTAGCAATGACATACGGCGATTTCTTCAGTTGTAATTTGGATCAAATATTTATATATATTGAGATAAAAATATTATAAAGGTTTAACACTGGTTGTAGTTATTGAACCATTCGTTAAACAGAGACATTTGTCGAGTATCAAAGAAGATGATATAGAAAAGTTCTCACCAGCAAACCTGCTGTTTCCACAGATTAGAACTATATTTCGCCATGAGATGGACTTTCAAGTTGACAATCTCATAGCAGTCGTGGAATAAGTCCTCTTCCATGATACCTGATTCTTCACCATGGGTTGCCTCTGGAACACCACAATACTATGTAGTTCTTTACATCTGTATCTGTCGCACATACACACTTCTCCCTTTATTTAGCTTTATATTGCTCTTTCTACAGGAGCTAACTTATAAAATTTTGAACAAGATACCAAGTATTATAAAGATAGAGAAAAGCGTATCTTTCATAATCTACGTTAAAAGTTGATAAAGTAAAATAAATTATATATTCAACTTATTTTTATTTCCCCTCCATAAATTAATAGTATTTGAGGTTAGAATAATTACTTTGCATTATTACCTTATTTTATTTTTTAAATAAATAAAGCAGGCCATATATTAAAACTAAGGCTTATAAATATTATATATATTAATAAATTGCCTCTTCCCTATATAAAATGCCATAATATACTAGCCTTACCATATACTATATTGAAATGAAGCCAATGATCATCTGATCTTCAGAATATTCTCTGCAAAATGATCCATTTGGGAGATATGGCCTTTGTTTTATCATATTAATGGCATTAAGATGAGAAGGAAGAGATACAGTGAAAAATATACTTAGTATTACTTAATATCGATACTTCTTGATTAAAATAATAGAGAGATGCATATATCGGTCTTAAATTAAATATCTGAAACTGAATTCCATGACTTAAGTTTATATTTTTCCCCCAAATCATATTAATAACAGCGCGCGCTATAGTCGAATAATTCTTACTTATATAACATTTTACTTCTGAGTTTATACTCGTTTTTCTTCCCGTATAAATATAATTTTTAAATCCCATTAAAATGCATTTATGATAGATTTGTTGAACGATAATCTATTTTCTAACGAGAGCATGCAGAATTTTTACTCATTAGAGAGTCATTTTATCAATTTTCGTTTAGATTTTAAAATTGAGACCTATCAATACACCAACATAGAAGTTTATATAGAGATAAATATTATTGTCTCTACTAAAAAAAGTATTTTTGATCTCAAAATTCAAAAATTTACTTTACGTTCAATCACAGTGTCGTTGTTACAGAGATTTTCTAGAAGAGTGAGGTAAAAACTGGTAAATTCTGGAATTCCATCTTTGATTTCATCTGCTGCACATTCTTCAATTTCAGAGATGACCTTTTTGGCGCCAATAATTCTCAATCTATACAAACACACAGACAAGTTCATATTAAATCATTATTCCAGAAGGTAATTTGTTGTTCAAGGAGAGAGTAAGAGAAGACGTACTGGCAATGTTCCAGAACATCCTGCTTGGTTCTGTCCCTAATCCAGTCACCGTTGGGTAGGATGCTGTCCCACGCCATCATTCCAGATTTGAGCGTCTCGGCGTCACAGTTGGAGAAATAGGCATCCAGCTCTTCCACAGTTACTCCGGATACGACATCCAGCTCTTCCACAGTTACTCCGGATACGACATCCGAACCTGGACAGGCATCATTACTGAATTTCACCTATCCATTCTTTGATTTGAATAATTAGCGGAACAGATAAGTAAAATATATCTATCATATATATGAGATATATATATATATATATATATCATATATATATGTATATTGATATAAAAATATCAATCTAATATTAAGTCAATAATTATATATACTCATCATACATTGAACAGCACCTATGCATTATTTAGTAGGGAAGAAACAAAAGTAAAGGGTATCTGGAATGATCACCTATATAAATACGATATCTGTCTATCCATCTGTCTGTTTGTGATTCACTACTTCAACTCAGAAACTGCATGGATTTGAGTCTTGTTTTTTTCTTTCAGCGATTGTTTATTACTAAAATGCGGACAAAATTCTAATTTTCATATCTAACCTCCAGGAAATACAAGGAAAACTGGTGAAAATCACATGCTATTGTTAAATTTGAGAATATTTACACTGTGTGTATAAATAATCAAGAGTAGTCACCTTTCAAAAACGTGTATATATAAACCAATATACTAAACGTGTTTATATACGAATTTAAAGAGAGATTTTTGCTAAATAATTTTTTAAAAAGGTATACACCGATCAAATTAATTGCAAAAAGTTTTTTTTAATATAAAATATAATTAAATTAAATTTTATTGCCTTCTATCGTTAAAATTTTACACAAATAAATTTACTGGCAATGCGTTTCTTTTTAAATATCATCAAATATTATCTCTACAGACCTTACTGCAATGATATGATTTATTGAATGAGAGGGCTTGGCTCATCAGTAGTGAACCCTCTCAGCGGTTTCGCCAAATTAATCTCTAGACCGCTCTACTATTGTATTGGACTGGTTTTGTTATATACCCTGCATTTTCTATGGAAGGCAGCTTAGGGGTGTTTAGTGAACTATGGACATAAGCTTATAGGTCTGTAGAGGTACATACACATAATTTCATATATATATTGGTTATATGAAAACATATTTTGCGGAAGAGCTTTGCTCGATGCAATACCTTGAAATTATGTGTATGTACCTCTACAGACCTATAAACTTATGTCCATAGTTCACTAAACACCCCTAAGCTGCCTTCCATAGAAAATGCAGGGTATATAACAAAACCAGTCCAATACAATAGTAGAGCTGTCTAGAGATTAATTTGGCGAAACCGCTGAGAGGGTTCACTACTGATGAGCCAAGCCCTCTCATTCAATAAATCATATCATTGCAGTAAGGTCTGTAGAGATAATATTTTATGATATTTAAAAAGAAACGCATTGCCAGTAAATTTATTTGTGTAAAATAAAATATAATATAAAATATAAAATATAAAACGGCTGAAGGGATTTGCGAAAGATGATTCTCTTATATCTCTCTAGATCTTCAAGAGACAACTCCATTTTAAGATTTAGATTGCGGAATAATTGCAATGACGATTAAAAAAGAAACTTTTTGCAATTAATTTGATCGGTGTATACCTTTTTTAATCATCATTGCAATATTCCGCAATCTAAATCTTAAAATAATTTTTTAACCAACTCTCAGATAATTATTTTCTGATTTATAGGAGTGAGCCCTCAGCTACATTTAGTTTCACAAACAGGAAGTGTCCAATTCTCATTAATTTATTACCCTGGTCCACTTTTTTATCAACTCTAAACTCTTTTTAAGTGTTTAAAAACCTGTCAAGAAAAGGTTTGTAAAATTTAATCTAGAAAGTTCTGTGAAGACGAGTTAATAGTAATTTTAATAATAGTAATTAATGAAGTTGTGAAACTTTCCGTTCTGCTCTCCAGGAATCTGGGTTTATAAATATCTCTCTGTTCCCCTTTCTCAATGATTATATTATTTATGAGATTTTCAAAGGTAATTTCAAATGAGAAAAGAGAAGCTTTCCTTCGTCATAATTTCAAAAAATGTAATTAAAAAGGCAACATACCTTTGAAGAAAAGTAGAAGTGAGGCAAAGAACAACACAGAAGCCATTCTGAATTGATTGACCAAGTAGAGCCTTTCTAATTTTTATAGCAAATAGCAAGCACAGGGAATGAATTTTTTATTTGGATTGTGAGCAGATGGCTGCTGAATTAAATATTAATCTTGACTTTTTTCCTGTTATTAGAGGAGGCAGAAGAATATATTTAAGGACAAAAACCTGTCGAATGATAATACACAGCTGAATTTATATTTGCTCAATTTTTGTAGATTTTTTTCTATTATCGTTTCCTTTAGTTAATGCTGTTCCAAAATAACTTTATTAGGTACAGCTCAAAAAGAGCAACTTAGTTTATGTTAGATTGTGAAATAGTTGCAAAGGATTTAAGACCATATATCAATCGGGATAATTGCAAAAAGTTTCTTTATTCAATTAAAAAGGCAAGTTTTCAAACGTTAGCTCATCATCAGGCCTATTGTTTCGCAAATTCCTACAATATATATAGAGGTGTAGGAGACCACCTACACCTCTTATATGGAAGCAATGGTCGCCTCTCCCGTCAAAATAAACGTCAGAATCTGACCCATCTATTGACCGTCGCCGCAACTAGCGGCATCGGGTCGGTGACAAAGCCACAACACCAACTTTGGCAAACTGATAAGCGTCCACCTAGAGACCATGGTTTCGGTCTAATGGCCCTTGTCAGTCTAGGGCGGACTTTATTCCATGAGATCCACACGGGATCTAATGGAATCCTCACAATCTACCAAAGGGGTGTTTTGCTGGTAATGTGGCTGGGCCAAATCTATTGGCAAAACATAGATGGAAAATTTGCCGGGAGGAAATTAATTCATGGAAGCAATGGTCGCCTCTCCCGTCAAAATAAACGTCAGAATCTGACGCCATCAGGAGAGGCGACCATTGCTTCCATGGATTAATTTCCTCCCGGCAATTTTTCCACCTCTATATATATATTGTAGGAATTTGCGAAACAATAGGCCTGATGATGAGCTAACACTTGAAAGCTTTCCATTTTTATTGAATAAAGAAACTTTTTGCAATTATTTCGATTGATATATTGTTCTAACTTATGTTATTTACAATGAATAATATAAAAGGTTCTTCATAAAAAAGTTGTACAATGCAGGATTCAATCCTGATTCATGGTTGTTAGAAACCGACGGTGTATACCGACGTCCACCGACTCATTTATATTGTCACTGAATAATTATTTTAAATATTCTGTGGTATATCATCATTAATATTTGCATAGTCACTCATTACGATTCTTATATATTAACTTGTAAATAAATTTTTAGATATAGTTTTGCATTTTCTAAATAAACTATTTTTTACTTAAACTTTTGTAGTGCTCGTTATCTCTACCGTGACAACTGGTGGAGAAGCTGGAATATTCCCTCGACGCCCAAGCCATTAGAAGAAGCCGAAGACTACAAAGACTAGAACCTGAGGAAAACATCGCTATGGTCAATCAAGAGACACAGACAAAAATGAGTGAATACCACTTTCAACCTTTTAGAAACCCTTCTATTTTTACTGGAGAACGCAACCAGAATCCAGAAAAATGGTTGAAGGAGTTCCATCGCGTCGCCCGCTATAATTGCTGGGATGATTCAATGTGCCTCACAAATGTTTATTTTTTCCTCCAAGGAACAGCGCACAGATGGTACGAAAATGTTGAAGAGAAAATTAATTCATGGGATATTTTTGTGAAAATGTTTTCTCAGAATTTCGGACATCATGTCACCCAAAAAGATCAGCTCGCAGAGAACCTCAAAACTCGAGCTCAGGGAAAGGAGGAGACCAGTGACTCCTACATTCAAGATGTTCTCCATCTGTGCAGAGAAGTAGATCCGGCTATGATGGAAAATGAAATAATCGCACACTTGACGAAAGGAATATCGGAGGAGATATATCGGTCAATGATCATTTTAGACATCGCAACTATCGATGAGTTCATCAAATGGTGCCGAAAAATCGAGGCTTCAAATAAAAAACGTGTAAATAAACGTGTAGTATTCGACAGACTACCGAATGCTGCTGCCATCGGTTCAGCAGACTCTGAATCAATGGAAGGCTTGGTCCGACGCATCGTGCGTGAAGAGGTTCATCGCGCACTAAATCCGGAGTCAACTACCCCTGAACCATCTTCTCTGAAAGAGATTATCCGAGAAGAGATTGAAAAAAACGTAGCTGCAATTTCGAAGCCTATTCAAAGGCCTCCACCACGACAGTCGTACCCCAGCCAAACACGTACATTCAACCAGGTTCCACGACGTCAGTACCCTACCCAAACACCCATATATAACCAGACGCCACCACAACGAAGAACGGATGAATGGAGGACGCATGACAACATCCCAATATGTTTTAATTGCGGCCGCCCAGGCCATGTTAAGCGATATTGTAGAGAACGACGACAATGGACGCAGATACCCGAAGGACATGCACCAAGCACCCAAGAACCTCAAATGGGTGACCACTAAGCCATAAGAAGCCAAACCTACCGCAGACAATCGCCGTATCCAAACAGAGGAAGATCCCCAAGACGCCAGTCCGTTTCCCCAGGCCGCCATACAAGCCAATCCCCACGCCGCTACAATCTAGAAAAAAACTAAGCGTCGCGTCTTCTTTCGAGGGGGAAGCCGCGGGTGTGAAAAACCCTCCATTGTCGACAGCCGCTAAATTACAACAAAATTATGTCGAAATCATCATTGATGACATTGCGTTTTCTGCTCTAGTCGATTCAGGTTCCTCTTTTTCGGTTATCTCTGATGGATTAAGACGACAATTAAAAAAGACCATGTTCAAGGATAGCGGAATGACTCTGAAAGTTGCTGATGGCAAGAGTGTTACATCGATCGGCCGATGCACAATCAGCTTGAGCATCAATGGATTGGAACAGCCTTCGTTCAGGATATTGGCAGATAGAAGTCGACGAAGCAGATAGAGAAAAAACTGCCTTTATTACCCCTGACGGACTCTATGAATTCCTGGTCATGCCCTTTGGCCTATGTAATACCCCTGCAACATTCGAGCGCATGATGGACAAGATATTGAAAGGCCTGAAATAGACGATGGCCCTCTGTTATTTAGACGACATCGTTGTGTATTCCAAATCGTTCAACGAACATTTACACCGGCTTGAAATCATACTACAATGTCTCGACAAAGCCGAGCTACGCCTCAACCCCAAAAAGTGCCTTTTCGGAACCAAACGAATAAGAGTGTTTGGACACCTCGTCGATAGTAAAGGTATTTATCCCGATCCAGAAAAGATTGAAGCTATCGCCAGGTTTCCGACCCCAAGATCTATAACAGATGTGAGAAGCTTCATTGGCTTATGCTCCTATTATCGTAGATTTATCGAAAATTTTGCTGAGAAAGCTGCTCCTCTACACGAAGTCCTCAAAAAAGATAATAAATTCACGTGGAACTCTGACCAACAGGATGCTTTTGATTTCTTGAAAGAAGCATTGATGTCTGAACCTGTTCTTGCCTATTTCGAAGAACAACTGCCAACCGAGCTTCATACTGACGCCAGCGGTTATGGAATTGGAGCTGTCCTCGTGCAGATCAACGATGGGAAGGAGCGGCCAGTTGGTTATGCTTCAAGAACTTTATCGAAGGCGGAGAAGAATTACTCAACAACGGAAAGAGAATGCTTGGCCGCAATATGGGCCATCAACAAATTTCGACCGTACCTTTTTGGTCGTGAGTTTGTCATCGTCACTGACCACCACGCTCTTTGCTGGTTATCTAACCTGAAGGACCCGACAGGAAGACTAGCAAGATGGGCTTTAAAACTCCAAGAATACAACGTAACAGTTGTTTATAAAAGTGGACGCAAACACCAAGATGCCGACTGTCTTTCTCGAAATCCTCTCCAAGTTGAATCGGAGGAAGCATACAATGATGAGGATGATGATATACCCTCAATAACTGCTCTGACGTGCTTTGAGGCTGAACAAAGAAAAGACCCTAAAATTAGTAAATTGATAGAAGAAACAGAAATATTTGGTGCAGAATCGAAAGGATATGAAATGTTAAAAGGAACCTTATACAAAAAGAATTTCGACCCCCTGGGAAACCAACACCTTTTAGTTGTTCCCAGGCACTTACGCTTAGAACTACTGAAAAGTTTACACGACGCTCCCACAGCAGGTCATCTTGGATTTTCGAAGACATATGAGAGAGTTAAAAACAAATATTTCTGGCCAGGACTTCTCCGGGACATACGGAAGTATGTCGCTCATTGTAAAGAGTGCCAAAGAAAGAAACAATCAACTCAAAAGCCACCCGGACTACTTAAGGCAATACTCCTGCAACCTCCCCCTTTCAGAGAGTTGGAATGGACCTCCTTGGAAGATTTCCCAAGTCTGATACTGGTAATAAATGGATCATAGTCTGCACTGACTATCTTACTCGATTTGCCGTTACTAAAGCCTTACCCACAGGGGAAGCAAAAGAAGCAGCCAAGTTCTTAATGGAAGATGTTGTTCTTAAGCACGGAGCCCCCAGAGAAATCATCACGGACGAGGACGAGTATTCCAATCCAAGTTGATTGCGGAACTCACCAATCAATGCTCGTCGATACATAGGTTCACGACAGCGTATCATCCCCAGACGAATGGACTTACGGAGAGATTAAACAAAACCTTAGCCAACATGATCGCTATGTATGTAAGTGTTGAACAGAAGGACTGGGACGTAATCCTGCCCTACGTTACGTTCGCCTACAACACGGCAAAACAAGATACGACAGGTTTTACCCCTTTTGAACTGATTCATGGACGCGAAGCCGAGACAACTGTAGACACTCTTTTCCCCAAATCCGCATGAAGATCTCCAAGAGGATTACAGTCAGAGGATTGCCTCGCGAGTCGAAGAGACTAGGCAGCTAGCAAGATTAGAAACCTTGAAAGCCCAAGAAAAGAACAAGGCCAGATATGACTCAAAGCACGAAGCAATGGATCACGACGTTGGTGACCTGGTATGGATTTTCATCCCGATAAGAAAGGTGGGACTCTCAGAAAAACTGATGAAAAGGTACTTCGGGCCATACAGGGTTACTCGGAAACTCTCTGACGTGACCTTCGAAGTTGAACCTGTGGACCAACCAACCAGGAGACGCCAAATAAGAGACCTGGTCCATGTACTGAGAATGAAACCCTACCATGACCCTGAGGACCAAGCTGATCTGTTCAAGTGATAATTACAGCGGGACGCTGTTCATCTAGGAAGGGGGCAATGTCACTGAATAATTATTTTAAATATTCTGTGGTATATCATCATTAATATTTGCATAGTCACTCATTACGATTTTTATATATTTTACTTGTAAATAAATTTTTAGATATAGTTTTGCATTTTCTAAATAAACTATTTTTTACTTAAACTTTTGTAGTGCTCGTTATCTCTACCGTGACAATATTTATGACAGTTGCTTTTAAAATACTATATATACAATTAATTATACAGTATACGGAAGGTAATTGTAAAATTATAAAAGAATGTATTGATATTTCACTTATATATTATTGTTTCTCAAACAAAGACTTAATGTACTTAATAAGGATGACATTGGCAGGGAGGACGCCTGTGAAGAAAAGGCAATTTTGTTGATCGAATAAGTCATCATATTGATTTTTTTCATTGAAAATACCCTTCTAATTTCCATTAAAGATGTTCCTAATTTAATACCTCCACCCTAATAATATAGGATGAATCCAAAATACAGCGAAAATTTTCAGGAATAGGTTCAACACATAATAACAATGGAAAAATATTCTACGAATATTTCATTCTTTTTTGAATAGTTATACGATAGAGCCTCCTCTTTAAACAAATTCAAAAAAGGATTATGACTTGGAAAAGGATTGATGTTGACCTTTCTTTGATTTATCAAAGAGTTGGGTTAGTTAAATATATATCATGGAACAAGTTAAATCAACGTTTATTTGATTTTTGTTCCACTAGATGGTGTTCTCTCATCTAAAATGCACATGTGAGCAGTCAGGGTATGTCATTTTTGTTTTTAATATCTTACCACCTGAGCTTTTTTCTATTTTTTGTTTTATTAAAAACAAAGATGGCATATCCTGACCGCTCATCTTTAGATTACATAGCACCATCTAGTGGAACAAAATCAACTAAACGTTGATTTAACTTGTTCCGTGATATTTCGCCACTTGTTCTATGATATATATGTGACCTATCCAGATGAAAATTGCTGCAATATAGAGTTAGGTCTAGAAGAAACTATTTTCACACTGCCAAATCCGGAAAATGCAATTAATTCTCATTATTTGCCCGTTCTAAGATTGGAAAATGATGTTGAAAATGCCTTTTCAAGGAGAAAAGAGTTAAAAATTAATTAAATATTTTAAAAAACCATAGAGTTGAATAGTTCCCCCCCCCCTCCCATATAGAGAGAGCGTTATGAGTATTGCTATGTCGCCTTAACACACTAGCTGGTTTATTTATCTTGTCCTTTAAGTGAAAGAGCTGTCCAAAACATAAATATTCATACATTTCTACAATTACAGAAGCATCTTTCTAAAGTTTCGTTAAGCACCATCATCAAGAATAATCCTTCAAGTGTCAATATTTGTACAACGTATTTTTTAAAACAATCATTTTGAATAAGAAAGCACTAAAAGAAAATCTGCCAAAATAACACGTATAAAAACAGCTTTTTTAACACTCACAGAGGAATTACGGAATTTTCACCTTTTAGCATATATATCGGGAATCAGACAATAACTCTGAAAGATATTTGATACATAGTGACTTTTATTGAAGACACACGAGATAACCAAGTGTGAACAAAATTGCCCCTCTCTCCTTTAAAAAAAAAATAGTCGACCAGTGACATTAAAAAACTTTCCATTTCCTTAAGTTTTGTCCATTAATGTATTTTTAAAATATGCAATTATGTTAACGATAGATATGCCAATTGAATTTTAATTGTAATTTGTTAATATAAGCTTTGTATTATCATTCGACAGGTTTTTATGTCATTAATTCTTCTGCCTCCTCTAATTACAGGAAAAAAAGTCAAGATTAATATTTAATTCAGCAGCCATCTGCCCACAATCCAAATAAAAAATTCATTCCCCGTGCTTGGTGTTTGGTATAAAATCAGAGAGGTTGTACTTGGTCGATCAGTTCAGAATGGCTTCTGTATTGTTCTTTGCCTCCCTTCTACTCTTCTTCAAAGGTACTTATCATTTTTTAATTACATTTTTGTAAATACGATGAAAACCATTTCATTTTCATTCTAAATAACTTTTGGATACCTCATAATATAGCTATCCTAACTCCGCCTTTGCCGGTCGGATGAAAAAGGAGGGGCGGGAACAGTAACAAGCTCACTAAAAAACCTGGGCTTAGCTGGCCCGGCTGATAGTACCCTGTAAGGGCTCCTAATCCAGGTATATGGGATGAGCAGTGTCTGTACTCCATGTTAGGAGCAGCTGCACATGGCGTCTGTTCCTCATGTCAGAGACGGCCATTTCTTTTGGAGCTAATTCGGCCTGCCACTGAGTAGTGCTCCCAGTCTTAATGACAAAGGCAGACGCATTCTACTTCACCCAGTCATGATGGTTGTCAAGTCTACAAGCTTGATACCGTAATATGATTGAGTGGAGATAAGAAAGAATCCTACTCGGACTGACCCACCTCAATCCTAGATCTATGGCCAGCCTCCCAGATTCAACCTCAGCATGGAAATTTCTGGTCAACTGGTTCAACTCAGCAATCAAAACAGGACGCGAGTTAAAAAGCGCTCAACACCAGTCCATACTAGTGAGCTGGACTCCCCGGGTAGTTGGCGTTCTGCGCTTCAGGAACCTGGGTTATAAATATATCTCTTTACTTCATAATATTATTATTGAAAACGGTGCGTATTTTAATAAATTATTATTAGGAAAATGATCAGCACCATTAATTTGTCTTCACAGATATAATGATATTAGTAAATATTCTTTCAAATTATTCGAAAGATACTCAAATATTAAAAATAAAGAAGGCATCTCCTGACCACGAGCACATGTGCTTTTTTACTCAAATATTAATTCTATAATTTTATTTTTCAAGCGTATAAGGATATAGGCGAGGGGAAAGTAATATCTGAATATCTTTATTTTTATAAATTGTCTTTAAAATGAAACTTATTTTTTATAACATCGAATCTTCGTTTTAAAAAAGCTGTTAACATAGCCTTTTCTTGTTCATCTCTGGTGTCAGAAGGTGCCGTTCAGATCTGTGTATAATCCACACGCTTCGAAAAATTCAAACAAGAGCTACCGCTATACCTTAGATTCTGGCTATGATCCTCATCTGTACAGAGGCCGTTAAAATTCAATAACATCTTACAGGAGTTCTGATATCAGCAAATTCTATCAGAAAGGCATTTCATCTAGTAAAGTGGTAGGGCTAATTTGAGGTAATTATACATTCTTGGACAAAACCTTACCAAATGGAAAGTCTTTGTGATCACCGGTTATCTTTTTTTTTTTTTTGGAGAGAGGCGATTTTGTTTACACCTGATTATCTCGTGTTATTTACTTTATTTCACTTTCTAGCGCACTACTAAAAGGAAGTTTTGCAGAGAAAATGTAAAATGCCATTCACTGTTGTCCAGAGACCAAATGAATCAAGGAAACGACGATAGTGTGGTTTGTTATAGGGTATGTGCTTCCTCTTTTTCATGTAAAAACATTCGATGTGCTTACAATATAAGAAATCTAAAATGCTTTCCACCATGAGCATCACGGCTTTTAGTTGTAATACTTGTAAATTCCACCAAATACATATATTGATATACTAGTAGATATATTAAATCTTAAAAAAAGTCCTCTCTTTTTATCTTTTTTATATTTTCACACAATCAAGGAATGAATAGTTTACATTCGAGGCTTGATGTTGATGAGCTGATGAGCCAAGCCCTCCCAATATATTTTTTCATCGTAGTAAGGACAGTAGAAGTTTGTATTATGTATAAAAGAAACATTCGTGCTTTTAAAAATCCTTTCATTTTATATGTATATATTTGTATTTATTTAAAATATAAGACATATATCGGATAATACTAAAATTTTCTTTTAGTCATACATCAATTTGTAGATAGTCAATCTTTATCAAGGTACAACACAAATGGTCACTTTATTTTTTAAGATTTCGAATGAATTTTTGTTCGATTTATGAAAACTATATTTTTTGACTCTTATTAAGTAGATCTAGATAACCCCTCCATTGTGTTTATTTTCCGAATAAATAATACAAAGGATCACAGTTCAATGTATGATCCTAATATAGATTTGTAGACTTGATAAAGAATCGTAGAAGATATTTGCTTATCTTTTGATTCTTTCTCAAATAAAAGAATGGATTGATAAAATTCAGTGAGGATGGGTGTCCAGGTTCGGATGTCGTATCCGGAGTAACTGTGGAAGAGCTGGATGCCTATTTCTCCAACTGTGACGCCGAGACGCTCAAATCTGGAATGATGGCGTGAGACAGTATCCTTCCCAACGGTGACTGGATTAGGGACAGGACCAGGCAGGATGTTCTGGAACATTGCCAGTACGTCTTCTCTTACTCTCTTCTTGAACAATAAATTAACTTCTAATATAATTATTTAATATGAACTTGTCTGTGTGTTTGTATAGAATGAGAATTGATGGCGCCAAAAAGGTCATCTCTGAAATTGAAGAATGTGCAGCAGACGAAATCAAAGATGGAATTCCAGAATTTACCAAGTTTTACCTCACTCTTCTAGAAAATCTCTGTAACAACGACACTGTGATTGAACGTAACGTATATTTTTGAATTTTGGGATAAAAATACTTTTAGTAGAGACCATTCACTAGAGACCATAATATAAATCTCCATTAAAAATAAAGAAGGCATCTCCTGACCACGAGCACATGTGCTTTTTAGATGGCAGAGCACCATCTAGTGGAGCAAAAATAAACTAAACGTTTACTTAGCTTGCTCCGTGATATTTGGCCAACCCAATTTCTTGATAAATCAAGAAAAGCCATCCACGAACGCGTTTCGCGCTGTTGGCGCTCGTCAGCGTGGAGTAGGCTGTAACCACTGCGACCAAAAACATTTTTGGTCCCAGAGGCTTCTTGAGAAATCAAGAAATGGGTATTTAAGGCCACATTTGCCAAAATGGTTCGCCAAATATCACGGAGCAAGCTAAATAAACGTTTAGTTTATTTTTGCTCCACTAGATGGCGCTTTGCCATCTAAAAAGCACTTGTGCTCGTGGTCAGGAGATGCCTTCTTTATTTTTAATATCAACACCTGACCCATTATCTTTTATTATTTTATTTTATTTTATTTCTATTGTTTTTTCATAAATCTCTATGTAAACTTCCATTTTATATGTTTGCATTGATAGGTCTCAATTCTAAATGCCAAAAGAAATTTGATAAAATTACTCTCTAATGGATAAAAAACTGAATTAAGATTGGAATAATATATTAACACAAAGCAATAACGCGCCATCTATACATATAAAATATTTTATATGTATAGATGGCGCGTTATTGCTTTGTGTTAATTTATTCCTAATGACCTTGTCTTTATAGTTTGCTGAAGAGCATTGCTCGAAGCAAATATTTGAATATAATTCTACTGTCCTATAAGCTTATGTCCATAGTTTACTTGAAAACCATTTCTAAGATTCCATCCTTCAGTGTAGCATATAAAAGCAGAATGATCCAATACAATATTAGAGCTCTGAGAAGCGGTCTGGTGGATTAAATTGGCGAAACCGCTGGGAGGGTTCACCACTGATGAGCCAAGCCCTCCCAATATATTTTTTCATCGCAGTAAGGACAGTAGAAGTTCGTTTTATGTATAAAAGAAACATTCGCGCTTTTAAATCCTTTTATTTTATATGGAATAATATATATTTATCAGAAATGCATCGTGTGATTTACTAAATATATTTATAGAATTTCAAATGTAAAATTAAATATAAGTATGAATAATTTGACTATAGCTGTTATTAAAATGATTTGTAAAATATAAACTTTTGTTAAGAAATAAAGTGTCATATCTTTAATTTATGACCTATATGCATTTCTATTTTTTAAATTAATAAGTGTTGATATCAAATCTAGTTATCATCCAATATAATGTCACTCATTTGATAAAACAAATTTGGTTTCCCAAATGGATCATTTTGCAGAGAATATTGTAAAGATCAGATGATTATTGGCTTCATTGTCGCCTAGTATATGGTGAAAGTGGTTTCATTATGGCATTTTATATAGAGAAGTAAGCCTTTATAATCTTTGCAACTTTTTTATATATGGCTTGTTTTATTGATAAAATATATAAAATAAGATAATATTGCAAAGTAATTATTCACAGATCAAGTACTATTAATTTGGGGAGGGGAATAAAAATAATTTGGATATATTATTTTCTCTTACTGATCTATATTTTAATGTAGATTATCACATAGCAATAACGCGCCATCTATACATATAAAATAAAAGGATTTAAAAGCGCGAATGTTTCTTTTATACATAATACAAACTTCTACTGTCCTTACTGCGATGAAAAATATATTGGGGGGGGGGGGGGGGGGGGCTTGGCTCATCAGTGGTGTACCCTCCCAGCGGTTTCGCCAATTTAATCCACCAGACCTCTTCTCAGAGCTCTAATACTGTATTGGATCATTCTGCTTTTATATGCTACACTGAAGGATAGAATCTTAGAAATGTTTTTCAAGTAAACTATGGAAAGTAAACTATTTTTCATCGCAGTAAGGACAGTAGAAGTTTGTATTATGTATAAAAGAAACATTCGCGCTTTTAAATCCTTTTATTTTAAATGTAGATTATGAAATATACTTTTCGTTTTTTTTAATACTCGGAACCTTGTTACAAAATCTTCAAGTAAGCTATAGAAAGAGCTATATAAAACTATATAGAGGAAGAAGTGTGTATGTGCGACAGACACAGATGGAAAGAACTACATAGTATTGTGGTGTTCCAGAGGCAACCCATGGTGAAGAATCAGGTATCATGGAAGAGGACTTATTCCACGACTGTTATGAGATTGACAACTTGAAAGTCCATCTCATGACGAAGTATAATTCTGATCTGTGGAAACAGCAGGTGTGCTGGTGAGAACATTTCTATATCATCTTATCTGATACTTGACAAATGCCTCTGTTTAACCAATGGTTTAATAGCATATAACCCAATCTTAAACTTTAAATGATTCACCTCAATATATGTGGTAAAATTGATGAAAAGTGTGCGTAATAGATCATGTGTGGGCCTTTATAATAATTTTGAACTTTACTCAATGTAAATTATTGTGAACAAACATAATAAAAATGATAAGGAATAGGAAAATATTTTAATAAAACACAGGTATATAGAAAATTATTATCTGTGTTTTATTAAAATATCTCTCTACCTATTCTTTTAAAACTATATGAATGCAATCAACAGTAACCTCATTTCTTTTTTAGTCTTATAAAAAAATTGCCGTTAAAATACTTTATATAATTTTATCATTTTAAATTTTATTTCAACTTGCTAACTCATGATGACAATACAGTTATTAAGAGCTTTTGAACGCTTCAATGAATGACAGATATAAGTATCAAAACACAATCTGGCTTTATATAAAAAATTCTCAATAAAACTTTCCACCAGAGATAGAGAGTGTCCTATGATAAGTTCTCGATATAGCTTTTTAATATCTCAAATAACTCTTATTTTAAGAAAAAGGCATCTCCTTATCGTGAAACTGAAAGTTGCTTAGGCTTGCGCCATCTATCGGAATAAATATAAACTATTCTCGTTGATTTTTAATTATTCCAGAATTGACTGAATACCCATTCTTGATTAATCAAGAAAAGCTAACCACAGACGCGTTTCGGGTTGTTGGCCCTCATCAGCGTGGTGCAAGCTGTACCAAAAAATGTTCATTCAGGCATCCCGAAAAATCATGAAACGGGTAGTTAAGGCCAGAATTGCTTGAGACCGCGACACAATGTGAAAAAATAGTACAAATGTGATATTGTACTGGGATAAGGTGCATATATTAAGAAAAAGGCATCTCCTTATCGTGCAACTGAAATTTTATTTTATTTATGAAATGGTTAAATTATTATGATATGACCACATCATTTATTTTACAACTTGTGTAAAATAGGAAAATATAGGAATGAAGGCAATGGTAATATTTATAATTTGGTTAGTTCCTTTCATAATCATCGTATCCACTTATTGATATTAATGTTTCGCCTTGTTGTTTCGTCATTTTTACCTAGGCCCTTTAAGTTGGTGGTCGCTTAAAGCAGGTATTCAGTGTGTGTCTACAAATGTATTCACATGTGTGTTGCAGCTTGTGGGCTGAGAATTCCCAATGTTACGACCAAATACTGAACAATGTCGACACCAGATTCCAGTACTTCCATCATTTCGACTTCTACATTGACAAGCTGCAAGCACACATGTGCGGTGTGGAAGAGCTCCCCCTGGACCACGGGTGCGGCAGTATCCCACCAAATCCCGCCTCACACGCCGAGCTCATCTTCTATCATCTCATGTTTCTCCAGCTGCAGATGTACGCCATCTGAACATCTACGTGGAATAAAACATGTTGAACATAAGCCAATCTGAAAACTTGCCCTTTTTACCCATTACATATAATGACTGTCGGTATGCGCTAGCCAGAACAAGGCATTGAATCCCGCACAAGACATCTTTTTTACACGCTATATCTATATATATATAAATTAGATATAAATCTATTAAGCACAAATTTTTCCTTATTCAAATAACACAAATATATACTATTCTCTACTGTGATGGGAAAATATTGGGAGGGTTTTGTTCAACAGTGGTAAACCCTGCCAGTGGTTTCACAATTTCAATTCATCAGACCGCATTTTTAACTCTGTATTGAATATAGTATTGAAATATCCAGCTTATATATAGAACACAGATGAATGGTTTCTTAGTTATGGTGTTTAAGCATATTTTTTCAAATAAAATATATTTTTGTTGGCCCCTGAATTAAACAAGTCCAATTCCATCAAAGATTGCAAGTAACCAAATGGCGCTTTAACACTTTCTAAGTACAAATTGGATCTCATTTCATGTAACCACGATCACAGTAAAAGCGTTAATAAGCTTCTTATAACCATGATCACTTTGGCCTCTAGTAAGTATACTTGGAATAAGTTCAACACATCAAGTATATATACATACAGATTTATTAAGACCACCAGTCTTATACAGATTCACTCAGAAAGGAAGCATAGATAGAGCTCCTATACTTCAGGCATCACAGAACCCAACAACAGCTTCCAGGTCCGACACATGTCCAGTGACCACAGATTCCACCGTGTATACGTCAAGGTTAGCGTATCAACGAAAACTGTGGAATCAGCTGCATTCTAGTCTTCTCTTTCCTCATCAAAATGGACCAATATATATATATATAAATCTGAGCTCTGTTTGGTGAAGGAAGATCAAGGTTGAATGCTTCAAATTCCATCTACGTATCTATAACTATCACCAAATCTGTTTTGAGCTTCGAAGGGAAAGGTGGAGTCATTTTATTGATAAAATAGGTAATGAATTTGTGGGTAATGACATATAATTTATAGCATGGACACAAAGATTTCTTTTACATATAGCTATGTTTTTTCAATAAGCCGATCATCACTAATTTCAGGGTATGTACTTTATCTAGGTGAGAGTTATTTTTTATATATAAAAGTATTGTTTAAAGAAATTAAAAACATCTATCCATGAAAATATTTATGCACAAATATTTTATTGTAACATAAATCAATTCTTTACCATCCTATCAATACATTATTATTATTATTTTATATGTGAAAATTGTTGTTGTTTAAAATATCATCAAATTCATATATTTTTTCTTATTATGCTTTTATATGGATATAATATATATATAATAGA
>CP092864.1:22498487-22789011 GCA_030710605.1 Cordylochernes scorpioides | reverse complement strand
AACCTGGGCTCAGCTGGCCCGGCTGATAGTACCCTGTAAAGGCTCCTAATCCAGGGATACAGGATGAGCAGCGTTTGTACTCCATGTTAGGAGCGGCTGCACATGGCGTCTGTTCCTCATGTCAGAGGCGGCCATTTATTTTAGAGCTAAGTCGGCCTTCCACTGAGTAGTGCTCCCAGTCTTAATGACAAAGGCAGACACATTCTACTTCACCCAATCATGATGGTTGTCAACAGACACCATCAACAAGCTTTACAAGCTTGACACCCTATTATGATTGAGCGCAGATAAGAAAGAAGAAGAAGATATTGGAGGAGAAGAAAGAGATACAGTGAAAAATATATTTAATATCGATACTTCTTAATTAAAAGAATTGAAATGCATATAGGTCTTAAATTAAAGATCTGATACTTTATTTTATAACATAAGTTTATATTTTACAAATTATTATATTAACAGCTATAAATATAGTCAAATTTTATTCATGCTTATATATAATTTTATATTCGAAACTCTATGAATATATTTAGTAAATCACATGAGAAATGCAATTCTGATAAATATATATTATTCTGATCTTAATTCAGTTTTTTTTTTATCCATTAGGGAGTAATTTTATCAAATTTCTTTTGGCATTTAGAATTGAGACCTATCAATGCAAACATATAAAATGGAAGTTTACATAGAGATTTATATTATGGTCTCTAGTGAATGGTCTCTACTAAAAGTATTTTTATTCAAAAATTCAAAAATATACGTTACGTTCAACCACAGTGCTGTTGTTACAGAGATTTTCTAGAAGAGTGAGGTAAAACTTGGTAAATTCTGGAATTCCATCTTTGATTTCGTCAGCTGCACATTCTTCAATTTCAGAGATGACCTTTTTGGCGCCATCAATTCTCAATCTATACAAACACACAGACAAGTTCATATTGAATAATTATATCAGAAGGTAATTTCTTGTTCGAAGAGAGAGTAAGAGAAGACGTACTGGCAATGTTCCAGAACATCCTGCTTGGTCCTGTCCCTAATCCAGTCGCCGTTGGGGAGGATACTGCCCCACGCCATCATTCCAGATTTGAGCGTCTCGACGTCACAGTTGGAGAAATAGGCATCCAGCTCTTCCACAGTTACTCCGGATACGACATCCGAACCTGGACACCCATCATCACTGAATTTCACCAATCCATTATTTTTTATTTGAGAAAGAAGCAATTTCTATATTAGCATCATACATTGAACTGTGCGTGTGATCCTTTGTATTATTTATTCAGAAATAAAAACAATGAGAAGGGTTATCTAGATCTACTTAATAAGAGTAAAAAAATATAGTTTTCATAAATCGAACAAAAAAATTCATTCGGATTCTTTAAAAATAAAGTGACCCCATTTGTGTTGTACCTTAATAAAGATTGTCTTTCTACAAATTGATGTATGACTAAAATAAAATTTTAGTATTATCCGATACATGTCTTATCTTTTAAATTAATACAAATATATATCAACATCAAACATCGAATGTAAACTATTCATTCCTTGATTGTGTAAAAATATAAAAAAGATAAAAGAGAGGACTTTTTTCAAAAATTAATATATCTATATCAATATATGGATTTGGTGGTATTTACAAGTATTACAACTAAAGGCAATGACGCTCATGGTGGAAAGCATTTTAGATTGCTTATATTGTAATCACACCGAATGTCTATACATGAAAAAGAAGAAGCACATAACTTATAACAAACCACACAATCTAGGTTGAAATTCTATAAATGTATTTAGTAAATCACATGAGAATGCAATTTTGATAAATAAATTGAACGATATTTGATTTATTCTAATCTGAATTCAATTTTTTTTTATCCATTAGAGAGTATTTTTATCAAATTTCTTTAGCATTTAGAGTTTATATCCATCAATACGAAGATATAAAATGGAAATTTATATATATCCTTGATTCATTTGGTCGTTGGACAACAGTAAATGGCATTTTCCATTTTCTCTGCAAGACTTCCTTTTAGTAGGCGCTAGAAGTAAAATAAAGTAAAACACGAGATAATCAGGTGTGAACAAAATTGCCTCTCTCCAAAAAAAAAATAGATAACCGGTGATCACAAAGACTTTCCATTTGGTAAGGTTTTGTCCAAGAATGTATAATTACCTCAAATTAGCCCTACCACTTCACTAGATGAAATGCCTTTCTGATAGATTTTGCTGATTTCAGAACTCTTGTAAGATGTTATTGAATTTTAACGGCCTCTGTACAGATGAGGATCATAGCCAGAATCTAAGGTATAGCGGTATCTCTTGTTTTAATTTTTCGAAGCTGATGTTGTGTGGATCATACACAGATCTGAACGGCACCTTCTGACACCAGAGATGAACAAGAAAAAGCAATGTTCATAGCTTTTTTAAAACGAGAATTTGATGTTATATAAAAAATAAGTTTCATTTTAAAGACAATTTATAAAAAAATAAAGACATTCAGATATTATTTTCCCCTCATATATATCCTTATACGCTCTCTTGAAAGAAAATGTTATTATTAATATTTGAGTAACTTTAAATAATTTGAAAGAATATTTACTAATATCATTATAAATGTGAAGACAAATTAATGGTGCTGATAATTTTCCTAATAATAATTTATTAAAATACGCACTGTTTTCAATAATATTATAATATTATAAGGTAGAGAGATATATTTATAACCCAGGTTCCTGGAGCGCAGAGCGCCAACTACCCGGGGAGTCCATTCCACTAGATGGACTAGTGTTGAGCGCTTTTACTCGCGTCTTGTTTAGATTGCTGAGTTGAACCAGTTGACCAGAAATTTCCATGCTGAGGTTGAGTCTGGGAGGCTGGCCATAGATCTAGGATTGAGGTGGGTCAGTCCGAGTAGGATTCTTTCTTATCTCCACTCAATCATATTACGGTATCAAGCTTGTAGACTTGACAACCATCATGACTGGGTGAAGTAGAATGCGTCTGCTTTTGTCATTAAGACTGGGAGCACTACTCACTACTTTTTCATCCGGGCTTGGGACCGGCAAAGGCGGAGTTAGGATAGCTGTATTATGAGGTATCCAAAAGTTATTTAGAATGAAAAGGAAAACATTTTCGCCAGAATTAAAAAATATAATTAAAAAGTTAACATACCTTTGAAGAAGAGTAGAAGGGAGGCAAAGAATAATACAGAAGCCATTCTGAACTGATCGACCAAGTACAATCTCTCTGATTTTATACCAAACACCAGGCACGGGGAATGAATTTTTTATTTGGATTGTGGGCAGATCGCTGCTGAATTAAATATTAATCTTGACTTTTTTTCCTGTTATTAGAGGAGGCAGAAGAATTAATGACATAAAAACCTGTCGAATGATAATACAAAGCTTATATTAACAAATTACAATTATAAATTCAATTGGCATATCTATCGTTAACATAATTACATATTTTAAAAATACATTAATGGACAAAACTTAAAGAAATGGAAAGTCTTTTAATGTCACTGGTCGACTATTATTTTTTAAAGGAGAGAGGGGCAATTTTGTTCACACTTGGTTATCTCATGTGTCTTCAATAAAAGTCACTATGTATCGAATATCTTTCAGAGTTATTGTCTGATTCCCGATATATATGCTAAAAAAAATTCCGTAATTCCTCTGTGAGTGTTAAAAAAGCTGTTTTTATACGTGTTATTTTGGCAGATTTTCTTTTAGTGTCTTTCTTATTCAAAATGATTGATTCAAAAAATACGTTGTACAAATATTGACACTTGGACAACGTTCATTGACACTTGAAGGATTATTCTTGATGATGGTGCTTAACGAAACTTTAGAAAGATGCTTCTGTAATTGTAGAAATGTATGAATATTTATGTTTTGAACAGCTCTTTCACTTAAAGGACAAGATAACAAATAAACCAGCTAGTGTGTTAAGGCGACATAGCAATACTCATAACGCTCTCTCTATATGGGGGGGGGGGGGGAACTATTCAACTCTATGGTTTTTTTAAATATATAATTAATTTTTTAACTCTTTTCTCCTTGAAAAGGCATTTTCAACATCATTTTCCAATCTTAGGACGGGCAAATAATGAGGATTAATTGCATTTTCCGGATTTGGTAGTGTGAAAATAGTTTCTTCCAGACCTAACTTTATATTGGGGCAATTTTCATCTGGATAGGTCATATATATCATGGAAAAGTGGGTAAATTGCCAAATATCATGGAACAAGTTAAATCAACGTTTAGTTGATTTTTGTTCCACTAGATGGTGCTATGTAATCTAAAGAAGCTCACGTGAGCGGTCAGGATATGCCATCTTTGTTTTTAATAAAACAAAAAATAGAAAAAAAGCTCAGGTGTTGAGATATTAAAAACAAAAATTGTATACCCTGACCGCTCACACGATCATTTTAGATGACAGAGAGCCATCTAGTGGAACAAAAATAAAATAAACGTTGATTTAACTTGTTCCATGATATATATTTAACTAACCCAACTCTTTGATAAATCAAAGAAAGGTCAACATCAATCCTTTTCCAAGTCATAATCCTTTTTTGAATTTGTTTAAAGAGGAGGCTCTATCGTATAACTATTCAAAAAAGAATGAAATATTCGTAGAATATTTTTCCATTGTTTTATTATGTGTTGAACCTATTCCTGAAGATTTTCGCTGTATTTTGGATTCATTCTATATTATTAGGGTGGAGGTATTAAATTAGGAACATTTTTAATGGAAATTAGAAGTGTATTTTCAATGAAAAAAATCAATATGATGACTTATTCGATCAACAAAATTGCCTTTTCTTCACAGACATCTCCTCCCCCCCACCGCCAATGTCATCCTTACCGTCAGTTTCCAACAACCATGAATTAGGATTAAATCCTGTATTGTACACTTTTTGTTTGTGAAGAACCTGTTCATATTATTCATTATAAATAACATAAGTTAGAACGATATATCAATCTAAATAATTGCAAAAAGTTTCTTTATTCAGTTAAAAAAGGCAAGCTTTCAAGTGTTAGCTCATCATCAGGCCTATTGTTTCGCTAATTCGTACAATATATTGGCCTGATGATTAGCTAACGTTTGAAAGCTTGCCATTTTATTAAATAAAGAAAATTTTGCAATTATTTCTATTGTGTGTGTGTGTGTGTGATGTATCGTTTTAAATCCTTTGCACCTATTTCACAATCTAACATAAGTTAGGTTGCTCTTTTTGAGCTGTACCTAATAAAGTTATTTTGGAACTGGATTAACTAAAGGAAACGATAAAAGAAAAAAATCTACAAAAATTGAGCAAATATAAACTCAGCTGTGTATTATCATTCGACAGGTTTTTATGTCGTTAATTCTTCTGCCTCCTTTAATAAAAGGGAAAAAGTCAAGATTAATATTTAATTCAGCGACCATCTATCTGTCCATAATCTAAATAAAAAAATTCATTCCCCGTGCTTGCTGTTTGCTATAAAAATTAGAAAGGCTTCTGTATTGTTCTTTGCCTCACTTCTAGAATTCTTCAAAGGTATTTAACTTTTTTAATCATATTTTTTGAAATTATGACAAAAAATGTTTCTCTGTTCTCATTTGAAATTACTTTTGAAAATCCCATAAATAATATAATCATTGAGAAAGGGGAACAAAGAGATATTTATAACCCAGGTTCCTGGAGCGCAGAACGGAAAGTTGCGCAACTTCATTAATTACTATTATTAAAATTACCATAAACTTGATTTCACAGAACTTTCTAGATTAAATTTACAATCCTTTTCTTGACAGGTTTTTAAATGCTTAAAAAGAGTTTAGAGTTGATAAAAAGTGGATCAAGGTGATAAATTAATGGTGATTTTGATACTTCCTGTTTGTGAAACTGAATGTAGCTGAAGGCTCACTCCTATAAATCAGAAAAAAAATCAACTGACAGTTGATTCAAAAAATATCTTTCAAAAAGCTCTCTTTAAATTCGTATTCAAACATGTTTAGTATATCAGTTAAATTTGAAAATAGAGCAATCCATAAATAAATCTTTGAATAAAAAGGAATATATTGGATCAAAATATCATTTATATTACCAATATTTCAGTTGGCTGAACGCCAACCTTTATCAGCCAACTGATATTTTGATCGAATATATTTTAATTAAATATTGATTCATGTATACACGTTTTTGAAAGGCTAATGCTCTAGATTATTTATACACAGAGTGTAAATATTCTCAAATTTAACAATAGCATGTGATTTTTACCAGTTTTCCTTGTAATTCCAGGAGGTTAGAAATAGAAATCAGAATTCTTGTCTTCCTTTTAGTAATAAACAATCGCTGAAAAAAATCAAGACTCAATTCCAAGCAGTTTCTGAGTTGAAGCAGTGAATCATAAACAGACAGATGGATAGACAGATATCGTATTTATATAGGTGATCATTCCAGATACCCTTTACTTTTGTTTCTTCCCTACTAAATAATGCATAGGTGCTGTTCAATGTATGGTGAGTATATATAATTATTGACTTAATATTAGATTGATATTTTTATATCAATATACATATATATATATATATATATATATATGATATATATCATATATATGATATATATCATATATATGATAGATATATTTTACTTATCTCTGTTCTGCTAATTATTCAAATCAAAGAATGGATAGGTGAAATTCAGTAATGATGCCTGTCCAGGTTCGGATGTCGTATCCGGAGTAACTGTGGAAGAGCTGGATGCCTATTTCTCCAACTGTGACGCCGAGACGCTCAAATCTGGAATGATGGTGTGGGACAGTATCCTTCCCAACGGTGACTGGATTAGGGACAGGACCAAGCAGGATGTTCTGGAACATTGCCAGTACGTCTTCTCTTACTCTCTTCTTGAACAACAAATTAACTTCTGATATAATTATTTAATATGAACTTGTCTGTGTGTTTGTATAGATTGAGAATTGATGGCGCCAAAAAGGTCATCTCTGAAATTGAAGAATGTGCAGCTGACGAAATCAAAGATGGAATTACAGAATTTACCAAATTTTACCTCACTCTTCTAGAAAATCTCTGTAACAATGACACTGTGATTGAACGTAACGTATATTTTTGAATTTTGGAATCAAAAAATACTTTTTTTTTAGTAGAGACGATAATACAAATCTATAAAGATTCTTTTAAAAATATTTTTTATTCAAAAATATCTCGAGCTTTCGGGCAAGTAAGACCTCTACAGGCTTCTACTTTAAATATTTTTAAAAGAATATTTTCCCTGGAGGCTTTATGTTTTAATTTTAATATTGATTCAAGGGATTATTTTAACAAATCTCTATGTTAACTTCCATTTTATATGTTGGTGTATTGAATTCTAAAATCTAAAGTAAATTTGATTAAAAAAAAACGACTCACTAATGAGTAAAAATTCTGCCTTCTCTTTAGAAAATAGATTATCGTTCAACAAATCTATCATAAATGCATTTTAATGGGATTTAAAAATTATATTTATACGGGAAGAAAAACGAGTATAAACTCAGAAGTAAAATGTTATATAAGTATGAATTATTCGACTATAGCGCGCACTGTTATTAATATGATTTGGGAAAAAATATTAACTTATGTCATGAAATTTAGTGTCAGATCTTTAATTTAAGTCCTATATATCTATATTCTTTTAATTAAGAAGTATCGATATTAAATATATTTGTCACTGTATCTTATTTCTCATCTTAATGCCATTAATATGATAAAAAGAAGGCCATATCTCTCCCAAATGGATCATTTTGCAGAGAATATTATAAAGATCAGATGATCATTGGCTTCAGAAAATTTGTGGTAAGGCTAGTATATTATGGCATTTTATATAGGGAAGAAGGCATTTATTAATATAATGTTTGTAAGTCTTAGTTTTGATATATGAACTGTTTTATTTATTTCAAAAAATGAAAAAATAAATAAGTAATAATACAAAACAATTATTCTAACCTCTCAAATACTATTAATTTAGGTAGGGGAAATAAAAATAATTTGGATATATAATTTATTTTTACTGTATCCACTTTTGACGTAGATTATGAAAGATACGCTTTTCTCTATCTTTATAATACTTGGTATCTTGTTCAAAATTTTATAAGTTAGCTCCTGTAGAAAGAGCAATATAAAGCTAAATAAAGGGAGAAGTGTGTATGTGCGACAGATACAGATGTAAAGAACTACATAGTATTGTGGTGTTCCAGAGGCAACCCATGGTGAAGAATCAGGTATCATGGAAGAGGACTTATTCCACGACTGCTATGAGATTGTCAACTTGAAAGTCCATCTCATGGCGAAATATAGTTCTAATCTGTGGAAACAGCAGGTTTGCTGGTGAGAACTTTTCTATATCATCTTCTTTGATACTCGACAAATGTCTCTGTTTAACGAATGGTTCAATAACTACAACCAGTGTTAAACCTTTATAATATTTTTATCTCAATATATTTAAATATTTGATCCAAATTACAACTGAAGAAATCGCCGTATGTCATTGCTAAGTAGAGACAAAAGCGAATGGTATTGTCCGAAAACTCGCAAAGCTTATATAACTTCAATAAAGAAAATTGTCGAAGTTAGCTTTATCTATTCTTGGTATATAAAATAAAATTGATAAAATATAAAAGTGAGATTATGTATGTGCTTTTATAATCAAATTTGAACTATACTTAATGTAAATTAATGTAAAGAAACTTATTAGAAAATTATTATGCATTTTTAATTAAAATATTTCCCTATTCTTTCAAAATTATGTTTCACAATTATGTGCCATCACCCTAAAACCTCATACCTTTTTGAGTCTTTTTAATCATTTCGGTTATATAAAACTTTTTAATATAAATTTTATCATTCAATATTCCATTTCAACTTGCTCTCTCACAATGACACTGCATATTTTTATAAGTTTTCTCGATTCTTCATAGAGAGAATGAATGACAGCTATATAACTATAGACAATGGTAATATTTTTTATTTGATTACTACATTTTGTAAACACATTTCTATATGCATATTGAATATTAATGTTTCATCTGCGTGTTATTCATTCATATTTCCTAGGCCCTTTAAGTTGATGGTCGCTTTAAGCAGGTATTCAGTGTGTGTCTACAAATGTATTCACATGTGTGTTGCAGCTTGTGGGCTGAGAATTCCCAATGTTACGACCAAGTACTGAACAATGTCGACACCAGATCCCAGTACTTCCATCATTTCGACTTCTACATTGACAAGCTGCGAGCACACATGTGCGGTGTGGAAGAGCTCCCCCTGGACCACGTGTGCGGCAGTATCCTACCAAATCCGGCCTCATACGCCGAGCTCATATTCTACCATCTCATGTTCCTCCAACTGCAGATGTACGCCATTTAAACACCTACGTGGAATAAAACATGTTGAACATGAGCCAGCCTGTAAACTTGCCGTTTTTACCCATTACATATTGTAGCGTAGAAATCAAGCCTTGAAATATCCTAAGATGTAAAAGTATTTATTGATGACGTCACAGCGACGAGTCGACAATTATTAACAGGTCAGCCCCAAAAACTATTTTACAGCTAGAGAATCTTAAGCAAGCAAGCAAAGAAATATTTTAAAGATGATTTCACAAATACAGATTAATATATATTTTTATAATCTGTTGAATATATTTTCATTGAATAATATTAAATTAAATAATAAAATATTTCTTCGCCACATAGCCTCCTCCTATAAAGAGCATCGACCCGATGCTCAGCAGGAGACTTACGTCGTCAGTCTTAAGAACTAGTACTATGGCCAGGGATATTTTCAGGTGACTGCGGTGGATGTCTTCTTTCAGTTGAGATATCTTCTTCATGAGGGCTTGGTAGGTCTATGTTTACGTCAAGGTAGCTTTTTCTCATTTCTACTGTGGTCGGTAAGGGGGGATTTTATAACTTTGCGGCCTCACCTCCAATGTGGTCTATCATCTAGTTTTAATGGCGGGGCGTCCAGCTAGATCTTCTAGCAGGTGAGAAATGTTGTCTGTTTCGACCGCGATATGAAGTAGGGCTTCGGTAGCGAGTGAAAGTTTTCCTCGATGATTCGTCATTGGGGTCCTGAGATTCAGCTCGAGAGTTGTAGGATACCATTGCGTCTTGCTTTCTTTGGAAATAGTCATTTCTCCTTTCCTCATTGTGTCTCTTCCTGTCACGGCAATAGCGGACGACGTGACCTGGGCGTCCGCAGTAGAAACAGATTGGCCTTCCCTCAGTTGTACGCCAATCATTGGTGTCGCGTCTTCCTCCTTGTTTTCGGTATCGAGGTTCAGGGTGCGGTCTTATCGTTTCGGCCTCATATCTAGTATTTAAAAACTGTTGGGGTCTTTCCTTATGAGGGGGACTTCTCCTAGACTTTGAGATTGGCGCCAGGGTTCTTCCAATCTCCTCCTTTACAATTTCTTCGATTGTAGCATTTTTTGGTTCCTCCCGAGGAGAGCCTAATGCCCGCTGTACCTCCTCACGAACAATTTGCCTAATCATAGATGACAGATCTTCTCCGTCATCCTGGTCACAAAGAGAGGCTACATTTGGTAGGCGCTCGTACCTGGTTGGGGTAACTCGCCTACAACGGAGCGCTTCGACACGGCGACATTCTGTAATGAATTGCTCGGTGCTCTGTACATCCCTCGGTAGGAGTGCTTGATAAAGCTCCTCAGCTATCCCCTTCATGAGGTGGGAGATTTTATCTTCCTCACTCATTTGAGGATCAACCTCTTTACACAAGCACAGGAGATCCTGGATGTAACATTCGGTACTTTCACCTTTTAATTGTGCCCGTGTTTTAAGTTTCTTCTCCGCTTGCAATTTTGAATTTTCTTTTTTTCCGAACACATTCTCTAATTGAGATGTGAATTCCTTCCAAGTCTGTATGCTTTCTTCGTTGTTCTCAAACCATTTGAGAGCAGTTCCAGACAGATAAAAATAAACTTTAGTAAGACAAAGGGTTTCGTCCCAATGGTTGTACCTTGCCACACGTGCATACCCTTTTAACCATTTTTGAAGATCTTCACCATCCTCCCCGGAGAAAATGGAAGGGTTCCTTGGCAAATGTTGAACAACGTAGTTGCTTACTTGAGTACCTTCCTTCTTTACATTCATGGAAGTTTCTTCTGGTTCAACAGAATCAATTTTTCTTTTATTTCTTAATGGGTATCGGTCCAGTCTCTCCACCAGTTGTAGCGTAGAAATCAAGCCTTGAAATATCCTAAGATGTAAAAGTATTTATTGATGACGTCACAGCGACGAGTCGGCAATTATTAACAGGTCAGCCCCAAAAACTATTTTACAGCTAGAGAATCTTAAGCAAGCAAGCAAAGAAATATTTTAAAGATGATTTCACAAATACAGATTAATATATATTTTTATAATCTGTTGAATATATTTTCATTGAATAATATTAAATTAAATAATAAAATATTTCTTCGTCACAATTTTTTTTTTTTTTTCACACACAAAAGCCTTTATTAAGACACACAGGTCTTACAGAGGATTCTCCTTGGGGTTACAAAACGGAGAAAGTGGGAAATAAAAATGGTGAAAGAATATATACATATGGTAAATATATACAGATTATAAGAAATAATAAAGAAATAAGAAGAATTTTAAAAAATAAATAAATAAAATAAAAATTTTTGGAAATATGGATGGTATATACAGGAAACATTATATAAAACAATCAAGCTAATAGATTAGTCTGAGTAAATTGGAGGAAAAGAAATTTATTATACAACAACAACAACAACAAAAACTTTATTAAGACCTTTTAGTCTTATACAGATTCTCCAAGCAGAAATGTAGGATACATACAGGAAAAAAATAATAATAATAATAGTACCTTAATGGTACATTATAGTGGAAACATTTTATAAAACAATCAAGCTAATAGATTAGTCTGGGTAAATTGGAGGAAAAGAAATTTATTATACATGGATTTGCCACGGATTCACCGCAAATGAAGATAAAAAAGCAAAAGCTAATCACAATCAATATTGAGATAATGAAATTTATACATTATAATTAAGACAATTGAGCTCATTAACATATTTAAAAGGGTAAATCCGAGAGGAAAAAAAGATACAAAATAAAAAAATGAAAAAAAAAAAAAAAAAAAACACTGGAATTTACATATGGTACATACACCAAGATTTTTCGTCTCAATAAAATAATTTCTCAGCTGATGAATGAAGGTTATAAAAATTTGAAGCGTAGATTTTTTAAACAATATTTCCATTCATAGAAAGCGAAATATATAAGAAATTAAAGCAAGGAAGTAACGAATTCGAAGCCGCTTCTATAATGATAAGGGCCCTAGACCTAAACCATGGTGTACAGGTTGAATATTGTCTAACTTTGTTGAGGCTACATGTAGCTTATATATATATTCAAGCCAAGATCGCCTCTCTCTCTCTCTCTCTCTCTCTCTCTATCATCAAAATAATCGTTAAACTTGATGCCATCTATTGACTTTTACTGCAAACTAACGGTCACGGGTCGGTGACAAAGCCTCACAGAATTTTCAATGATGCCAAAATAGAAGGCAATGGAGAACGGAATAATAGAGATTCCCTTCTTTATAGTATTTCATTTCCTCTCTTCTTCTCTGGTGCTTTTATATCTAAATATACTAAGAGAAACGTAATCCTTATATCTATAAAAATGAAATGCGAAATCGATGTTTGTTAACGCATCACGCAAAATCTACTGGCTCAATCATTATGGAATTTCGCATGTAGGTAGCTGAAGATTTCGTTTAACATATAGGCTATTCAAAAAACTACAAAGGTTAATGTACTTTTTTAAAAAAATTTTTAACTGAAATGGATTAGTTCCCGCCTTTTGCCGCTTGGCGACGCACTGGTCGCGACGAACTTGATTCTGATTGGTTAATACACGTTTTGTTATTACACGCTGCGTATTTCGAAAGGTAAGATTATATATATTTATATATTTCTAATTAAGTTTTTTTCTATATAGCTTGCTACGTATATTTTACTATATATGTTTGTTCCATGCAATAGTTTAATACTTATTAGCATTTATATTGTAAGCAGCTTCTATTCACTTTTAATAACTGCTTTTTTTAGGGGTAGGCTCAATTTATTGGGCAGTTTTTTCATACAAATTAGACAAAGGTATACTGTTTGATTCTCATAAAAGGAATATTCATTTTGTATTTTATATTCATATAATCATTTACGATTTAGATTATTGTTTAGAAATAATTTTCTAATTTCTAATTATGTTTTTTTCTGTATAGCTTGCTACATATATTTTACTATATATGTTTGTTCCATGCAATATTTTATATTGTAAGCAGCTTCTATACATTTTTAATAACTGCTTTTTTTAGGGGTAGGCTCAATTTATTGGGCAGTTTTTTTTTTCAACCAAATTAGACTTTTTTTTAGGCCTTCTTCCATTGTCTTTTTTTTTGCTGTCATTTGTTTATGTAGTATTTATATTTATCTGCTTCATAATATGTAGCTGCTCATATATATCTATATAAGCTCAATTTATTGGGCAGTTTTTCAACCAAATTAACTTTTTTTTTAGGCCTTCTTCCATTGTCTTTTTTTTTTTTGCTGTCATTTGTTTAGGTAGTATTTATATTTATCTGCTTCCTAATATGTAGCTGCTCATATATATCTATATATGTTCTACTCATATTTATTGTGCATATTTTTTCAGCAATAGGCTCAATTTATTGGGCAGTTTTTTTCAACCAAATTAGACTTTTTTTTTAGGCCTTCTTCCATTGTCTTTTTTTTGCTGTCATTTGTTTAGGTAGTATTTATATTTATCTGCTTCATAATATGTAGCTGCTCATATATATCTATATAGGCTCAATTTATTAGGCAGTTTTTTCAACCAAATTAACTTTTTTTTTAGGCCTTCTTCCATTGTCTTTTTTTTTTTTTTTGTTTTGCTGTCATTTGTTTAGGTAGTATTTATATTTATCTGCTTCCTAATATGTAGCTGCTCATTTATTTATTGTGCATATTTTTTCAGCAAATTATACTTTTTTTTACGTCTTCTTCCATTTGATTTTTTTTATCAGTTGTTTTACGTTTTCACTGAGTTTTATGCATTTTTCCCCTCCTTCCAGATTATTTCTATGCATTTTTTTATTTTGGCCTTAGTCATGAGTCGAGCTTATTTTAATACACTATTTTTAATTTTTTTCTTCATTCTCAGCCCTTGATATTTTACATTTTTCAGTTATCCTTATTTTTATTTTTACTAATGCTTTGTGTTTGTAGGTATGCCAAGCCATAGGAGAAGCAATCTTTCTCAGCGTTCCAATAGCTCTAGGGTTCAGCATGCTTACAGACTGCGCGAAACCAGAGGACAGAATATTAGAAGATTGCGTGCACAGTCTGCGCGTCAAGCCGCTGTGCGGTCGTTAGAGACACCTGATCCCATCCATTCTCGCTTACAGGCTCATTCAGAAATATATTCTTCTACTCGGAGGAATACTAGAACAAATAATTTTTTCAGCAGCGTTTGGTCTTCTATGGAAAATGCAGGTTTTAATTATTCTGTTGCTGTTGAATACTTTAAGCACCCTTTAATTTCCCTTGGGATTATGGACACTACATGCAGGTTTTGTGGGGCCTTAAGATGGAAAGATGAGTCTTCTGGAATGTGCTGTTCAAACGGGAAAGTCCGTTTGCCATTAATTGACTTACCTCCCGAGCCACTTCGCAGCCTATTATCTGGAGAGAATTCTGATTCAGTCCATTTTTTGCGTAATATTCGCAAATATAATTCCTGCTTTCAAATGACATCATTTGGAGCTGAAAACCAAACCCACTCTGTTACTTTTCCAACCACATTTTCTATCCAAGGCCAGGTCTACCACAGAATAGGTTCACTTATGCCATCTGAGAACCAGCCAAGTAGATTTCTTCAGATCTATTTTATGGGCAATGTGATGATCATGATGATATTCAGACTGATCGAAGATGCCAGCAAATACAGGGAGTACGTCGTAATATTGTACAGGGTTTGCAGCGCATGTTGCACCAACACAATCTACTGGTTCAACAGTTTAAAACTGCACTTGAAAATCTCCCCAGTGATGCCTACAGAGTTGTTGTAAATGCTGATCGGACACCTCCTGGTCAGCATCCTAGACGGTATAATGCTCCTACAGCTAATGAGGTTGCGGTTGTCTTAGCTGGTAATCAGTTTGGCTCACGTGACATTGTTTTACATCAGCGCGATAATTTGCTGCAACATGTTAGCGACACACATCGCTTTTATGATGCCCTTCAATATCCTTTAATTTTCTGGAAAGGCCAAGAAGGATATTCTTTTCATATTCCTCAGATCGACCCAAACACTAGACAGCCTTTGTCAAGTAAAGTGTCTTCTATGGATTTTTATGGCTATTTTATTATGGTTCGCCGAAATAGTCCAAATGTCATTGTTCAATTTGGCCAGCTCTTTCATCAATTCCTGGTCGATATGTATGCGAAGGTAGAAAGTGAACGTTTGCGCTATATTACGCTGCACCAGAGAAACTGGCGTGCAGAGAGTTATATTCATTTGCGCGATGCCCTGTCAACTGATGCTAATATTAACCCTAATAGCTTGGGTCAAAGGATCATTTTACCATCAAGTTTTGTCAATAGTCCCAGGTATTTGGCAGAATATACGCAGGATGCTTTTTGTTATGTTCGGAAATTTGGGCGTCCAGATCTTTTTATTACTTTTACAAGTAACCCCTCTTGGGAAGAGCTATCTGCAGTGTTGCTACCAGGACAAAAACAGCTGGATAGACATGATATCACAGCTCGGGTTTTTCGGCAAAAATTAGTTAAATTTATTGGGGCTCTAACAAAAGGCCAATTGTATGGAGCAACAGTTGCGTGGATGTATTCTGTTGAATGGCAGAAAAGGGGACTTCCTCATGCTCACATATTAGTTTGGCTAGCAAATAAGCTCCGTCCCACTCAGATAGACTCTGTTATATGTGCTGAGTTTCCAGATCCTATTCAAGACCCGCTATTGTATAACATTGTGGTTAAGAATATGATACATGGGCCTTGCGGTGAGTACAACCCTGTGTCCCCCTGTATGAAGAATAGTAGCTGTTCTAAAAAATATCCAAAACAGTTTTTGCTGGAAACCCAGACTAATGAGAATGGTTATCCTTTATATAGGAGACGCGCACCTGAAGCAGGTGGCTTTACTGCAAAGGTTAAAATACGTGGACGCGAAGAGGTCACAATTGACAATCGTTGGGTGGTGCCTTATTCTCCATTGCTATCGAAGATGTTTTGTGCACATATCAATGTTGAGAACTGTAGTTCTGTTAAGGCAATAAAATATATTTGCAAATATGTCAATAAGGGCAGTGATCAAGCTATTATTAATTTACGCAGAGAAGGTAGAGGTCCTGACCCTCAAAATGAGGTGCGAATGTATCAGTGTGCCAGATACATAAGCAGCAGTGAAGCTGTTTGGCGTCTTCTCAGCTTCCCTTTACACCAACGCCATCCAGCTGTTATCCATTTAGCTGTGCATCTTGAGAATGGAGAACGGATATATTTCAATCAAAACACTCTTGCCCATCGAATGCGTAATCTACCAAGGACAACTCTGACTGCATTTTTTTCATTATGCCAAACTGATTCCTTTGCTAGGACCCTGCTCTATCCAGATGTTCCCCAATACTACACTTGGAATTCTTCTGCCCACGAATGGAGAAGACGCGTTCAAGGCAAGCTGGTCGAAGGACAGCCTGGAGTGAAGAGATCAGACACTATTGGACGGGTTTACGCTGTGCATGTCAGTAACTTTGAATGCTCTTGTTTACGTATGTTACTACATAACATCAAGAGACCAACTTCCTTCGCATATTTGAAGATTGTTAATGGCAGTCAATACGAAACATTTAGAGAAACATGCGCAGCTCTTGGATTATTGGAGAATGATAACCATTGGGTTGTCACAATGGATGAGGCCGTTCTTTGTCAGGCTCCTACAAGAGTAAGGCAATTGTTTGCCATATTAATTTCTACGTGCACAATTTCGAACCCTCAGCAGTTATGGATTACCTATAGAGATGAGATGGCAAGTGATATTCTTCATCGTTATCAGCTTCTCGATTCCTCCATCAGGTATAATGATCTGATATATAATGAAACATTGTGTAACATTGAGGATCGTGTCGTATCTATATGTGGGAAGAAACTGCAGGAATTAGGCTTAGGAGCACCCAGGAGAAATGTGGTTACCAATTCTGACATTTTGAGAGAACTTGCGTATGATACGGCAGAACTTGAAGACAATGTTGCATCCATGCTGCCCAAACTCTTGCCAGAACAAATAAGAGTTTTTGATGCTGTCTTAGCAAAAATTAATTTGTCACAACCCATAATTATATTTTTAGATGCGCCGGGGGGAACAGGTAAAACATTTCTTTTGAATCTTCTATTAGCAATGATTAGGAAGGAACAAAATATTGCCATTGCTGTTGCTTCCTCAGGGATAGCTGCAACATTGCTTGCGGGCGGAAGAACTGCACATTCAGTGCTGAAATTACCTCTGACTTTTGCAGAGGGCCAGACTGCTGTTTGCAATATACGAAAAAATAGTGATAAAGCTTCACTCTTACGTAGCTGTAAGTTGCTGGTTTGGGATGAGTGCACCATGGCCCATAAAATTGCCTTGGAAGCCCTTGATCGGACATTACAGGATATCCGTGATGATCCACAACCCATGGGTGGTTTAGTAGTGCTTTTGGCCGGTGATTTCCGACAGACTCTTCCAGTAGTCACTAGAGGTACACCTGCTGATGAGCTGAATGCCTGTTTAAAGTCTTCTTATCTTTGGAGCCATATTGTGAAAATGCACCTCACAGTCAACATGAGAGTTCAACTCCATAATGATACCACTGCTGCACAATTTGCAGACGAACTCTTAAAGATAGGAGAAGGTCAACTAGAAACTGATTCCGAGGGTAATATCCAGTTTTCAAATACTTTTTGCCAAGTGGTGGAATCTTCAGAAAGTCTGTATGAAAAGGTTTTCCCTAATATAGGTGTAAACTATTTATCTGAAGAATGGTTATGTGCCCGCACTATTTTAGCCCCCAAAAATAGCACTGTGCTAGAAATAAATAATACAATATTAAATTCAATCCCGGGTGAAAGCAAAATCTATAGATCAATTGATACAATGGTTGATCCTGATGAATCTGTGTCGTATCCCCCTGAATTTTTGAATTCACTAGAATTGTCTGGTACACCTTCACACAAAATTGTACTAAAAGTTGGTGTGCCAGTAATTTTAATACGAAACCTTGATCCACCCCGTCTCTGCAATGGCACTAGATTATGCATCACTCAAATGGGCACTAATGTTCTCCAGGCTCGGATTTTAACTGGCTCTTTTCGAGGGGAAGAGGTCCTTATTCCTAGAAACCTATTATTCCAAATGATCTGCCTTTTAGGTTTAGACACTTGCAATTCCCAGTTATGGTTGCCTTTGCTATGACAATTAATAAATATCAGGGTCAAACATTGCAAGTAGTTGGTGTGCATCTTGAGTCTCCCTGTTTCTCGCATGGGCAACTCTATGTAGCATGCTCCCGTGTTTCCAGCCCTAAAAAATTATTTGTCTTTAGTTATACTTTTAGCAAGACACGCAATATTGTTTATCAGGGGGCTTTGATCTAGATTTTAACCATTTTTCAAGAGATTTCTTCGAATATAATGATTTTGGGAAGCTTGACTTTTGTAAATACATAATTTGTTATCATTATTGTGCTCTACTGTTGTTTCATCAATAAAGCTTTTTTTTACTTTATTTTATTTTAATTTTTTCACATTTAATTCATTTACATAACTCTATTCTTGAAAATTGTTTTTTTTTTTTTTTATGGTATCAACATTTCTGGTTCAATTAAAGTTTTTGTTAGCCTGCAACACACCTTATCATAGCTCATTGCATTTATCAGGCATACTTTGCTGTTTTGATTTTTACACCATTAGTATTTTCATGCCTCTATAATATTATATTTGTTTGCAGAATTTTATAGACAATTTGGTTTGGGTTTTGTACATTAAGAATTTGTAAAAATATAGAGGTCAAAGTTTTACAACAAAAAAAAAATTGGAACACCATTTCTCTCCCATTTAATTTAATGATGCTTCATTTATGATTTTTAGAATTGCATTATTTTTATGCATATTATTTTTAAAAATTTGTGTTAGCAAGACATGGAA
This sequence comes from Cordylochernes scorpioides, assembly GCA_030710605.1. NCBI lineage: Eukaryota > Metazoa > Arthropoda > Arachnida > Pseudoscorpiones > Chernetidae > Cordylochernes > Cordylochernes scorpioides. The sequence goes on along the minus strand of CP092864.1, from coordinate 22,769,732 downwards.
TATTGTTAAGTTAATGTAATATTAACAGAAACTTTACCAACCCGTGAAGCGTTAGCTCCAGTCTTTTACCGCTGGGGGCAGCACTGTTAGAGCTAATAAATGCTTTCGATTGGTGCTTACTTTTACATGCTGTTTGTTTTTAGACTAAATTGCTACACATCAAGTTAGCATTTTTTCATGCTTCAAAAGTTAAGATTATATTTTTAACGTTTCATAATACTTTTTCAAATTAAAGCCGGAAATAATATTGCTTTTTCCCATCCTGCAGGTCTACATTACACTGCAACATGCTATCATAACTCTGGATTTTGGCATTGATATTTATATAATGTGAAAGTACTGTTTGCTACCTTAAGCTCTGGAGAGATTATAATGTGTCTACAGATCCATCATGTGGAAATCACACCATAGTGAAAATGCATTTAGCTGGTAGCAATGTATCACATTTGTAGACATGTGGTGCGCTTACAGTAAAAGCAGTCGCTACCTACCCACCATGGTTATCATGGCCTGTACCACGCGTACTAGGGATGATTAAAAAAAAAAAGGAAGCAAGACCGAATACAAATAATTACATTATGTGTGGTTTCAGTTACATTTTGGCTATCTTCAGACAAAGGTACTGAATACATTCAGTAATTTTGTCTTTATATGGCAACAATGCTGTTACAGAAACATCACACATATATATATATTTTTTATTTGGTCTTGCTTTTTTGGTATTTTTACAATTGCCCTTGACTATTAGAAAATTATGCAAATTTCCTTTTTATTTTATATACCATTTTAAAAATTATATACTTTTGTTAAAATATCCAATTTCCCACACTTTTCTAAAACTGCAACAATAACTAATACAAAATTCTTCCAAGTCCAGGTATTTCAATATTGCAGAAATATATCACATTTATAAAAGTTGCTTAACTATTTAGATATGTAAATGCCGGATTAGGTGCCCTTTAAAATGTTTGCTCTGGCTGTTTCTTCTTGGACAGCCGAGAGTGAAGTGGACAAAGTGAAATTTTCAGGTTGTGCCGACCATTTTCCTTTATTCACACTAATCATTAGATTTTTTTTATTTTTAAGAATAAAAGCCCAGTTTGGTTACTTGCACTCACTGGAGGGGTTGGACTTTTTCAAGAATCAGGAGCCATTGGGGCAATTTTTTTTTTTTCAGAACAAAGTGTCTGAATCTGCATTCGATGACCCCGGGTCATGGTTTTTAAAAATTAACAGTTTAGACCACTCCTCCAAACAGCACTCTATTCATTAGATGTGTTTGTGAAATGGATCCTATATTTCAGATTTTTTTACACGCATTTTCGATATTGCTGTTTGCAATTTATCTCCATTTTGCTGAAAGAAAATTCATTACATTGAGTTTACAAACAGTTGGGGCCTCCATTCATGAGTAAACCTCGCTCGAACACTACCCAGGCGAAGCCGGGTCCAGTCGGGTAAAACCCGGGCGTTGCCCGGGCCACTCGGCTAGTTATAATATAATTTCATAAGTGAAAAATAAACTGCGTTTCACATTATAATCAATCCTGATATAATGAATGCTAGTTCCACCTTCTCCAAAATACAAATCCTCAAATAAATGATAAGAAGTGAGTTTAAGACCTGTGTGTAAGTGAGATTAAGTCTGATTTATTCATCTTTGTGATGTTTCTGTATCGAACCGTTTGGTTCTATCCTTTCTCCCAACTGTTTTTTTATGCTAACTTTACCTAGAATCACTTTCTCATATTTTTCTATCGATCATATCGATCGTGGCAAAATAACCATCACAACAATCCGTCCACAGTATGGCCGTGGGGAAAACAACACCCTAGCAACAGTATATATGCCTAACTCGACAGATAACAGTCCAAAATATATATTCCTACTTTATTATTTTAACCAGAACCATATAGAGTCGAATGGTTTTTCGGTCCTTATACGACATCTACAAATCAGTAAGTAGGAAAATAAATTGGATTTATCGTTTTCTAGTCCACTGCATGATCGTGATGAATCATCGTGAGGATATTGTTGTAAGCCGGCAATGAGAGAGGAGAATCTGTATAAGACTGGTGTCTTAATAAAGGCTTTGTGTGTATATTCTCCTTCTTAAATTTCACAAAAAAAGGCACATATATTTCTATTGAGGAATCATAATTTAGAATATATTGACGAAGAGAAGTTAAATATATTTGTTAAATATTTATTACAAGTGTGTTATTATCTATAGAGATACGTGCGCACTACAAAGCATTAAAAACACAATTAAAAAATTCTAGTTTCCACCAAATTATTAAACAAATACTCGTTTTATGACAATTAAATTTGAGGTACGATCTATATTTCTAGACTTTTCTAATCCCGAACCTTTTTAATTAACGTCAATTCTCTGAAGATCACAAACAACTGCGTATCACCATAGCAACAAGGTGCGCAGAGGATGAGGCCTTACTCGGACAAGATGGCGTCAATCAATAATCTTCTGCGAAATATCCGCCCACCATATTGCAGAGCATCACGTGATACCAATCGATTTAATCCGGGAGTTGACGCACTCTCTTTTACTAATAGTTTTGTTGACCAGTTTTGGGACATTTTATGCAAATAGAGGACACCTTCACGGTTATTTATACACATTTTAAACAGAATTTTAAATTCATTTTCAATAAAATGTATTCAGAATTTCCATTTTCTAACCATATGTGAACAACTTAACACACTTTATCCTATTACATTCCTGAAAAATCACTAGCGCAGATTTTTATTTGAATTGTTAACAATATTAATTGTGTTAAATATGAATATATATATACCATAGTTACATATGTTGCAAATGGTTTTTTACAAAAAAAAAATAATGTTTTACAAGTCTAGTTGAGTCCTATACCTTGTCATCTATAATTATATGCATTATATACAGTGTTATATTATCATATAATTAATAAAATTGTTTTAAATATTATCCAATCAATGTTCAAAGCCATTTCTATCTATAACAGAAATCTCGGTAACGAAGACAAACAGAGAATCTTCAATTTCTTTTTCCATAGGAAACAGCTCAATAACTATTGAATCGTTCATGTACAATCCTGAAAATTAAAATATGATTATAAAATGCATTTTTATGCGAGAATCAAGTATTATTCTTTCGAAATAATTCTTGATACTACTATATTTGTCATATGTCAAATTATAATTTGTCACCCAAATGGAATAATTTACATACCAGCACCTAGATCTTGATGAGCAGATTCCAAAAATATAAATATTTCTATTGAAATGTATATAAAGCGCCCAGGAAAATCGTGAAAAACTTTAAAAAGCTTCTGTAAACTGGACGCGGACTATAGCTTCGGTGATTCTGAAATTAGCTTAGGAATTTTAGGAAATCGATAATTTTACAATATACATGTTTTTATATTTGTATTTCAATTATTTATTGTGGGAAAACGTGATTTTATTATGCACGACAGGTATACTTAATTAATGATAATTATCATCAAACTATTATATTTATCTCATCTATTTTATAATCATAATAAGGTGAACTTTCAGTTACATTTCATAAAACTATATTAAACAGTTATTGGTTAGTGAACTTATATACTTTTGCTATGGTATAAGTTACCTCAAAGAAAAAATCAATAATCTAGATTTTATGTTTCAGTGTATATACCATTCACTAGATATCACTATATGGATATCATAAATATATAAATTTGGGTTTAGGCTTCAGCTGTTTTCTTTAAACAAATCCAGAAAAAATATTGTCTTTTTGACCCTGATTGACTTATAATTACAATTCTGACGACTTTAAAAATCTGTGAGAATATTAAAATAGGCATAAAGTTTATGAATAAAATAAATTTAAATCATTTGGATAAGGTTAAATTATAGAAAATATAGTAATTCCTAAATGCCTATAAAATAATTTATTTGCGATAGCCATTCGCTTAATTCATTAATTTAACTTATCACAAACATACACACACAAATAAATAAATATTATAAATATTAATATAGCTACAGTACCGTCTCAATTAGAAATCATCAAAAACATGGCTAAATCTTGTTACTCTTGGAAGTAGTTTCTTATTAGAAACTCTGTCATGTTAAGTCTCAAGTCATGAGGATTCTTTCAACTAAAACATAGTGTGTGGAATGGTGGAGATCCATTATTCCGGACGCAGCCCAGACAGCTCAGGTGTCGACTGTAAACACGGCGGCGTCAGCCGCCAACAAAGGAGCCGCCGACAAAACATCAGAACACGGCTTGGCCTGATACCGAGTCGGGTGTTTTCCACTGTCCTCTTAATATGTATTGAATAAAGTTAGTTAGAAGGAGATTTTTACCCCCTCCTTTCTGCTATTTAGTGATCTTATTTAAATCCTTGCAACAGCCCACAAAGAATCATCACAGCGAATTCTTCTACCGAATCTCGTTCAGTGTTTTGTGAACCGACTACCCTACATTTCTTCACAACATAGCTTTTGATGAGAGACCACCTCTAGGAGAGACAGGGCTTAGCTATGACTTAGGTGATTACACATGTGGACTATTATATTTGCATAAAACGGTGGCCAAATGCTACCAGTTATTGGTTCAAGAAATGACGCTGATTGGAAGATGAACTCAAAATGATTGGCTGATTAAGTTAATGTGAACGGAGAAAAATAATTAGTAGAGGAATACCTGGAAACAATACCTACATATTATAGCATATATTATATTGATAGAAATATAGTTATAGCAGATAGTTGCAATGGGAACAAATATTTACCCCCATTATATATATTGCGTTACATATATATATATACTAGACGAATGACCCGGGCAACGCCCGTGTTTTACCCGATTGAATGTTTTTATTCAAATACTATTTGTTACAATTATAAATTGGAGCCGTGGATGTCACTCTTGTGAAACGTCCCGCTCCAAACTTTACATGTACATTAGGTCAGCTGGTATTACCCCTCATTTTCACCGCTAGAGGCGCGAGCGAATTGACCTTTTGTAAATATACATAATTATAAAGATAGAAGCTTCTATAGAAGATAATGATCATAATGATGATGCGCGCGCATCCGTAACAGCGGTGAGGAATTGAGGAAAGACGGTCGTGACTATATATTAATAATAAAATAATGAAATAATAATAATAATATAATAATAATAATTATTATTATTATCATTGGATAATGATAATGATCAAAATGATGATGCGCGCGCATCCGTGACAGAGATGAGGAATTGTTGAGGAAAGACGGTCGTGACTATATATGTTGATAATAATAATAATAATATAATAATAATTATTATTATTATTATCATTAGATAATGATCATGATCATAATGATGATGCGCGCGCATCCGTGACAGCGATGAGGAATTGAGGAATTGACGGTGGAAAGACGGTCGTGACTATATATGTTGATATTTAGATAGCAGAAAGGTCCAGTGAGAACATATATGTTCCCATTGCATCCCATTTTATATCATGTTACATCATGTTAAACCAGGTTTCTGCCTGGCATGTTGGTGTCAAACTTATTTTCACACTCACTCACGTTATGTAATTTTCCCAATCTATTTTAAACCATCAAAAAGGCAAATAAGTAAATAATAAGTCAATTAAATATTATTATGATAAATTTTATCCCTCGCAACTGATGTTGCCCGAAGGTCTTCTATTTGAAAATTTCTCCTAAATTATCACTCCTCACGCCAACATGTAAAGAAGTGTGTAGTGATGTTGATGACAGATATATGTTAGAAATGTGTGGAGCCGACATCCTCGCTGCAGACTCCTCATCCAACATGCAGTCATAGGCCAGAGTGAGAGCGCACTAGCCCGAAGATAAATTAATACCACACGTATAGGAACATGGTTACCTCGATTCAGAGGGGGCAACACTCGGAAAAGTGAGGTGGACTATGGAAGGTCCTGGGACTCTGTGGTCAATCGGACAGCATGACGACCTAATTGCTGTCTTGTCTTCTTCCTATGGGCTTCCTGTGGGCTTAGAACGAACCCCGCTTATACGCTAAATATGACGTCAGAGAAAGTGGACTTTGTTGTCCAATTAAAGACTGGGGCATGGCCTGTCCACATCTTTCCTAAGTTGCTTTGATGTATCGATGTCCGGGGTGCTGCGTCCTCCTTTTCTAGTGGTAGATTTTATTGAAAGCCATTTTGAAGTTATAACAGGCTTTGTGTTTCTTGATGTCGAGCATTTTCTATGTAGAGCATTCCTATGTGTAGCACATACATGTAGAATGTACATACCATGTATAAAAAAAACGACATATCTATAAAAACTAATAATATAAAAAAATGGCAAAAATGAACGTTAATTAATACATTTATATAATTTAAAAAAAAAATTAGAAATTATCGTGTAAATATATCATCAAATATAAGATAGCATTTCTCCCTCTCAAGGGGTTGTCCCTCCCTCGTGTAAATGACCTCATCAATTCGATCAAAATGAGAAAAGTCTTGAGACATGAACAATCAACAGGTCATGGTCAGGATTATCTTTTTCAGTTCTATGAATTATAATTGATGTTAAGAAATCTCTTCTATAATATTCTATATAGACCACAATATTCAAAAGAGTTTTCCCAATTTCCTATTTTCAAATTGGTGCAAAAATGCTTCTAATTGCCTTAATTCGTAGCTGATACACCTAGGTTAAGTCTGTTGGGAAATGGTATTAACAGTTCAATCTTATTAATAAGTACTTATTCTTTTTATTTTAATCAATCCCCCTTTTAGCTAATATCAAAGTTGGTATCTGTCACAATGTAATTTTTCAAAATATTGTGTGCATACATCACTTTGATGTAAACCAAAACTTGCGAACTCTCCAGACCCTTGGAACTTGCTCCACCTTCTCCACGGGTTGGCCTGGTATTGCACCACTATTTAAACCCTCTTTAATTGAACCGCCCCATGCCTCAAGTTGAGCATTGGAGATAGGCCCTCCGAGCTTCCCAAGAGAGGGTGGCTCACTGTCCTACACCCCATTTTATACCATTTTGCATATGGCATTTGGCAAATATGTATCATTATATATCTTATTACGTGTATAAAAGATATGAGTAGGGTCAGTTGGGGGAGGGGGGCGATCATAAATATCTGAAACCCATTATATATTACTAGAGCATTAGCAGGTCACTTGTATAATGGAGAAATTATATATAAACATAATATTTGACATGATTTTTTATTATATATTATCATTATACATAGAACATAATAACTAAAACTATAAAATAAGAATATTTGATTATATCAAAATTCAGTGTCCTAATGGATAAGGCATTGGCCTCTTATGCTGGAAATTGTGGACTAAGTCTTGCTGGGGATATTTAAATTAATCGATTCTTCTCTTTTTGCATTTCAGTAAAACTTATAATAAGCAGAGCTTTTTTTGAAGATAGAGGTTGCCTGGCCGATATTCATATTTTTCAAAATAGGAGACATTCCTGCCAGCATACTTTTTTTGGCCGAGGTGTATCATTTTAAGAAAGCAGAACCTTGTTATATTCTTGGTTATCCAGAGTATTAACTGTTACATATGCATAATCTAATCTAAAAACCAAAATACTGAACTTGATTTTATTTATTGAAAATAATGAAGAGTAGCTAGGAGAAGCAGAATGAGTGAAATAACATTTCTATTTCATCAGAAGTTAATCTTCCAAATGTTCAAATAAATATTTAAAATGCTCAACAGCAAGATTTTCAAAACCAATCCTATATATTAGCTTTTAGGGCGTCATATAAGAATTTTCAAGAACACATAGAATGTGTATACTTGTTCTATATACTTTTCCTCAATATTTTACCTATCTGGATCAATATTTACCAGGATATTGAGTTATATCTGGAAGGAGGATTGTAGTTGCCGCTATATTATACAAATTAGTCATATATACCTCAGCAAAATTATATGAGTTCACTAACCAATAACTGCATGATTTAGTTTTATAGAATGTAACTGAAAAATTATCTTTATATATCTCATATTATAAATTGAATGATAAATATAATAGTTTGTTGTGGTAATTATCATTAATTTAATAAATGGTAAAAACAAAGGCCAACGCTTTAAAAATCGACTGCTAAGAAAGGAAAATTCCCAAGACAGATCTTTTTTGACTCTATTTATATTTATAGCCTAAGAAAAAAAAAAACATTTTTAAAGGTTAAAATTATGAATGAGAGAAAAGTAATCACTCCCATCTACCCCTTGCATTTTTATTACACTTAGGCGACTCACTGTTTTCTTTGAGGCGAAATTATTAAATAATGTTCATAAGAGAGTGTTACAGAATTGCATAGATCTGGGAAAAATGCAGAACTTGCAGAAAACAAAACTTTTATATACAAATGTTTCTTTACATTGAGAATTTTTTAATCATTGCACTTCTGCGTGTTTTTCTTTAGACAAAAACAAATTTATATTTTCTCCTTGAATCTCTATAAAAATCTGACACTCTTAAATAATTTTTAACCATTTAGCTTCAAGAAGTGGAACAATAGGTTACCTAAACGTTGTATTAAAACTTTTATAGTGATTTTATCACTTATCATTTACATTTAACATATGTAAGCTATTTAAAAAAATAATAATAACATATTTACCAGGCTAAATCTAAATAAATACTTTAAATGCAACTAGGACTTTTTTCTTGAATAATTTAATATTTATGAAAAACAATAGAAAAAAAATTAATTTACTATATAGCACAAAAACGGCAAATTTCATTGTGTATATAAAATAATTTATATTTAAAAGCTATTATATCTATAATATATCTATAATATAGATATTTATGTGATATATTTTGAAAATTATTTTTTTTTTTTGTTTAAAATTTTGGGTAAAAAAAATAACCAGAAGAAAAGCACTTGATGATCATCATACCAAAAGTGTTTTATTGCGTAACTTGAATCTGACCGGTGTGGAGCTCCTCTTCGAGATCTCTGCTGCGATGAAAAAACTATCTTTTTTTATGAAGAAAATTGGGAGCACATCCCTTCTTCAACAAACATAATGATCTCACTACAAAATGGGTAAGTAAAGTAGTATTTATTTTAGTAACCGTCGATTTTTCTTCACCTATCAAAATCATGTTTTTGATAGAACTTGACGAAAATCCAAAGAATATTCTTAAAATATTAGCTTAATTATTATAAAATTAACAATTAGGAAGCACCTGAACAATGTATAAGCCTATTTTAATAGAATTTATTAAGTATTTTCGATAAATACCTGAATTTTAAGATTTTTGCGCCCCTTGATATTTTGACATTTTAAGACAAAATACGGATCGATAAAGGTTACTGCGGCATACTGCGTCATAAGATCACCTTTCTGCTTAACACAGAATATTAAAGTAATTCGAATAAAACTATTACAAACATATTAAAATAAAACTGAGAGTAAATATATGATGAAAACTAATGAATATTTGGGCACTTTTATTGAATTTTCAATTCATATCTTGTAATATTAAGACATGACTTGCCAGAATAGTTGAACATTATAAGAGCAAAATTATTAATTAAATTCCCATGCCATATAACTATATAATAATGAATTTAGACTAAATTCTGAATAATTTTAAGATCTATCAAATGTTCAAAAGAGTTCTATTTATTTGAAATGAGAGATATTATTAAAAAATAATTTTTAATCAACAAAAGAAAATATCCAACCTATATATAAAGCTAAACTATATTTTGTATTAATTTTAACTTCTATATTTTTATCAATTTATACAATTTTTATATTTATAGGTTTACATCATTTTAAATATTTTTGAAAATTTACTTTTGCATGCCAATTATAAACTTTAACAGCTCATATTAAAATATATCCCTAATAGATAAATTAATTAGAACAAACAAAATTATTTTGATAAGTATTTAAAATTATATTTTGGCATTCAATCACACAGATTTTAAAATGTATTTTTCAGCAATCTCTTCTATGGACATTGTTCTTTTGGGAAATATACTTATTCATATTAAATATAAATATTATAATAGGAATTTTAGTATTATAATAGAGAATCTGAGAGAGAATTTAATACAATAAATATGTTCTTTGAGTAATTATTATTTTTTTAGTTTTAAAAATATTATCCATTTTTAGATGGTTTACAATTTTCTCTTCTCCCACTTTAAATAAATAAATTTATTTTAGTAAAATAATAATAGTAATTAGAATATAAAATGAAATTTCAATATATATTAAATGAATAAAATATATATTTTGAAAATATATTTTTTGCTTTTTTTCTCAAACCTTATGCGTTGCAATATTTTAATATATTTTTGTGTGCATTCACTCTCAATTAATTTAATATATATAATTATTATATTTTAATATATATAAATATTAAATTCAAATTTAAATATAGATTTAAACAAAAATTGTATTCATTTCCTTTATACAGCACAACCTCTCTAATTCAACAGGAAGCACCCTTGTATGAGGGGTTGAATTAAAAAGGTTTGACTGTATATATTTTTAATTAACTCTCTTACTATTTGAACAAAGCAGAATATATGGCCAATATATTTTTAGAATAAAATTTAAAAAAATATTTCCAAAATTTTTTTGATATCCTATTTAAGTTTTATAATAACTTTGTTATTTTGAAATACTTCAATAAAATGATTATTTATTAGAAGAAATGAAAACTGCAGGATCAAAATATGATATTTTTGCTACAATAAATAAAAATTATTTATTGGTTTAAAATATATTAAAAAAATATATAGGCTTTTTAATATTTTCATATCTTGCAAACAGTTTGCACTTCTATACTTTAAGGATTAAACATTAACATTTTCAATTGTAAATATTAAATTTTTAAAGATTAATTTCCTTTTACTTGTTTTTAGAATATGCTAACACAGTGTGAATTTTATTTATTATATACTAGCCGAATGACCCGGGCAACGCCCGTGTTTTACCCGACTGTAGATGTTACAACGGTGATCCTTAGGTCGCTGGTTCAAATCCGGCTCGAGGGAGCCGGCAAGCATGTGACCTCCCTGTGTGCGCGCATCTGTGACAGAGGCCGATGAGGAAAGACGGTCGTGACTATATATAGGGATAATATAATATAATATATGTATGAGTACATTTTGTGTGTAGAAATAGGATTAGTTGACTTTATAAGGTAAACTTATTCATACAGTTTGTATCCCTTGATAGCTCAGTTGGCAGAGCGGAGGACTGTAGATGTTACAACGGTGATCCTTAGGTTGCTGGTTCAAATCCGGCTTGAGGGAGTTTTTTTTTTTTTAATTTTTATTGGCTGCCGGTGAGCACGTGACCTCCCTGTGCGCGCGCATCCGTGACAGAGGCCGATGAGGAAAGACGGTCGTGACTATATATAGGGATAATTATTGATATTATACTTTAGTGAAGGCCTGAACATTTAGAAATTTTCTTTTTCATACAATTTTTAAAAATATTTTCCTCACATCTTTTATAGTTTTCACATGTTAACAACCATTGAGGAAAATAGCTCCCTCTTTGACATCACAATTTACACTGACAGTAACCAACTTGGAAGTGGACTGTCTTGCAGTGGAATTGCTATCTACAGATAAGATCCTGGAAAAAATCCCCCTTTCCCACCCTAGACACCTTTTAGTTAATAAATCAACTCTCTGCTATAGATACCGCTCTAAAAAACATCAACATCAAATCGCCACAAGCAAAATAATAATCTACTCTGACTCAAGAGCAGCCATTAATACCCTTCAAACTTGCTTTTCCAGTCAAGAACCTCTTCTCAAGACCTCGCCAAATCTGTAAACCGACTCCCAGCTAACGGCTCTGTCGCAGTGCAATGGCTTCCAGCCCACGTTGGAATTCTTGGAAATAAGCTAGCAGACTCTCTGGCAAAGTCTGGAGCTCTTGGCCTTCCTGGTGCCAGGAAATATTCCACCCTACTAATCGAAAGAGACTTCCTCCACCAAGACCCAATGCCTGCAGGAATGGAAATCTAATGCTGCACATGACTGGTACAGAGCGGGAGGGACAAGCACCGGTTCTGTCCTCCCAAGGGAACAACATTCCTTGATTTCCAGACTAAATATGGTCATCTACAGACAATTACTATTCATAATGTTTGCAAGGTTTTCCCAATTTGTACTAAGTGTAATTCTCAATCTGCAACCGCCAGAACAAATTGTTGATGGCATTGACTCATCCATAGATGAAGTCATCCCAAGCAGACACCATCAAAAGTCACAAGCTCTTCAAGCTTGATACCCTAATATGATTGAGTGAAGATAAGAAAAAAGAAGAAGACATGTTAACAATACAACAAAAGCTATATCAGAAATAGATATACAGTAGAACCTGCCTGTAAAGGACACCTAATTGCAAAGCCAAAGTGTCCTTTAGGGAGAGGTGTCCTCTTACTGGAGAGTTGTTAAATAGTAAAAATGGTAATTTTGAAAATGAAAACTGCCCTTTGTTGAGGCAATATATTTATGACAGCCAATCCACGCATTGACTAGATTCTCATGCAAACTTCCTTAGCCCACCCTACATTCTTTTGGGGGGTTCTACTGCATTTATTTTGAAATATATATATAAATAAAGGTTGCCTCCTTGTTGAAATAGACATTAAAACTAAGCGCGATCTATAGATGTATAGTTTTAGCATCTATTTTGACGGGGGAGACAACTTTTATTTTTATAGATTTTCCTCCTGGCAAAATTTTCATCTATTTATGGCAAAAGATTTGGCCTAGCCACTTTACCATCTTTCTTTGATCCCTTGTGGATCTCATGAAATAAAGTCCGTCTTGGACTGAAGAGGGCCATTAGCCCCAAACTATGGTCCCAGGTGGATGCTTCTCAGTTTGCCAAAGCTGGTGTTGTGGCTTTTTCACTGACCTGAGTCCACTAGTTTATGAAGACGGTCAATAGATGGTGCTTAGTTTTAATGTCTATTTTGATGGGAGAGATGACCTTTTTTTTTATAGATCAAGCTCCTTCTGAAAAAAAAAAAATTCAATCTATATACAAGGTTGGGTCAATAAGCAATGCACAATCACCCATAGCAAAATATATAAATAATTTATTATCATAAAATACATGTTTTCTGGTGAATAAAACACTGATTTTCATATCTTGATTCATAATTGATTTATCTTTTGTATTTTTTCAGATATGGAGCTTAATGTGAACACAAGAATCCGACAACGGTCGGTGACCGAGTTCCTCTTTAAGTCCGGTGACATTTCAGCCACAACAATTCACTCAAAACTTCAGCCAGTATATGGAAACAAAACATAGGATTGAAGCACTTTACATTGATGGGTTAGCGCTTCCAGAAAGGTGATTTTGAGATATTCATGACAAAGAGAGACCAGGTAAACCTACAACTGTCACAATAGACCAAAATTTGGCTCTTGTTGGGGAAATTGTCAAGAAAAACCGCTCAATAACGACATATCAATTGATGAAAAAAACATTGGCTCAAATTTCCAGATATGGGTGGACTTTGATGCCTCACCCAACTCCCAGTCTTGACCTGGTTCCTTCCGACTTCTACCTGTTTGGTAATTTAAAGAATTCTCTACGTGGTAGAACATTTGAAATGATGAAATGTTACTCCATGAGGTTAGTGGGTGGTTCAGAAAGCAAGATGTAGCATTTTTACAAAAGTGCTTTTGTGAGTTTGAAAGAACGCTGGACTAAATATGTACAGAGGGTAGGTGGATATATTGAATAATGCAGATATATAGCTAATAGTTAGGTATTCATATATACAAAGTTTCATCATATGGTTTGTCAAATAAAAAAATCATTGATGATTGTGCATTACTTATTAACCCAACCTTTGTATATGTTTAAATACCACATATTTATATGCAGTTTTTGCGCCAGATTGCACATGAGAAGGAAAGTTGGAGGCACATCATATCAACTTGGTCTCCAGAGATTTTTAGAATTGTACTCTCCCTATATTACCCATTTTTGTAAAGCTTAGTGATGTCGATATATAATAATAAAAATATTAACCAATAAAAAGATGGAGGTTAGGGGGAATACATTTATTTTATGAATTTTAAAGATATACCAATATATTTTAGTCTAATAATTATGAGATGAATTTCTATAGAGCAAAACATCCCATGTGTGAACTATTTGAAGAATGAAACCACCTTTGTAAAATCAATATTGACTCAAGCTGACTCACCCATCCTCCAAGGAAAGACTATTTTCAGGAGAATATCCTTGTTTTTCAGGCATTCTTCCATGAGAGGTTCCTCTGCTACTAAAATCACTACTTTGCTTACATATTTGATTAAAAAAGGTAAAGATGAACCAAATCTATAACGGTTATTTATGCCTGACACCTTGCTACTTTCATCAATAGACTAGAGCATTGAAAAATAACTGGCAATTAAAAATAGTATATCAATTATTCAATGCCAAAATAAAGTGTTCACTTAGCATTGAATTGTAGATATGTGACTTCCAAAATTTGAGAGTTATCTTGAAATTTTTGAGCTGGTCTCTTCAGTAACATCTTGCATTTCTTTATTGATGAAGTATACACAGAATACCTCACTGACAAGTGGTTGATGATAGCATGGTTGTTTAGGCTCACAGAGATTATCCAGGACTACAGGTCTGGTAGCTGCTAGATTGATGGCTTTCTAATGAGAGCAAATGGCATTGGGTAATTAACAAGTTGCTGGAGTGTCAGATTGATGCAGATTGGATGGGATGATGCCATGTGTCCCAAATGAGACAGGCATTGAAAGACCAGCTGGAAGGCCATTTCTGCTACATGAGCTTCAAAGGAGCATCAACAAAGAGATGAGAAATGCATTTTGGTGATGCATGGCCTGCATCACAGATATTGCTAGGTTGGAACAGAAGGCTGCCGGGAAGCTTCTACATGTAATGTGTTTACAGATGAATAGTGTAAAAAAAATAGTGTGATGGTTGTCACACCATGTGTATGTAGGTGTGTTTATATGTAGAACCTTTATTCCAAGTTCCTTTTCTGTTGTTTATTTTGTACATCCTATGACACAAGTGTTAGTATTATCCAAATGTGGAAGATGTGGAGCAGGGCTTGCAGAGTCAACACAAAGCTACTGTGTGCATTGATGAGGGGCTGGTTCAGTAGGGCGATACAATTCAACCCAAGATGTGAAAACTTGATCCTACAGCTCTGACAGGTGATGGTGATAAGGAGGAACCAGAATCCCAAAATCATTGGAGCCCTCCAGGATCCATTCTACAAGTTGGAGCATGAGTCCTGATTTGCTGAAGTCCCACACCACATGTTGAGGCAATATATTTATGACAGCCAATCCACACATTGACTAGATTCTCATACAAACTTCCTTAGCCCACCCTACATTCTTTTGATAGCAGAATTTTTGGGCAAGTAGTCATGTAGTTGATTGATCACAGATGCTCAATGATTCCAATAAGTTGACTGCCTTGGCTTTCCCAAAAAATAAGTTCTATACATTCAATAAGGGGCTACTTGGTAAAGGCCCCTCAAGATGTTTACAAGTGATTGTCTACAGAGGTTCTCTGAAATTTTATTATTTCTCAGCCTAGTATTGTAATGGAATATAATGACCATGATATGCCCAGCATAAAGGGAGCATGGTCCTTCTAAGCACTGCACCACAGCCCTTCTCTTGGAGAAGTTAATGATGATTCCTGACATATGCCATAATCTGTCAAAAATGGTCCTTACTTCCTTGAACTAGCAATCCTCATTGATCAGAAGCAGATTTTTCCTAATTCCAAGACTTTTTCAATCTCGGGTATGAGGAAGCTTGTAAAAATAGAAGGCTGCACTAGTGGCATATCTCAGCTGAAAAATCTAAATTCATTTGAATGGTCTAGAGTCGCAGTCAAAATCCTGCATTGTATAGACCCTTATGTAGAGCAGCTTTAATTGCTTGACAAAGACCGATGGCATCCAATTGGACTGCAGGTGGATGGAGATGAGTGGCAGCAGTGTTTTGAAATTAGTTGTAATGGTGAACTTGTCAATTTATCTAAAAAAACAACAGGTTGAATTGACCAAGTGCTTACTGAAAGTAATTAGGACAATTCCTTCAAATGCTTTCCCTGGAACTCAGTCTACTGTTTGCTCCAAGCATTGGTATCAAATGGCAACCTCAACCTGCATCCAAATAGATATCCATTCGAAGAAGTTGTTCATTTATACTTGTATGATCCTCACTGCTGTACCCTCTACTAACTTGGAGATGTCCTCCAAACAACAGGTTGAATTGGATGGTTGAATGGAAATTGATACAGGAAGCTTTTTGACCATTGTTTCAAGAAAGCATTACCCAAAATATTTTCACATGTACCAACTTACAAATGCTAGGTTAGAGATGTATGTTGTGGAAGGAAGCAGCACCAGAAATAAAAGTAACAAGATTTATTTCTTATTAGGTGACAATTTATAATTGGAAATTTGTACAATGGTTAATGATAGCCTGGGGAAAATGGTGGCCTTGCCGGGTCACGTCACTTATAGGTCGGAGGCATCCAGTCAGAGAGGACGTCATATCACCTATTTGCTGTGAACACACTTTAAGATTGAGATTACATATCAACAATTATCAGGAAGTCCCCCAACATTGCTTGACCTAGAGGCACCAGTTGAGAGTCAAATACATCGCCTATATAACTGGTTGAGATATATGAATAATCATAAATATAAACAAATAACTAAGGTTATTTATTTTTGTGAGTTGAAATTTTGCTAATACTTCGCATCATAACAGTACCTTAGTCTCCAATTTTGATCCAATAAATATGGAATATAATAACAAAATGAAAAAAAAAAAAGATTCATGTGTGTGACTAATGTAAATAAACAGCCTTGGAAAGGAATGGCTGAATAAGACATTGTTCACACCATTTTTAAGAGACAAAATCAGTGCCCATCGTCTTAAGAAGAATGATCCAACAAGAATAGGAGATATTAGAATATAGATTATGGGTTCATTTAGTAGCTCTTTCTTAGGCTCCCTATTAGTTTTTGTACCAAAGAAAAATAAAGCTTTAGAATTAGCTGTGATTTTAGAGTGACCATCAACAAATTTTCAGATATCATCACCTACCTATTGTCAGAAGACATTTTCTCAACATTATAAGGGAATCCTTTTTCACAAAATTAGATTTAAGCAATGCATATTTACAAGTGCAAATGGATAAATCATGTCAACATTTCCTCACCATTAATACACATAAGTGCCTATTTCATTATTTAAGCAAGACAATTTCAATCAATAATGGATGATTTTAAACTAATTCTCAGACTCGATAAACTTGGGATTAGAGAAGCCTGCTGAGTTGGATTAGCAACTTTCTATCCAAACAAACCATGCAGGTTAATTTCAACAGCAATACACAAAAAACTACTAGTATTTACCAGGGTCTACCCCAAAGGTCAATCCTAAGCCTTCAACATCTGCCTAAATGATGCAAACATCTTCAAACCACCAGCTAAAATTGCCCTCTACGCAGATGACATAACTATCTGGGTTTCCAAAAAGAGCCTCTCCAATGCAGAACATCTGAATAGGACTATGAATTGTCTGCAAAAGGTCACCCAGAAACTGAAATTATCTATTAGCATTAGCAAATATGAAATTGGCCCCTTCACCATTAACAATCACCTTCGCCGCTGGGCCCAAATATTTTTTTAATAACTCGATAATCAAATATTCAGATTCCCCAAGATATCTTGGTGTCACACTTGACCTTGCTCTTACCTTTAAATAGACTCTGAATTCTCAAAAAAAATATCAAGCTTAAACTGGGGTGCAAATGCCAATATCTTATGCACAACATACCTCACACTTATAAGACCTATTTTGGAACCAACTTATCCAGAATAGACAGAATCCAAGCAAATGCAGCTAAAATCATCAGGCTTCGAGGATCCTGCCCAAATCACATTGCTGAACTCTAATCTAATCTTCTTCCCCAGCACCTCAGGAGAAAAATCTGTTTTTCAAAGTTCATATTTAAAAAAGATTAATTCTCCCAAAAAAACACCTTACAAGAAATTTGGTTTGAAATTTGGACCCAAATCAAAGACTCAAATCCAAATCCTCTCAACAAGGCTTACAATTTTCATCTTTTAGAGATCCCAATCAATCCTAAACACAAACCTTTCTAAACTCTACACAGAACTTGCAATGAACTCACCTTTACTTTCATCTCCTAGCCAATCCCCACAAACATGAAACACAGCCAGAATTGCTTAAAGCTTTCGGCCTTCAAATCATTGAATAAAATAGGTCTCTGTTTGACATCACAATTTATACTGATGGTAGTCAACTTGAAACTGGACTGTCTGGCAGTGGAATTTATATTTACAAAGATAAATTTCTTGAAAAAAAAAAACTCTTTCCCACACTAGACATCTTTAATTTTACAAATCAGAACTCTCTGCAATAGACACTGCTTTAAAAAACATCAACTCGCCTAGCAAAATAATAATCTGACTCAAGAGCAGCCATTTATACCTTTCAAACCTATTTCTCCAGCCAAGAATCTCTTCTCAAGAGCATCACTAAATCTGTGAACTGACTCCCAGCCAACAGCTCTGTCACAGTGTAATGGCTTCCAGCTCATGTTGGAATTCATGGAAATAAGCTAGCAGACTCTCTGGCAAAGTCTGGAGCTCTTGACCAACATGAGTTTAACCAAGAATTGGATCTTTCAATATAATTCATCTCATTGACACCCCAACACATGATATAATAGATAATATATAACAATTATAATATTAACAAGATTGTTATTATGTCTACTTTTGATGTATTTTTTCAATCTGATGCATATGAATAAATTTATGAATTTTTATAGAATAGTAGTCTACAAGATGCAAAAGTTAATCCACTATATATGGATAAGAAGAATTAAAGTTTAAATTTTGGCAGGCTCATTTGTAGTGGTTTTAGGGCACTTCTTCAATAAGACATTTTAATTACAAAATTTAATTACATAATGCCCTAGTGTTTTTGCTGGTTAGTCATTAAAAGACCATTTACAAATGCTAGAAGTTAATTCCATCCAGGAAGGATAAAAAAAGTATTGCTATATTATGCACATTTTATTGAATAAAAGTTCCTAATATAGTAATAACAACTTCAAATAAGTAATCTATAGAATTTGTTTGATGATTATGCCATGTGAATATTATAATCTACCAAATTGTACTTCTCACCAAATCTGCAAGATATCCACTTACGCACCCCACCACCTATTTTAGTAGTCAACAACTTTGAAATAAGAGGATGTAAAATCATAGTTTCAGTACCATTTTAAGTTATTTTTATTTGAAAGAATACCTTGTGCCAGATGAAAATCTTTTTATTTGTGAAATATAAGTAAAAGATTTTCCACTGGTTGAAGTGTCCTTTTAAATAAAAATATGAATTTCATTCAGGCAATATCCATCTTTTATGTATTTATTTTATTGCCATACATTTTAAAAATTGAATGATTGCTAGGGACTTTGAAAGATGTCCTAATGTTATTGATGTGGTGTTTTAGCTGAAGGAGGGTGGATTACAGTTAAATCCAAAAAAAGGGGAGGCAGAAATCGACCTCCCCAACAAAGTAAGTAGAAATAGAGATATTAATCATTTGTCTTATCATGAAATCTACACATAAAATAATTCCTCTGTGCTGGTCCTATTTGAGTGAGAGAGAGAGAGATGGTAGTTAATGTCACAAAACCTTGAAAGCTTGCCCATTTTTATCAAATATTATGTTATGTTTTACTCCTACTATTATCAAAATAAGGCCTTTTTCATAAGGAGAGATGATGTTTTTAGGAGAATCAGAAGAAACGCCTGCTTCCAACCAGCCTTCTCCACCAAGTAAGTGTTCTCTGTATTATATATCAAGGTCTCATCTGCTTAATAAAAAATGATTTTTTTTGTTTCTTTTTAAAAATAAAATTTTTCTATTCACATTTAATCTTTTAAACCACAAGCTTGATCCACACACAGTTGCATGTGCTATAATTTTTAAGCCACTGCCTTGTAGTACTGCACTTCTAAATATAAAAAGGTGATGTAATTGATTACTACTGTGCTGTTTGTGAAGGACAACCTCAATTAAAAACACAAGCTTTCTACCAGCCTCCACCCCAGAGTAAGTATTCTTACACTCTCTTTCAATCTATTTGAGTTAGTTTTAAAACTCCCTACATGTAAGGTGGCTTTCTATTTTGTGCTAATGGCTCTATCATTTGGCTTTTAGGCTTCAAAATTTCACAGATTCACTACAGGACTAATGAGCAAACACACCCGCTAGTGGACATCTCTCTACATGGACAATAAAAAAATAATATATGATGTGGCCCAGCATAGCAGAAGAGACAATAGAAATTCAAAATAAAATTCAGATTCTCATTTTTGTGACCGGCAGACCTTCCACTTAATATAGTTAGAAAATTATTGTCTAGTTTATTAAAAGAACTCCATGTGAGGGGATTGATTTACATCTTTTGAAATCTGATTGGTTGAAAGCAGAGTTAGGGCATCAATTAGGTTTAAATACTTCTTTATGCCTGTAATTTTTTAATGACATTTAAAATATTTGTATATTTCATTTTAAAGGTTGATTTGTGCGACACCCCTTCCATTATTTGTTGTTATAATATACCTACCCACATTTTTAGAAAGATGTGTTGTTGTCAATATGTTCAATAAAACCTTTAAGTTTGATTAAAATAAAAACTGCTTATTATTTAACAAAGGTTATGTCCAGCATAAAAGAAGACCTTAAAATCAATTAAAACTTTTTTTCTTTAATCACAGCATCACTAACTGCACAATTTTTAAAAACAATGGCGATCACACATAATTTAAGACGACAATCGCCTTTTTGAAGACAAGAGCAATTAGTTTGTTTTTTTTGGAAGATGAAATATCTTTTAAAAGGTAAATTATATATTTTTGGATATTTATTATTTCACAATGAGAGTTTGGAAGACTTTAAAAGAGCGGAATTAAATGGTGAAAATTACCCTGCTCGGTTTATTAGAGCTAAGGCTGCCCTCACTCAAAAAGGTGTATGGGAAGCGGTTGATCCAGGTTTTGACAAAACTAACTGCAGTTCAGAAGAAAACATTAACATTAAAATATCACAAATTTTTTAAATTGTAGAAGACAAATTTTTAGATGATATTGGAGATTGTGAAAGAGCAAGTGAAGCATGGAATATTTTAGAAGAAATGCACATCAAATATGGATTGCTTCACATTCTGGAATTATTAAGAAATATTTTAATATTACAAAAACTAATGAAGAGAATCAATGAAGGACTATTTAGCAAGGATAATGGACGTCACAGAAAACTGGAGAAAGGAGGACATGGTTTTAAGAATACAGAATTGATACTCATAACGCTAATGGGGTTGCCCAAAGCCTATTAACCAATGATCCTTAATTTGGAAAAAATGAGAAGCTTTCAACAAAATTTGTCAAAGCTAAGCTATTACTAGAAGAGACAACTCAGACATAATACCATTAAAGAAGAAACCACCTCAAGGGCTTTTGTGATCAAGGAAGAAAACCACCAACTTTACATTAAAGAAGAAATTATCATTCTGCAGAGAAAATCCAAGACGTTAGCACATCCCAAAATTATCAGAAGAATATTGTCGCGTATAAGGCCTGAAAATACCTACAACCTCCACCAATAGATGGTGCTCTTGCCTGTTTCCGATCTGAAACTGGTGTGGGAATTGCCGACTGCTGTAGTCCTGCTTCCTGGGGCAAATGTTTGTAAATACACTTTTATATTGGCCCTAGGAGGTAACGCATGTATATACCCGTTCTAGTTATATGTAATTTGTAGTAGAAGTGACAATAAAAAAGGAGTGTTAGAAGTCTTGTGCCGGTTGCTGTTGTTACTCTCGCCATCGTCACATCGCTGCTGCTACTCTTCTGGTAAGTCTCTAGTGTCCCCCCACCAGTGTGGTAAGGCCGAGAGATATTTCCAGAGGAAAGGAGTTCCACTTGAGCGGTGGTTCTCGGACGTCTTTGGGTGCTCTGCATGGTAGAGCTGCAGAGGAAGAGCAACGAGAGCCTGGGTAGGTGATCCACGACGGAAGAAACCTCGTCGTCGCAGAGAACCAGAGGGGTCAGCCGCGACACTGGTGTCAGAAGTAGGATTCTTCCTCGTGAAAGTCACCAGGAGGCTCTTTTTGAGATTTTTTGGTTGCTGACAAAGGCCCATCAACGTGAGAGGCCAAGGGATGGCCTTCGAGCAGGACTCGCTAGCCGAGATCATCCAGAGACTACAGGGACATCAGGAGGAGAGGGACGAGGCAAAGCGCCGTAGAGAGGAAGAAAGGCTTCTGATGGAAAAAGAATTTGAGGAAAGAAGGCGCTTCTTAGAAGAAAAGAGATATAACAGTTGTTGTCTCAAATGGAGGCCCATATTCAGAGGGAGCCAAGTATGGACCAGTCAACCTTGAGGAGTGATGTCGGCGAGGGCCAGGAGTCCCGGGGGCTGGAGGTCGAGCCGGGTCACATGGAGGAATTCCATAGAGTAGAAGGCCAGATTGTGGAACCTCCAGGACAGACCCTGAATCTGCTTCAGGCAGAGCCGTGAATGAAGCGGCCCCAGCAAAAGAAGTGGTGCCCTCAGGAGTAATGGTGCTGGCGCGAAAAGCGGTACCGGTGAGAGAAGCGGTGCCAGCGAGCAATGCCGCGAGAGAAGTGGTCCCGGCGAGAGGAATGGTCCCGGCAAGAGAAGTGGTCTCAGTGAGAGAGGTGGTCCCGGCGAGAGAAGCAGTACCGTCAAGCAATGCCACGAGAGAAGTGGTCCCGGCGAGAAGAGCGGTACTGGCGAGAGAAGCGGTACTGGCGAGAGAATCGGCTTCGTCGTGAAAAGCGGTACCGACGAGGGAAGCGGTACCAGCATGAGAAGTGCCTCCGGTGTGAGAAGCAGCTTCGGCGAGGAAGCTCTAGCGAGAAAGGCGGCTCTAGCGAGATAGGTGGTTCCATCAAGAGAGGTGGTTCCAGAAAGAGATATGCAGTTCCGGCAAGAGAAATGTCACCAGCAGAGTGCATAAATGTGGCATCAAGGCAACAGGACCGATGGGACCGGATCGGGATGATCCGCCTTAAGGGGGGGGGGGGGGGGGAAGTGTCACGTATAAGGCCTGAAAATACCTACAACCTCCGCCAATATATGGCGCTCTTGCCTGTTTCCGGTCTGAAACTGGTGTGGGAATCGCCGACTGCTGTAGTCCTGCTTCCTGGGGCAATGTTTGTAAATACACTTTTATATTGGCCCTAGGAGGTAACGCAATGTAAATACCCGTTGATTGTTATTCTAGTTATATGTAATTTATAGGAGAAGTGACAATAAAAAAAGGAGTGTTAGAAGTCTTGTGCCGGTTGCTGTTGTTACTCTCGCCATCGCCACATCGCTGCTGCTACTCTTCTGGTAAGTCTCTCGTATCCCCCCACCAGTGGTAAGGCCGAGAGATACCCAGAGGAAAGGAGTTCCACTTTAGCGGTGGTTCTCTGAGGTCCTTGGGTGCTCTGCAGGGTACAGCTGCAAAGGGAGAGCAACGGGAGCCCGAGGTAGATGATCCACGAAGGAGGAAGCGGCGTAGTCGCAAAGAACCGGAGGGGTCAACCGCGACAATATTAAACCTAGAACTGTCAAATGTTTTGCTGTGGAAAAAAGGGGCATATATCAAAGAATTGTAGATTAAATCATGCAATAAAGAGGAAAGAGAAAAGCTCTTTTCACTTAAAATAAAGAAAAGGCAAAGAGATTGTCTTCTAATCCTGATGGAGGCTCAAAACAAAAGGCACTTTTCTTCAAGGAAGGTAACAGAGAATCACATTTATGGTAGTTTAACATTGGAGCAACAGAATACATGTTATCTGATAGAAGCAAGCTATAACCAATATTCAGGAAATCTCCTCAGTATTAGAAACAGCAAATAAACAGTTAATTCATGTTAAGGAAATGGGGGATATTACATTGTGCCAGGATTACCAAAGTTAGAGAAGACATTTTTAACAGACGTTTATGACATCTAAATAAGGAAGCTGAGGCAAAAATAATATTGGAGAAAAAAGGAGTGACAACCAATGTACACTGTGCATGGAATCCAAGATGAAGAAATTGCCTTTTTCTCTTTCTAATAATAAGGACAAAAGGGCTTCTCTTCCCCTATAATTAATCCACTTTGATGTTGTTGGTCCCATTAATCCAAGGTTCAAGAGAGGATCAAACTACATTGTTTCATTTATTGACAATTTCTCCCACTACACCATGGTCAATTTCATGAAAAATCAAAATTAAGTATTTGAAAATTTAAGGAATATAAGAACTTTGTAGAAATCTTTCACGAAAGAAGATTCAAGACAATGGGAATTATGGGAAAGAATAT
The DNA here is from genome assembly GCA_030710605.1 of Cordylochernes scorpioides. Lineage (NCBI taxonomy): Eukaryota > Metazoa > Arthropoda > Arachnida > Pseudoscorpiones > Chernetidae > Cordylochernes > Cordylochernes scorpioides. The sequence continues at coordinate 22,745,242 of CP092864.1, read as the reverse complement.
TAAACTTTGGATTTGACTGGCTTCTTATCAAAAATGGCATCAGAAGGCAGTTATCTGTTCCAAGAATTCCTCAACAAAATGGATTGTCTGGACGAATGAACCAAACACTGTTAAGTACTGCTAGATGCTTATTGACAGTATCGGGTATTCCATTTTTCTTTTGGGGAGAGGCAATCCGCACAGCTTGTTATTTGAGAAATAAAACTCCCAAGTAAAGAAATTGACAACAAAATCAATGAAGAGAGTCCAAAATAGGATATCTTAAGGTACTTGGATGCAAATCTTGGTGCAGCATTGATGATCACCATCGCAAGTCTGAATTCAGTCCCTAGGCTAGAGAGTGTGAACTCATAGGATATCCAGAAGGAAATAAGGAATATAAAGTATGAGATTTCAGAAATGACAATATATATATCACTAAAAGTAAGATTTTCTGAGGACATTTTTACTGAATCAGAAGAAGAGGAAAACTTTTATGATGAACAACTGATTCATCAGAGAGAAGATCTGTAAACTGAGGTAAAGTTTAGCTCAAGAACTAAGTCAGAGCACACACACACACACAAGACACAAATAAAGATGAACTATCGCAATCTTTGCGCCATTCAGAAATAATTAAAAAGGAGAAGAAACCATAATCAGATGTAACTTCATGAAGGATCCTCAACCCAGTACAAAAGAACCAAGTACCATTCAAGAAGCACTTTGTGGACCTGAAGTTACGAATTCCACTTCAAGGAGAAGTGGAAATCAAAGACTTAGTGAAGAGCACTCTGTATCTCTGTAAGGATTTAATGAAATAAAGATTCAAATCAGGAACTTGGTCATACTCATTACATTGAAGAAATCCTTAAGGATTATGGAATGGAGAATTCAAAAGAAGCCTCACCGCCTTTAGATCCTGGGATTTTTACAGAAGAGCCTGAAGGAGAAGAAGCATGCCATGCCCCATATCAATGGGCTATTGAAAATTTGCTTTGGCTAGCAGGAATGACAAAGCCAGACTTTGCATACGCTGTATCCTACCTTAGCAAGTTTAATAGTTGCCCCTTGCAACATTGGAATGCTGTAAAACATCTCTTGAGATATTTAAAGAAGACTTAGTAGCTTTTGCAGATGCAGAGTGGGGCAGTGATAAAAAACACAGGAAATCCTATAGTGGATGCATCTTTGTGTTGGGCGGAGCAGCCAACTCCTGGGGCAGCAGAGAACAAAAATGCATTGCTCTCTCAGCAATAGAAACCTAATATTATGCAATGTGTGAAGTAGCAAAGGAAGCTCTTTGGTTCACAAGTTTTACGGAAGAAATTGAAGTTGGTGATTTTATGGAATCTCCTTTAAAAATACTTATAGACAATCAAGGTGCTATGTTCCTTGCTGAAATTGAGGTGGTATCAGAAAGAAGTAAACACATTGACACTCAACATTTCTTTATCAGAGATATAATCAAGTAAGGGAAGCTGAGTTTTATTTTTTTCAACAAAGGAGAATCCTGCAGATCTATTCACAAAGAACTTGAAGGCTCCTGCACTCCAGTAGAACTATACAAACCTTGAACTTTTAATGTAAATCATAGACAAGGAGGGATGTTGAAATATTTTCTTATGCCTGTAATTTTTTAATGACGTTTAAAATATTTGTATATTGATTTTATAAGTTGATCTGGCACCTTTCCGTTATTCTGTTGTTGTTGTAATAATATACCTACCCACTATGTTCAATAAAACATATGCTTGATTAAAATAAAACCTCTGCTTATTATTTAACAAATTATATTATGAAAACCTACCAAGTTTGTATTACATATATTAAAGTTGTCACTTAAGATTATCTTTAAATCTTGCTTTAGCACACTTAATTTCAATATAACGCAATAGCTTTTTTACATAATCAAAAGTACAATTTTTACTAATTAGCTACCCTTTGCTAAGAGGACACATCTCTCTTTAAAGGACACTTTGGCTCTGCAACAAGGTGTCCTTTACAAATAGATTCTACTATATCAGATGCTTTTGACAATTTTAACATTGTCAAAAGAAAAATTTAGCTTTACTATAATTTTCTCATCTTACATATTAATATAGAAATTTAAATAAAGATATCATATTTTATATTTTAAAAATAGAGAAGTAAAGCAATCACTGTTGTTCGTGAAGGACAATCAGAACAACAGATTCAAGCAAAGACTGCGCCACAATGCCATCCTCCACCACAAAGTAAGTATTCTTCCACTCTCTCTTTCACATTTTTTATATTAAACTTTATAATAATAGGGTAAACATTTTATATATACCGTGTAATCTTTAATTCAGCAGACTTCAACCATTTTTCATAATCACCAATAAACCTATTTACGTTAACTTACTATAATTCAACACTGATTATAATTCTAGCTCTTTTGAGTGGGTGTTGAATTAAACAATTTAGACTGGGCCTGAGGAAAATATTATGCAAAGGCAATAAAATATATTTTATTTAAAATTATATAAAGGTACAAACAATAATTTCAAACAATTATATATATACATTATATGGGAAATTATGATGTTGATTAAGAGTAATAAGATTCCTTTTTTGTTAAATTTTATAATAGCTTTTACACATATCTCTTTCCATTTATTATTATTTTTTTTTTTAGAAATTAAAAAAAAAAGATCATATTTTATATTTCAAAAATAGAGAATTGAAGCAATCACTGTTGTTTGTGAAGGACAATCAGAACAACAGATTCAAGCAAAGACTGCAGCACAATGCCATCCTCCGCCACAAAGTAAGTATTCTTTCACTCTCTCTCTTTCACATTTTTTATATTAAACTTTAACTTGATAGAGTAAACATTTTTTATATACCGTGTAGCCTTTAATTCAGAAGACTTCAACCATTTTTCATAAGGCTATTTACTTTAATTTACTATAATTCAACACTGATTAAAATTCTAGCTTTTTTGAGTGGGTGTTGATTAAAAAATTTAGACTGGGCCTCAGGAAAATTATGATGCAAAAAGGTAATAGAATATATTTAATTTAAAACTATTCAATGGTGTATGTGAACAATAATTACAAATTTATATATACATGGGCAATTATGATGTTGATTAATAGTGATAAGATCCTCTTCCAATCTCTTATTCTGAAAACTATTATAAACACCAATTAGCAATCTACATAATCTGCAGATGTGTAGAATTGAATTAATTTAAGTATAAAATGATTGATGGCATGGAGTGTATATAGAAGATGGGGCCGTATTTATGCTAAGACACTAAGACATAAACACAATATACAATCAAAATAATTGTAATAAATTTATTTATTAAGATAAAATAACAAGCTTTTAAGTGTTAGCTCATCAGGCCAATTATTTTTCAAATGCCTACAGTATATATAGAGGCGTAGAAGAAATTTACATATTTAAAAAGTTTTGCTAAAATCTAAAATATTATAAATATTTACCTAAAAACTGATTTATTTATACTAAATAAAAAGAAAATAACTTTGAAAGACAGGCTAAGAAAAATTAATGAAATATATATTTGCAATAATATATTTTAATATACATTAGATTTTCATATGTGCCATAATTATAAATAGTATAACAGCTCAAAAATGTAGATACAATTTAACGCATTAGCTTGGCCATCATGTAATACAAAATAAGATATTAAACCACTTTTTCACTAAGGCCAATTGTCCTTAATATATGGCCTCTATGCACAAGGCCACTATAGCCCAAACTTACAGCAAAAATGCCCAAACAGTGACCATCCAACAGGACAACTCTCACACTAAGTACACACGTGACCACACATCATCACACCACCGTCACATGCGTAAACATCACAACAAGAGCGACACTCGCACAAAAAAGCAACAGAAACACCACTCAGGCACATGCACAATCACTGCTGGTACCACCACACCACTAACACGAAACATAGAAACCATTCATGCCATTCAACCTCCACACAATCGCAAAACATTGCGATCCTTCCTAGGTGCAGTGAACGCTTATAAAAAGTTCATCCCGGACTATGCCCGCTTGCGGACGCCACTTAACAACCTTCTCAAAAAGGATGTCACGTGGGTTTGGGATGACAAATGCCAGAAAGCGTTCACTAGCCTGAAGGAAAACCTCACCACACACCCCATCTTACACCTTTATCAGGAAGGTCTGCCATGCCAGGTGTACTGTGACGCCTCAACTCTCGGCATAGCAGGCATCCTCAAACAGGTCCACCCTGATGGGAAGACCTACCCAGTCCAATACTTTAGCCGCCCCCTACGTTCACACGAACGGAATTATTCCATCTCTGAATTAGAATACCTAGCAATCGTTGAGAGTGTGGATAAATTCCGCGTCTATTTGATGGGCAGAAAATTTACCATATTTTCTGACCATCATGCATTGCAATGGCCGAAAATGATCAAAAACCCGTCAGGCAGATTATTTCGATGGAGATTACGGCTATCGAGCTACGAATATGAGGTTCGTTACATAAAAGGAGAACAACATTATGAAGCGGACATCCTATCTCGTAACCCGTTCTGTGGCTTCTTAGACGCCCCCCTCATTAAGAGCCATCAGCCTTCCCCATCTGGAGATTCTAAACTGACCATTGATCACAACAGACTTCATACCATTTCCCGCAAAGGTGTAACCAAAATAATAATCCCAAAAACACTCACCAACGAACTACTTCAATTAGTACACACACAATACAACCATCCGGGCATCTCAAAGATGACGAGACTCATCTCCGCTCAATATTATTGGCAGGACATGTCACAAGACATCGCAAAAAAGGTCAAAACCTGTCCAACCTGCCAATTGACAAAGCGTATCGATAGACCCAACCAACATCTCCAAAGAGACATCGATACAGTCCACGTAAACAAACTAAACCCGTACACAAAAAACATCCACTACATAACACCACCCATAGCAAAAACACACCATCTACGACATAGGAACGATTACACGTTTCCATTCAAACATCTTACACCTGACATTTTTTCAACAGAGCCACTGACAATCAAATCAACGAGCAGCAACCCTTTCATTCATATAGATCCCACCATTTTCACCAAAACCCGATTTATACCCTTCACCCATAACAAGACACACGACATCGCCCATCCACAAATAGATCCAATCGTAAATAATCCTCCACACAGTCCGCCACAACAAATTGAATTGCAACACAACTCACAAATAAATCCACTCATGGAGAAAATATTGGAAAATATGTGCAGATTCCCCATATTCCAATTAATACTTTTTATCTGTCTTCGGACTATGCCATACTCCCTCGCTCCAACAGCCCCAAAGGCTTTACCAATTACAGGAAGCCATCTTCCAGATAGGTAATGCCTTCCATACGTTTGTAACTCTCGTCCTGGACATCCTGGAAGAAAACTTCCAGCGGACATTTAGGTCGCCCCAGAGCCAAGGAGGGGAGTTAGGACCAAATTAGAAGTTCTCCCCCGCATGGGCCCCAGCGCTTCCGGTCAGAATAACGACTCCAGTTCGATTGAGGTCACCTCTAGGCCTCCCGACTTACAAAACGTTCGCCATCTTGGCTGTCACCGAATGTCGTCCATACCATCCCCACAGTTTGGAAATCTCAAGTTCCACAATGAGTTCACCCACCGATTCTTACAAAAAAACATATGTAATTATATTAAAATATATAATTATATTAATATTTTATTATTAAACAAATTTAGTTCTCTTTCTCTCTCAAAACACAACCTCCAAATGAATTACAAAAAATATCGATTCTTTTCCCAACACTCCCAAACAACTTATTACATTTTACCCACATAAAACACGCAACCAACACGACAAACCTTAGGAACTTTGACAACATATAAAAATTAGTTTTCACATTTCTCACAAAAACTTATAACATTTATCTACAAATTCGCACAAAAGACCAAAAATCTACAAGGGCATCAAAACTCGGAAGTCTCCGCGTGACCTAGATGCAATGGAATACAAATTTTAACCATCACTAAGAGATATTTTGCGTATCTCTCTACATACATTTTTTTTATCACCCCTTTTATTTACATTTTTTTAAATTTTTGAATATATCAATGCTCAATCAAAATATTTACCATTTATATAACAACTTTTTTTATTTTTGTTATAAACCAATTTTTCTTTTCAACCACTCAACAATTTTTTTCTAAACGAAAATTCACTTTGATTTCTTTTAATTTTATTTTATTTTGATTTCCCAAAGCCCTAACAGAATATTCCCTCGATTTAGTTTTCCATACCTCGAGTTGAATTGTATAGGCATCTTTTTATTTTTCTCTTACTCAACAATGCATCAACGCGCATTCACTTTGATTTCTATTAATTATTAATTTTCTGATTTCCCGAAGCCCTAACAGAAAATTCCCTTAATGTAGTTATCCATGCATTAAGTATGAAAAATTGTATAGGCGCCATTTTTAAAACCCACTCAACAATTCCACCAACGCATTCACTTTGATTTCTTTTAATTATTATTATTTTTCGATTTCCAAAGCCCTAACAGAAAATTCCCTCAATTTAGTTTTCCACACCTTGAGTTGAATTGCATAGGCATCATCATTTTATTTTATTTTTTCTTCTTTCTACTCAACAATTATTTCACCAGCACAATTCACTTTTACCCTTTTTATTTCACCTACGATACTTGTATATAGCCTCACAGTGCCCCTAATTAATTTTTCCCCACAAAATTACTTTTCTCTTACAGAATTCACCTCAGGCTACCCCTTTTTGAATTCTTCACATGTAGGGGACGCATCTGTGATAATTTGTATATAGCAATATGCAACCCCACCACAACCTATGCAATGTATCGTCAAAAGATTTAATAAAAGTTAGGCTTCGCGAAAGAGCATTAACAGGATTGCATCATCCAGGAAGTAAAGGTCACTGCCCAGGACCCATAAAACTAGAGTTCAAAGACCTTCTTCTTCCTGGAAGATTGCAATCATGGCGACAATGGAGGTACCAAGCCAATCACAGTTAAGCATGACCAACTAATAGCGAACCAGAAGTAGGCACGTAGAATGATCTCCACCAATGAGAAGCCGAGATAGTTAATGACGATTATCTCGGACAAGAAGTTAGGCAGAAGGTAGGTGACCGGGCTAGAAGCAAGGTGTGCTCAACTTAGGCTCCAACCAAGGTAAAATCCTCTTCGATCATGTGAAAGGCAAGGTACCTCCTCCAGTCTCAATCACTCTCTCCCTTTTGCGAAGACCAGGTTCTATCCCATCCAGGTGTGCTCGTTATTTCCCCTGTGGAAACCCACCATTCGATCAAGACTGCGCCATCAATCATCAATTCAACATGATCCGACATAGGATTCACCACAAGTCACCAATCCCACAGTAAGTTGACAGGAGTCAACAGGATCTTACACAGGTAACAACAGGATCCGACAGAGAGTCGACAGGATTCAATCAAAATCCGACATATATATAAAATTGAATGTCTGTCTGTATGTTTGTACTCTATAGATTTAAAAACCATACATCCAATCGCCGCAAAATTTTGGGATATTATTAGGTATATCCCCGGGAAGGTTTTTGAAAAATAATTTCTTGAATATCCTTAGAGTTATTTGCAGATTTAACTCGCAAGCAGCGCCCCCATTGCGACGGAGATAACAAGTTTTTTTATCTATAAGTTTTATTATCACTAAGTTTATTATCTTAAAGATTATTTATCAAAAGTAAGATTTTCTACCTATTAATTGCGCACAAGTCAAAGTTAGTTTTATCATTTATCTACAACATATATATTGGGAGAATAGATAAAATGATGATTTTGTAATGTAGAAAATTAGGAAAGACAAAATTCAGGATGACACGGCAATTTATTTGAGACAAGAATAATGATAATTAATATTGATTTTATTCAACTTATCGAGTATTTTTCAAGGGACCGGGAAAAAATGTTCACTTTATCGAGAGATTCAAATTTACGAGTTTCAAATTATCAAAATATATCTGTTATTTTTTTACATATGTTATATTCAAATGACATTTGTGTAGGGATAATTTTATTGTTAATTTTCATTTTGATGTATTGTATACATTTGATCATTAATAAATTATTATTTAGCTATTAAAACTGCCTTTTTGTTCAAAGACAGCAACGTTTGAACAGGTACAGCTAGGTGGAGCAGATAATCAAACATAAAGTTATCTTGCCAAGTATAGATTCAGTAGGGATTGGATGTTTTCTAGAATTGTTTTAACAAATGTTCGTTAGACAAACCTTTACTCTGGTAAAAACCGGGCGAAGCCGGGTACATCCGCTAGTATTTCATATATTCTGTTTCACCTATTTATACCAAACACCTTTGAAATATTATATTGTTGTCAAAAAATTCAATTAATATGTGGCGACCGCACTTTGCTTCAGCGAACTGGGACAAAGCTTCAAAACACATACGGGCAGAAAAATGGCGGCCCCATTATGCTTCGGCAAGCACGTGTTGGGAGAACACTTTACTACACATGCGCGGGCGTCATCCGGAACTTTCTAGCAGCTGGCGCTTCCGACACTTGATCTGGCACTCACGCGGTAAACATCTAGGCCTGCTCCAACGGCCGTTACTTCAACCGTTGCTTCTTTTCTATTTTTATATTTCTGGCTTTAAATAAATTAATTTTAATTATAATTTTATCAGAGCAGCCTTTCCACAAGCCACACCAACACATCACGCAACAACAATCCTACAAAATTGGTGAGCCGGACGACTCGAATGAAGAATTAACGGCCAACGTCAAGGGCAAATCAAGGAAGCTCAAACATTCACGATGGAACTCACCCCATCTCAAATATGAAGATTGATTTTTTGAGCTCCACCCTTCTTGCCAAACGACATTCCATTGTGGCTCAGCCAACTGGAAGTTGCCTTTATTTTCGCAAACATCGCCAGCGACGACAATTTCAAGTATAACACAATAATCGTTAATTTAGATAGACTAGCTCTCATCTGCGTCTACGACATTGTAGAGAACCCACCAGTTTCAGGAAAATATGCGGCGCTCAAAGAACGACTTCTCCTGCGATTTGGCCGGTCACGCCAGGTACGAACAGCTCAAGTCTCAGAAACTAAGCCCATTGCTGATCAGAGACCCTCGATTATCCTGGTTGAATTGTCCAAAACACCTCCATCTCAGCACTTTGATCCCTGTACTCCCACCTCCAATAGCCTCCAACACCTGGAGCAGACGGATTTACCCCGTGACATGAATCTCACAACAACTGCCCTGGTGACTACAGTCCATAACGTTGAAGACACCAACTCAAGCTCCACCTTGCTTTCTCCCACCAGCTCTCTGAGTAACTCTTCATCCCTGGACTCCTCATCGTTCTGCTCCAACCTGCCTTCAAACACCATCTCGTGCCCCCCTGAAACTGTTTTCTCCACCCCAGTGCACAGTGACAATCCCTTGCCCCAGCAGCCGCCGTCTCACGAAGAGCCCTTGCCTCCATCCTGCGAACAGAAACATCCACTCTTCCTAAAAGAAACCAATAACGCGGCTGAAAGGACTCCTTTCCACTTGCAGCCCGCCCAAACTTTGGTAACACAACCTCTCCAACCTCAAAACTCTCTCCAACAGTCATCACCTCCCATTGAAGCAAGAGTCACTACTTCCCTAAGACCAATAGCTCCTCCGGTACTCACGGCGACTATCCCTATCGCTGAGCAATCCATCGTGTCCCTGCAACCTAACAAGATGGTCGCCACCCATTACATCCGGACAACATTTGAAATGGACAGGTGCCTCCCTCAAGCCCCCAAGACCAGATCCCAACCCAACAAGGCACCCTACCAAGAGTTCTCTCTACGACTACATAGGATCTTTAAAGATCCTACTGGAGGGGGAGTATTGTGGCGACCGCACTTTGCTTCAGCGAACTGGGACAAAGCTTCAAAACACATATGGGCAGAAAAATGGCGGCCCCATTATGCCTCGGCAAGCATGTGTTGGGAGAACACTTTACTACGCATGCGGGGCATCATCCGGAACTTTCTAGCGGCTGGCGCTTCCAACACTTGATCTGGCACTCACGCGGTAAACATCTAGGCTTGCTCCAACGGCCGTTACTTCAACCGTTGCTTCTTTTCTATTTTTATATTTCTGGCTTTAAATAAATTAATTTTAATTATAATTTTATCAGCAGCCTTTCCACAAGTCACACCAACACATCACGCAACAACAATCCTACAAATATAATTCCCACTTTCACATATATACATTTTTATACGTTTTAATTATGATAGCACATTCTTTAAATAGAATAGGAATGTATCAACCACTACTAGTGTACTGTTTGTGAAGGACAACAACAACAAAGAACCCAAGCAAAGACTTTAGCAAAGACTCTCTACCAATCTCCACCACAAAGTAAGTATTTTTCCACTTTCCCTTTCTATTATTTGTTATACTACTCTAAATTTCTATTTGTGAATTAGATTTATATCTACCCAAATGTATATAATATATAATGCATAATATAAAAAAAAATTCTGTTTCACCTATTTATACCAAACACTTGAAATATTATATTGTTGTCAAAAAATTCAATTAATATAATTCCCACTTTCGCATATATGCATTTTTATACGTTTTAATTATGATAGCACATTCTTTAAATAGAATAGGAATGTATCAACCACTACTAGTGTACTGTTTGTGAAGGACAACAACAACAAAGAACCCAAGCAAAGACTGTAGCAAAGACTCTCTACCAACCTCCACCACAAAGTAAGTATTTTTCCATTCTCCCCTTCTATTTATGTATAGAATGGTTATCTTATGTGTGCTGGTGCCTTCATTATTTTTTTCATGCAAATCCATAACTGGTATATAATTGACACATATAGGTTTAGAATTTACTATTTTTGAAATATAATATCTTATACCTTATTCTAGCCTTTTTAATGTTATTTTACCAGTCGTATTGCTAATATATAACAATTTGCTCAGATTTTTTTCCCTCAAAATAGGGAGGTTAGTCTTATATTTGAATATTTTTAAATTCTGGGGTCAAATTCTTTTTATAAACAAACCAGCATTTTTCTATCACAAAATATGTAAACGTTTATCATTTTTTTGAATTATTAGCCTTAATTTTAAACTGCATCTTCATATATACATCTCCCCTTTAATTGTTAAATTCATCTTTTTTAATCAGTAGTTTTTATTTATAAAAAAGTTTGAAAAAGTGGTCTTTGAACTTTCCTTTAATTCACATATTTCCTGTCTTCGCCCCTATTCTGCTCAAATTAATATTTCGCTGAAAGAATCTTGTTTCTGCCTACTAAAAATGATTGTTTGGCTTCACCAGTCTTCTGCTTGTGAGAATATTCTGCGAAAGAATTTTGTTTCTGCCCATCAAGCACGATGCAGAAATATTATCATCTTAGTCTAAAATATAACAAAAATAGATTAGTACATGGTTAAATTTAATTTTGGTTATTTGAAATTGTTGTAAATTTTAGCCAGATTAATTAAATATTAAAGAAACACATAAAGAAGGACAAATAAATGAATGAACATACATACGTTGATTTATATATATGTCATAATTTGTATATAACTAGATGTAACCCCACCACAATATATGCAATGTATGATCCAAAAAGGTTTTAATAAAAGCTAGGCCTAGCGAACTGGAAGAGAAGCCATCACAGAGAATCCATTACCAGGTTTTCATTATCCAGGAAGCAAAAGTTATTACCCAGGAACTAATAAAAAACTAAGTTCAAAGACCTTCTTCTTCCGGGTCCCTGAAAATCATGAGACGAACAATGGAAGCACCAATATCCAATGAGAGTCCAGTAGGAATAGCTAACAGCCAACCGACAGTCGCCACGAGACGATATTCAACCATTGAGAGCACTAGAGAGTTAACGAGTTAAATCTCGGACTCAAGTTTGTCAGTTGGGAGCACGCCACCACCAGAAGCAGTACGCTTAACCCCTTCTCGCTCAGGTCACCTCTATGTTCAGTATGTGAGTAGCCACTCCATTAGTCAAAAACCCTTCTCTCCCTTAATCGCTGGTCCTATATTTCAATCCCATTTCTGTGTCCTTCTCGTTATTTTTCCCCTGTGAGAAAACCTACCATTTCAGCCAAACGACTGTGCCAACAATCACCACCACGTCAACCACCTCAAGTAAGTCAACAGGGTGTTACAACAACCAATCCAAACAACCAACCAACCAATCCCGAAAAAAGTAAAATATTATAGTGAGTCGACAAGATTAATCCGAATATTATAGAGAGTCGACAGGATATTTAAAATGGAAAACGAGCGAGAACAAGAAGCGAAACAGAGCGGCAACGTAACCAGAGGGGAGAGAGAGGAGATCATGCGCCGCACCCTAGCAGAGATTTTACTTCAGTTGACCGTCACCCTCACGCAAGCAAGATCGACCGGACGCGCGGAGACGGACCGACGTGACATACGCCGCCCATTGACTCTTCCGAGCCACCGACCGGGAGATGGACGGAGCCACCCTTGCCAGGTTACCTGACTACCTGACGCGCCACCCCGAGGAGCCACCACCCACCATGCCGGACCCATACGCCAACAACCCAAGAAAAACAAGTATGCAGACTGCACCATACAAACAAACTCAACACACGAGCGCGCAGGCAGTGCAAACAGCCCCACCTCCACAGCACGCCCAAGACGCCCCAGCCTTTCGCCAACCAGGTAGGAAGGCACCAACCCCTTTTCGTCAGCCAACTGACAATGAAACTGTCCCTAACCCCTGAACTGTAACCCCCTTTTCTAATTGACACAGGCGCAAGCTTGAACATAGTGCCCTATAACCTCTATAAGATTTTAAAAATTAACCTCCTTCAATTAAAGCGTAAAAAAAGTCCATAGACCTACAGGCTATAAACGGTCTTGTACCGACCATAGGTAAAATAACCCTCCCCCTGACAATAGGTAAATTAACCAAAAGAGAGAATTTCCATGTGGTGGAAACACCTCTACCATTTGGAATTCTCGGAATAGACACCCTCCGAAAATTTAAACTAACAATAGACTTCAACCAAGGCACTATGTTCCAACTTGCCGCCCCTTTGCTTCCAACCACCTACCGCTTTACTCACCTAACCAATGAATGCACCTATTGGGAATGCCAAGCGGAGTCACAAAGGACTCACAATGCACACAAACCTTCCGCACGTGGCACCCAATGCGCGAATCCATTGGTCAAAACCCAATTGCCAACATGCCAATCTAGTCACGCGCACGCACAACACAAATTTTTCATTAAGGCCAATTGCCTTTATTATAAGTCCTCAATGCACAAGGCCACAACGGCCCCAACTCACAACAACAATGCCCAGACAGTGTCCATCCAACAGGACAGCTCACACACAAAACACACACTAGACCACACGTCATCACACAACAGTCACACGCGCAAACATCGCAACAAGCGCGACACTCGCACCAAGAGGCGACAACAACACCACGCAGACACATGCACAATTACTGCCAGTACAACCACACCATGTACACGAAACAAACAATTCACGCCATCCAACAACCACACAATCGCAAAACATTGCGATCTTTCTTAAGCGCTGTGAATGCTTATAAAAAGTTCATTCCGGACTACGCCCGATGGGGACGCCACTTAACAACCTTTCCAAAAGGGATGCCACGTGGGTCTGGGATGACAAATGCCAGAAAGCGTTCACTAGCCTGAAAGAAAGCCTCACAACGCACCCCATTTTACACCTTTACCGAGAAGGTCTGCCATGTCAGGTGTACTGTGACGCCTTAACACTCGGCATCGCAGGCATCCTCAAACAGGTCTACCCTGATGGGAAAATCTACCCAGTCCAGTATTTCAGCCGCTCCTTGCGTTCACACAAACGGAACTATTCCATCTCTGAACTAGAATGCCTAGCAATCGTTGAGAGTGTGGATAAGTTCCGCATCTGTTTGATGGACAGAAAATTTACTATATTTTCTGACCATCACGCATTGCCAATGCTGAAAACGGTCAAAAACCCGTCAGGCAGAATATTTCGATGGAGATTAAGGCTATCGAGATACGAATATGAGGTTCGTTACATAAACGGAGTACAACAATATGAAACGGACGTCATAACTCGTAACCCGTTCTGTGGTTTCTCAGACGCCTCCCTCATTAAGAACCATCAGCCTTCCCCATCGGGAAATTCTAGCTTGACCATTGATCACAACGGACTTCATACCATTTCCCGCAAAGGTGTAACCAAAATCATGATTCCCAAAACACTCACCAACAAACTACTACAAACAGTACACACTCAGTACAACCATCCAAACATCTCAAAGATGACGAGACTCATCTCCGCTCAATATTATTGGCAGAACATGTCACAAGACATTGCCCAACAGGTAAAAACCTGTCCAACCTGCCAATTGACAAAACGTATCGATAGACCCAACCAACCTCTCCAAAGAGACACCGATACAGTCCACATAAACAAACTTAAACTATACACAGAAAACATCCAATATATAACACCACCCACAATCAAGATACACCATTTACAACATAATGATAATAACACGTTTCCATTTAGACACCTCACACCCGAACTTTTTCCAGCGGAGCCGTTGACAATCAAACCAACAAACAGCGAGCCTTTCAATCATTTAGATCCCACCATTTTTACCAAAACTCGATTTACACCACTCACCCATAATAACAAAGAACGCGACATCGCCCATCCACAGGTACATCCAATTCCAAGTTCGCCACAACCCATAGAAGTACAACACGATACCCAAAAAACCCAACTCGTGGAGAAGACATGGGAGAAAATGTGCCAATTTCCCATTTTTCACTTAATATTTTTTATCTGTCTTCTAATTATGCCCTATAAATTCGCCCCATTTACCATAGTAATCTACCTTGGACTATATACCCAGCAGCCCCAAAAACTACTAATTACAGGAAAAAATCTTCCATATAGGAAGTAGCGTCTACACATTTGTCGCACTTATATTGGGTATCCTAAAAGCCATCTTCCATATAGGCAGTGCAATTTTTGAATTTCTAACTCTTATATGGGAAATAATAGAAAACTTCCAGAGAACAATTAGGGCGCCCCAACCAACCTAATCAAGAAGGTCCAGCGGGCGTGACACCACCCGGATCAATTAGGTGGCAGGAAGGATCAATTACAGAAGGGGGATAGATTTAGAACTCCCCAAGCGGCCTCATGCAGTTTCGCTCAAGTTGGACAGATTTAGAACCCCCGAGTGGCCCCTCGCATGTCCGGTAATTCGATCGAGATCACCGTGTTCCCCCACGTCCGCCATTTTAACGGTCACCAAATTGGATCCATTTCAACACGAGCTCACATCCCGATTCTTACATAAACTTTTAATTATATTAAAATCATTATATTATTAAACAAATTCAATTCTCAAAACACATTCACAACGAGCTTACATATCGATTCTTACAAAACACATTTAGTGATATTAATATCATTATATTAATATTATATTAATAAACAAATTTAATTCTCGAAAAATTCCAATGAATTACAAAACCTCTATTCTTCTCCCAAAACTTCCAAAAAAACTTTTACATTTACCCACACTAGTCACGTATCCAACACACACAAACACAACAGACCTTAGGATTTTGACAACACATAAAATTCATTTTTTACATTTCTCACAATAAACTTATAACATTTCCAAACAACATTCCAAATGAATTGCCAACCAAATTCGATTATTTTACTAACATTTCTAAACAATATTACATGTCACCCACATTAAACAAGCACACAACACTCACGACCAATACACAAAATTCAGATCTCAAGGTTAAATACGAACAAAAGCACGCACATTACCACTTAAAGGATAGGAAAAATTAGGTAGCAAAGCTTTCGAGCTTACGTTTCTTCCGAAAGGAATAAACAACCACTTTAAAAGGGTCGAGGACACTCCTCGAACCCTGTATTCAAAGATCCGATTCCGGTTACGACCTCCCGATGACGAAGTGGATATCGGGCGAGCATATCTTAAGTGCCCTAGGGAAAGGCATGAAAATCTCTAGAACGCATTAAGGCTCGGGACAAATTAACATAATACATAATATCAATTGAAAAAGCCCTGTACGATTTATAAGTAAATAAAACAAAGCGTCAAGGGCTGCGTTTCTTTATTAAAACAAATATATACGAGCTTTCGGGCACATACGCCCTTCTACAGGAATTAATAAAACAGTAATCCAACTAGTTTGAAATAAGATTTGTTTATACATTTAACGTGCATATCCACGATACACGTGCATTTCAAATTGCAAGGTATCCCATCAGACATGTGATATCTTATACTGTGATTGAATTATTTTTATCTTATTTTATTTAAGTCAATTGAATTATATGCTTCTGGTAAATCAATTCTGCGATTTATACTGCTATATTGTTTGGACACTATTGCTTCAATTATTAATCTTTGAAATTTATTATTAATATTGTTATAATGTACTTTAGGTTCATTTAAGTTAAATGTGTGTCCTGTTGAATTGGAGTGTTGTACTATTAATGATAATGGGTCATTTCTGTTTATGTTTCTTCTGTGTTCAATGATTCTATTATGCAATTTTCTTCCCGTTTCTCCTACATATTTGGCATTACAATTATTACATTCTATAGAATAAATTACCTCTTTTCTACTTGATATATATTCGGTTTGCCTGTTTTTCGTAATCGGGTTTCTTAAGATATCTGATAAGTTGGGAGAGTTGCTATAAAATGTTTTTATTCCATATTTATCTAGTGTTCTAGATATGTGGATGGATTTCGGGGTATATGGGATGTAGCAATTCTGCCTGTATATTTTAGTTTTTTGTGCTGACATGTTAGATGTGACCTGTGCCTGATAGAAATGTTTTAAAATAAATGTTTTGGGATAACCAGCTGATGTCAAATTATTGATAACGGTTTGCGTTTCTTGCGTTTTGTATTGATTTAAAGAACAATGAGTATAAATTCTTTTAGTTAATGTTTTCACTGTGTTAATTTTATGACTAATGGGGCAGAATGAATAAAATTTTATATAATTGGGGGCGAATGAAGGTTTGTAGTAAACTGTTGTTTGCAATCTATTATCTATTTTAATTATTTTAATATCTAAAAATGGCAATGTGCAATTATTTTCTTTTTCTATTGTGAAACGTAAGCTATTGTTATAATTGTTGAATTAATAATTGAAGCAATAGTGTCCAAACAATATAGCAGTATAAATCGCAGAATTGATTTACCAGAAGCATATAATTCAATTGACTTAAATAAAATAAGATAAAAATAATTCAATCACAGTATAAGATATCACATGTCTGATGGGATACCTTGCAATTTGAAATGCACGTGTATCGTGGATATGCACGTTAAATGTATAAACAAATCTTATTTCAAACTAGTTGGATTACTGTTTTATTAATTCCTGTAGAAGGGCGTATGTGCCCGAAAGCTCGTATATATTTGTTTTAATAAAGAAACGCAGCCCTTGATGCTTTGTTTTATTTACTTATAATACATAATATAGCCACGCTCAATAAATTAAAACAGCAAGTAGGTAAACAGCGTGGTAAGTTTCTTTATGTCTGATCCCAACCTTGTACATCTTGCCTTTTATAAGCGTCAGCTCGCCAAGAAGTCATTACAGCTGGCCCATTGGAATTGTCACCTCCTTTTCAATCAAAAATGCCTCCAGTCCTCCTTCATACCGCCTTCTCTCAGGATCCGAGACCCCGTGAGAAACCACTACTCTTCACGCATCATCCAAAGAGCTGAAGAACAACTCCTCATCTCGAGGATCAGAGGCAACAGATCTATGATCCGTTTTTTGCAAAAAACCATCAGAGGCCTCCTTGGTTTGCTTTCCCCGAGAATTCCCCCCGCTGAACTCGGTTCCCTTCTCCTGAGCTTAACCTCCCGAGTGGATCTTCTGAAATCCGATATAGGGCTCCGACATCAACGTAAGCTCGATTTCTGGGGCATGAAGCATGGGTTCCCTTCACCTCCCCAGTCCCTTCCTAAGGACAATATAGTGAATTTAACGGACACTGAACTCTCCGCACCACAAATATCCCTATTGAAGAAAGGCCTTAATTTCTGCCTACCCAAGAAACCTGATCTTTTGTATACTGTGAGCTGCATCGAGGCCTCACTCCAGCACCAGGCCTTGACAGATAAGCACCACATCCGCTCCACCATTACTGGCAAACTCCAATAAAGAAACTTACCACGCTGTTTACCTACTTGCTGTTTTAACATAATACACTCGGCCTTGAGATCTTGAAGACAATACAACCCCAAACACACCACAACCAATACAAATACACACTTAAGGTTAGCGAGATTCCTGTGTCTCCTGTAAACACAATGTAAGCGTACTTTTGGGAAAGATCATGTTTCTACCCACGAGTCGTACAGGGACAAAAAATCTACAAGGCAATTAAAAAGGACGCGCCGCATGACATAGATTTTGTCATGTAACTTTTATCATTAGAGATCCTGCGAATCTCTCTATGTACATTGTGTTTGCTTACACCATTCATTTATTTTTTTTTTAATCTTTGAAATCAAAATGCCTAATCAAATATTTACCATTTATATAACAACTTCTTTTTTTATTTTGTTTATAAACCAATTACTTGTTCAACCACTAAACAAATTTTTCTCAACGAAAACTCACTGGTTTTCTTTTAATTTTCTATTTTTTTTATTTTTGATTTCCAAAAGCCCTAATAAAAAAATTCCCTCGATTTTAATTTTCCCTATCTCTAGCTGAATTATTTAGGCGCCTTTTCCTTTTTTTTTCACTCAACAATGCTACAAAGCGCATTCACTTTGATTTCTCACAACTAAATTTTATTTTTGATTTCTCAAAAGCCCTAATAGAAAAATTCCCTCGATTTTAGTTTCCCCATCTCGAGCTGAATATTTAGGCACCTTTTTCTTTTTTTTCACTCAACAATGCTACAAAGCGCATTCACTTTGATTTCTCACAACTAAATTTTATTTTTGATTTCTCAAAAGCCCTAATAGAAAATTCCCTCGATTTTAGTTTCCCCATCTCGAGCTGAATTATTTAGGCACCTTTTTCTTTTTTTTACTCAACAATGCACCATAGCATTCACTTTGATTTCTTATAATTAAATATTTTGATTTATCTTACTTATACTCAACCAATATCTCACCAACACTATTCTCTTTTATCTTTTATGTCACCAACAATGCTTGTATATAGCCTCCCAGTACCCATAATTAATTTTTCCCCACAAAATTATTTTTCCCTTACAGAATTCACTTCAGGCTACCCCTTTTTGAATTCTTCACATGTAGGGGGCGCATCTGTCATAATTTGTATATAACTAGATGTAACCCCACCACAATATATGCAATGTATGATCCAAAAAGGTTTTAATAAAAGCTAGGCCTAGCGAACTGGGAGAGAAGCCATCACAGAGAATCCATTACCAGGTTTTCATTATCCAGGAAGCAAAAGTTATTACCCAGGAACTAATAAAAAACTAAGTTCAAAGACCTTCTTCTTCCGGGTCCCTGAAAATCATGAGACGAACAATGGAAGCACCAATATCCAATGAGAGACCAGTAGGAATAGCTAACAGCCAACCGACAGTTGCCACGAGACGATATTCAACCAATGAGAGCACTAGAGAGTTAACGAGTTAAATCTCGGACTCAAGTTTGTCAGTTGGGAGCACGCCACCACCAGAAGCAGTACGCTTAACCCCTTCTCGCTCAGGTCACCTCTATGTTCAGTATGTGAGTAGCCACTCCATTAGTCAAAAAACCTTCTCTCCCTTAATCGCTGGTCCTATATTTCAAATTCATTTCTGTGTCCTTCTCGTTATTTTTCCCCTGTGAGAAAACCTACCATTTCAGCCAAACGACTGCGCCAACAATCACCACCACGTCAACCACCTCAAGTAAGTCAACAGGGTCTTACAACAACCAATCCCGAAAAAAGTAAAATATTATAGTGAGTCGACAAGATTAATCCGAATATTATATATATGTGATATTTTGGGACCTCTAGGACCAGTGTTACCTGATGCTAGACGAACCTCGATGTCAACTCTACCGTGCAGTCGTGGTGGAAGGCGACACAGCTGGGCCAAAGGTGAAATAAACAAACAGAGATTCCACTAAAAGCGTCTGACGTCAAGAAGGAATGGGATGAGGAGAGAGGGATCTTTAGAGCAAGTGTTACCTCGGTGAGCTCCAAGCGAAGACTGACAATTCTAGGGCCTCGATTTAACACCACGACCTTGCTGCTTTCTAATTGGCTGACCTATTTAGGTGATTCTTTCCTAATTGGTGGGACTTTTTCACGTGGTAGTGGGCTATTGGTTGACCTACTTAGGTATTGTCTTCTGATTGGGCCTGGCTTATCTCTTTGACGGAGGATATATATCCGGCCTTGCTACGGAAATACGGGGCGTTACTCTTAGCTTTTATGGTTTCTGCGTTATCAGATACGCCCTGTCCTGTCAGGAAGTATTGACTTGTAAATTATTTATAGTTGGGCTGGTTTTAAGCCTCTTTTGCTAGGCCTTGCTTCGACTTCTGTCCTAAACCTGATTTGTTTTAACCTTAACTTTCTCCTGTCTCTCTCCATTCCTTCTATCTGTACAGTTGCAATACTTTATTAGATTCTTACGCGGTACAGATTGATGTTAGTTGAGGCTTTCTATGTGCAGTACATAAGAAGTTATATACAGTCATGGGGTGGAACATGTGGTAGTGGATATTTAGACTATTTACAACAATTCCATGGTCTTAAATCATCACATATATATATATATTAGAGAGAGAGATTCATACATTTTATATTGCAAAAAGAAGCTTTTTCATAGTATTTTCTACTTGATCTCTATATTAAAAAATATATGATATAGATTGATGCTGTTTGTGAAGGACAACCATACCCACAGACCCAAAAGAAGACAGAATCAACAGCACCCAGAGGTAAGTATTATTTTATTATTTCTTTCCACGGTTCAACCTATTTATTTGTCATATTTTTATATTTCAAGTTCACACCGCATCCATTCCATATCATTCCTCATTTGACCCATATGGTAGAACCTTTCATAAGAGACATAATTGAAAAGGCATTACTACAACTTGTCTCAACTAGAGATTTTGTTTATCAGAAGCTGGATTAGGCCAGGATATGTCATTTTTGGTTATGTAAAAGTGGCCTCTAAGGGAAGAGTTTTTTAAAATCATATGGATCACTCCTAACAGGTTTTCCCATGCCAATATATTCTTGAAGACTCTTTCATCAGTTCATATGAATAAGTCCTAAGAATAGGGGGGCTTCCTCAATTAGGCTGACCATGGTAAAAGGTCTACAGCCATAAGTGGCAAAACATTTCATTGGTCTTGTTATTCTATTCAATGGGGATTTTTGTGTAAAAAAATGATTATTTTTCCCCCTTGTCATCCTACATTAAATAATAGTAGGTTTTTTCCCCTTTAGAAGCCACTTGAAACTTCATAGGCAAGTTAGTTTCCTCTTCTATGATGGGGTTGGAAATTTATCCTGGCTTAGTTACTATAGGGCATCATTCATCTTTCACTAGATAGGGATTTTCCCTTCTTAGGAAATGGGACCATCTAGAAAGGTACTTCCCACAAGCTCCTCTTCTTTGGGGGCTCTTGAAGATTAGGGAGAATATTAATGTGTTCAAATAATAGATATAAATAACTGAGAATGTGTGACTGGGACAATTTCATAAAGATCTCTCCTGGGATGTTAGTGAGTCATGCATACACCTATCCTGATTTGTGGAACTTGTCAATGTCTAATAGAATCAGTAAACTTGTCTTTATTTCAATAGTTTTGGCTCTCATCCTTTATACTTTCATCCAGGGTTGCTTATATTTGATGATTGCTGTTAATAAATTCCTGCTATCATTTTGATCCTAGTACTTTTAGATATGTATGAAAGGCAAGAACAAATAAATATATATCTGTATGTGTGTTGTTTATAGTTCAAGCTCTTTTAGGATAAAATCTCTTTATCAAGATATTATATATATATTCAAAAATATATACAGAGTGGAACCTTATTTTAATAACAACAACCTTTCACATCATGTATGTGTGTGGTTATAACAATTTTAAAATCTTAAGAAAAATAAAGCTATCTCCTGATTTTGCAACTAAAGGTTGCTGATGGCTTGCACCATCTGTTGTATCAACTAGTTATTGATTTTAATCATTCCAGAATATTGGCAAATAGTGTACTGTTTTTCAAAAGAATGTTATGATGAGCTTCAACTGTAATTGTTCAATATATTTTCTCTCTCTTTAGTTTTTTTTTCCACCTTAATATTCTCAATGATATTGTCAGTGAATAATAAATCAGAAATTATATCTGATTATAGAAATTAATTTGCCGCTGAATTGAATTGGCCCCACTTTTGCTTCATGTACCTCTTGATAAATATTCTTATTGAGTTTTTTTATTAGTGTAAAACAAGATACATCTTATTTATCAATAAATATTTGGTTATAAAAATTGAATGACACACTCCTTGACAATATTTAAAAATAGATTCTCCTCCTTTTCCACCTTCTCTCCTGTGGTTTTTTAAAAATCTAACCAGATGTTCTATTGCTAGGTCGATCACAGGTACTGGTGTTAGAGAGACCACCTGATTTCCATCTCGACCACTACGGTAAGTATTCTATGAGCATGCCTAGAGCTTATTCATTTTAATTAAGCCTTATGATTATAATATTTTGTGTAGTATTGGATTCATCACATCTGCCTAGCAAACTATTTTATGCCATAAAACACATTATAGCACTAAGGAATTGGGCCTGTGTACAGCTTACTTTCTTCCCCTTTCGTGAAACTTCAGTAGCTAGGATACACATTTCCTCTTTGTAGCTAACTGAGCAATATTTTTACAATAAAGGTGTACATCTACTTATATAATTGCCTTATTCTGTCTGTGTGAAGTTCACTGTGTGAAGTTCACGGATAGATTTTGGTCAGAATGGATAAAATAAAAAAAGTGTCAAGGGATGGGAATCGAACCCACGACCTTCCGCTTACCGGGCAGATGCCATGACCACTAGGCTACCCATACATGATGAAATCTTTATGAAAATTCACATTTTTATTTTTATATTTTCGAGACACACACAGTTTGGGGCGGGACGTTTCACAAGAGAGACATCCATGGCACCAATTTATAATTGTAACGAATAGTATTTTAATTAAAACATTTTAAAAACACACAGTTTGGAACGGGACGTTTCACAAGAGTGACATCCATGGCGCTAATTTATAATTGTAACGAATAGTATTTGAATTAAAATGTTTTTAAAATATATACGCACTCGGGTAAAACCCGGGCGTTGCCCGGGCCATTCGGCTAGTATACAATAATGAACATAAGGAATTTAAAGCATTTTGAATACATTTTATCACTGACATTGACATATTTTTCAATGATTTATTCATCATCTTAACACTTTGAGGATGGACGATTCCAGAGTTGCATGGTCCACTGGGCTGTATGAAAATGAATTGTATATAAACATTTTTTTGATAAATAAAAAATCGTTTCTTAACTTTATTAACTTTATCTTAACTTTATTAACATCATGAAACGCGATATCCCAAACTCAGGGATATTTGCGCCAATACATTTCACTGCATTACAGCAATACAGCTATATACAATCCTGTTCAATTCATTATTTTACATAAATTAACTAAAGGAAATTATCCAAAGAGAAAAACAAACAACAAAGCAAAACACACAGAGCAAGCATCGCAGTTCTTTTTTTTTTTTTCTAAGATTCCTTCTCTTTTTTCCAATTCAAGAGAAAGTTGTATATGTATTTACAAAATTGATCAAAATTTTTATACTTTTCTTTTTTGTCTACAAATTCATCAAGCTGTCCAATACGACCAAATCTATTTTCCCTAAAATCCCGGAAAATTGGGCACTCCAGAAGTAGATGTCTCGCGTCTTGAATTTCACCTCCGCAGAAGCATCCTGGTTCCTTCACGGCGCCGATAGTTGCCAAAAATTTCCCAAAATTGCCATGATCTGTAATGAATTGGATATTATAAAAATTTGGACGGAAAAATCTTGGAATTCCTAATACGAAAAAGCTTCTGAAAATTTCATTAGTGTTCTCAAAAATTTCATTCATTTTTGCGTGTAAGAATGATTTGACTATACTTGGAGCATGGGGTTCGTAAGTAATTAGATCTTCAATGGACATTTGAGCTAGATCAAATTTGATTATTCTGGATTCTATATAATCTGTTAGGAGTGGAATTTTTGCCAAGCTATGCACACAGTTTGATGAAGTGGTTTTGTATGCTCTAACTGCCCATAAAATGATCTGGTACTGCATGGAGTTCAGTTTTTGTTTACAACGATTGTTTAAATATTTGAACCAAATTTCAGAACCGTATGTAAGTACAGGCCTAATGATTGTTTTGAATAAAGTTAACCTCTTTTCAGTGTCTAAACCCCACATATTGCCACTTAGTGAACATAATAAATTTTTCATACGTCCTGCCTTACACAGAATATCATTAACATGCGGTGTAAAGTTAACTTTGTTTTTCCATTTGTGATTAGAAAATTTCATTCCCAGAATTTTTACTTGCTTGACCGGCATTATTATATTGTTATTAACCTTAATAGGTATTTTTTGTCTGTTATGTAGGTATAGCATATTAGTCTTCTCTGTACTGATCGTTAATTTATTTCTATTACACCATTGGATCACATAATTTAAGGTGTATTCACTTGCGGTTTTTAGTCCTTCAATAGTCTTATTCCAGCAAATTATTGTAACGTCGTCTGCATAACATATAATATCTGCATTCATTGAATCAAAATTTATCAACAAATCATTTAGCAAAATATTCCATAGAAGTGGAGATAAAGGTCCACCCTGTGGACATCCTTTAGTTAGTTTCTTATAAAAAGTTTCTGATTCGTATGTAAATTTCACCTCCCTTTCATTATTCAAATAAGATTTTATGATCCGTATTAAATCTGAAGGAACATCATCATTATCCATTCTTTTTATAATAGCAGGCCACCATGCATTGTCGAATGCACCCGCAATATCTATAGCTATCAAGGAAGTCAATTCTTTTTGTTTATGTTTCAATATAGTTTCTATAATTTTATCCATTCCAGTAATTGTTGATCTAGATTTCATAAAACCATGCTGCCTTGAGCTCATTAAATTATTCTCTAAATAATAGTTACTTAATTTATTTTTTATTATATTCTCAAATGTTTTAGATAGATTAGATGTCAATGATATAGGTCTATAACTTTTATTTATTTCATAATTCGTTTTGCCTGGTTTTGGAATTATTTTTAAGAATGATTTTTTCCATTCATCCGGATAATATCCCATTTCTATACATTTATTGAATAATTTATGCAGAATTGGGATTATTTTTATTTTAGCCTGTCTAATCATATTGTTACTAATGTAATCAGGGCCCGGTGCTTTTTTAATATTTGTTTTTAAAATTGTTTCCTCTATTTCCTTAGATTCGATATAAACACTACTTTTATTTTTATATTTAGGCGTATAATTTCTAATCAAAATATGATCATCTTTATCCAAACCTCCAATATCTTCCTGAAATAGATCGTTCATTAAACTTTTTATTTTGTCGGTCTTTAAATGATCTGGTAAATTATCTATTAGTGGTAATCCTAAATTTCTATTTTTCGATCTCAATGACTTGAATATCCTATAAGCATTACCAAATGAGTTATTTGAATGACTTTCTTCTATAAAAATTCTCCAACTCGCTCTTTTTGCCTTTTTACTTTTATTTAAATATTTATTTCTCATTGATTTATAGGTCTTTTCAAGGACCTTTCCATGTCGGTAATACAAATTTCTAATATAGTGGAAATCGTTTTTCATTTTCTCCAGCTTCCCATCCCACCAGTATGTATTTGTTTTATGATTTCCGCTTTTTGTCTTGACATTGAGTGACAGATAAGCTGCCTCTTTAATTATTTGTGTGAGAGTCTTTACAATGTTGTCAATATCTTTGATGTTTGACGCGTGGTTTATCATGGTGATAATATTATCTACGTCTTGTATTGCTATTTTTTCGGTAAATGTTTTCCAATCAGCATCTTTTTCTATAAATTTCCATGTTGAGTTTTGAACTGTCCTTTGCCTGTTAAAATTGTGATAAATGTCAAAGGTTATTGCTACGTGATCTGAAATGTGCGTCAATATAGTCGTCTTCCAGTTTTGTACCAAACCTATTGATTTTTTGTTTGAAATCGTAAGATCTATAAAGCTAGAATTTCGGCAGGTGGGTATCTTAAGATTATGAATAAATAGGTTATGTTCATCTATGATGGAGTGGAATTTGAAACCATTGGAGTTTGTTGTCGGATCAAACCAGACTGGGTGTCTAGAATTAAAGTCACCACATAGTATAATAGGTTGTTGATTGTAGGTCTCCAGAAGCTCTTGGAAAAATTTTCTATGAGTGTCATTAAATCTATGTGGATGTATATAAAAGTTTGCGATAATAGTATTTGATTTTGCTGAATTTAAAGAAGTGGTTGTACAAAAGGAGTTTGTGAATTTATTGATTTTATTAAATTTTAAACTCTTATTCATAAAGATCGTTGCAGTATAAATTTGTTCATCTGTCGTTGAATGCACTATTTGAGATTCCAAATCGAAAATTACATCTCTATCAATCAGATAAGGTTCCTGTATTAGGATGATATCTGGTGGGTTGTCTTTTATAGAAGCTTGAAGCTCATTCAGTGCCAAGATACTTTTTCTTACATTTTGTTGTAAACATTTAATTCCTTTTCCCTGCATGATATTCAAACTAAATAAACAAAAATCTTAGCTGCGAAATTTGCCTAATTGTCGGTTGGATCATATCTCGTTCGTTGGATAATTCTGTCTATCTGTATTTTGTATAGAGGACAGTCCGAGGAATTAGCTCTATGATTCGGCGAGTTTCTAAATTTAGGATGTTTTAGACAGTTATAACAATTGCAAATTTTTGAACAGTCATGAATTCCTTGCGCGCCGCATAATTTGCATATCTCGACGTTAGTACAATCGGCCAATTTATGGTTGGGATTAAATTGAAGGCATTTCTGACTTTGTTTTACCAGAATCTTATCTTCCACAAAACAGCGTTCAAAGTCAGTATATAATTTATTATTCATATTTTTAAGGATTCGGTAAACCTTTGGAGAAACCCTAAGAACTATGTTGTGGTGGGGCTTATTCGATTTCATGCTAAACAAAACATGGATATCATTTTCCATTTCGTTCAATTCAGGGTTCATACTGCAGATTATTTTAGTAAAATTAGCGGTTTCTGTAAGTTTATTAACATTTTTGACTATTACTGTAGGATCTCTTGGTTTGGGGATAAAAATTTTGCTGATATTTGCGAGTTCCTCTGCCCTGCCTAACTCATCATTTAGAGATTCCATGTCTGATTCTGTAGGGGTCTTTATTATTACAGATTTCCTAGCATTTATAATTTTGTTAATCTTTATTTTTTTTCCTTCTTCCCTAAGCTTTTTAACTTTGCCTGATATAGTTTGATACATTTTTGTATTATCTTCCACATTTATAGGTGTTGCCACTATTGTGAACTCCTTATGTAAATTTTGTTTTTTTTTTATGTAATCTTGTGATGTTTCTGTACGAGCTACTTGAGCATATGTTGGAGTTGTTTTGACTAATTCATCTTGGATCCCTTTCAGTTTTTGGTCCATAACATCTGTAATTGTTGTTTTCATTAGTTCCAATATATCTTGGTTATTTATTTCTTTTAAAGTTGAAATACCATCCTTGGTTTGCCTAACCATAGTTGACAAAAATGTAATATCATTTTTAGTTAGATTTTTTTGATTTTGTTGAACCTTTTTGTCAAAATAGTTATAAATTTCATCCAACTTATCATTTAATGTTTGAATAATTATTTCCATATTCTATTTTTGCATATTTGTGCGAAAACAACAATTGAAAAGGCTTTCAAAAATGACTAAACTCTTAAACAGCGATTGCCAATTAAAAAAAGGTTATAATATTTTTAATTAAACAATTTATAAAACTTTTATAAATTATACAATAAGTAAAATGAATATTTAAAACAATATTTACCGGAACTAGCGGAGCCAGCGAGTCCTTCGGGCTTGATGCAAAATCGGCAAGGATGTGAATTTGCATCTCTTGGGTCGAAAGTGTTAAGGCATCTTTGAATATTTATTCATAAATTTTTGTCTAATATCTTACTGGAGAGCAGATAATTGGTAAAAATGGTAATCTGCGCAATGAAAATCGTCCCTTATAGAGAGGTGTCCTCTCCTAGAGGATTTACTGTATGGACTTCCTTGAAAAAATTAGAAGTATATTTTTAAAATTGCAAAATTTTTAAGCGCACTATGAAGCAATTAGTAAGATTTCAAAATTTAACAGCTATTGCTGGCAGTGTTGGTTAAATTCCTTACAGTTATTGTAGAGTGTTGGGCATAATGAGCATGCACTCTGATGTTCATAATTGTGCGTTATTATCTTTTCTAATCCCCCCCCCCCCCCCCCCACTTATATATCCTGAATGACATTTTTGGTCAGTTGACAGTGTAATATAGATGTGCTGTTTTTAGGGGAATCACAAACAGAGAAAGAGAATGATGTAAAACCTTCTAGTCACCAGTCCACCCACAAAAGTAAGTGTTTGCTATTGGTAAATTCACAAGGTTATTGTATAAAATATGGGTGTTTATTCCATGAGTTGTTACACAAGGATCTTGTATGTCAATATTTTATAATGCATTTGTTCCAGAAAACAACTTCAAACCCGATATAATTTACTTTTTTAAAGCAAGATGAGTACATTATTCTTTGTTCATTTTAAACTGTTGGCATATGTTTGTTATGCAAAATAAGGTTTTGTATCTCTCTCTTGTAGTTCCCAATTAGATTTATTTATATTGTGCTGTGTAAATATATCTATTTGTTACTCTAAAAATGCAGAGATATTCTGAGAGACAAAAGGAGAGTTTGTATAAATAATATGAATATTTTTCTTATTATTTGAAACTCACTGGCAAAGCAAAAAATCATTCCCTTTAACAACAATTTAGAAGTCTCTTTGTGAGATTTTAAGTAGACATACTACTCTGATCAAAAGGTTTCGGCACTTTGCTCATAAGTTTAAAAAAAACTTTATTATTCTACCAAATTCAAATTGTCCCCTTCAAAGTAGTCCCTGTTGGCTGCTATGCACTTCAGCCACCTTTTTTTTCCAGTCGTCAAAACACGTCTGGTAGTCTGTTTTCGGGATCGCCTTCATCGATTCCACTTTGATCTCTTCTATGCTCTGAAATTCCCGACCCTTTAACTTTTTTTTTGAGCTTTCCAAAGAGGAAGAAGTATCAGGGGGCCAAATCGGGACTGTAGGGGGGTTGGGGGAACACAGAGGTTGAGTGGTCCTGCAGGAACTTCGAGATTTTGAGGGCTGTGTGCGCCGGCGCGTTTTGTGGTGGAGGATTCACGACTTGCTCCTCCACAGCTCTGGTCGTTTCTGCCTGATCGCTTCCCTCAATCGCCTCAAAACTCCCAGGTAGGAGTCAGCAGTTATTGTAGAGCCTTGTTGTTGAAATTCATGATGAACGATACCCTGGTAGTCGAAGAACACCGTCAACAGAACTTAAATTTTGCTGGGAGCCTTCCTCGCTTTCTTTCGTCTCGGCTCATTTTTGAAGCGCCACTCCGATGCCTTTTGGGTAGTTTCTGAATAAAAGCCATAAATCCATGTTTCGTCTCCAGTAATGACCCTCTTCAGCAATTCGGGGTTGTCGCTTCGAGATTGAGACTGGCCATTTCTTTCCGGGTGTTCTTTTGATCAAAAGTCAAATCTTTGGGAACGAGAACAACATTGAGTCTTCTCACTCTCAAAATGTCCTTCATTATCGACTGAGTCAACCCGAATGATATCCCTTCTTCTTCGGCGACCTCCCTGACAGTTATTCGTCGGTCTTCACGCACCAGTTCCAACACCTTGTCCACTTTTTCAGGCGTGGTTGATGTGGACAGTCTCCCGGAACGCTCGTTGTCGGCGGTCTCTTCCCGACCCTCCTTGAAGCGCTTGTACCACTCGAAAACTCGTCTTCGGCTCATGACGGCATCCCCATAGGCTGTTTGCAACATCCAAAAAATTTCGGCACCCTTGAATTCATTTTTCACACAGAACTTGATGCAAATTCATTGATCCTCCATTTCGGTTACTAACGAAATCGAAGCACGGGCAAAATGGCCTCACTTCTAACAGCCGCTGCTCGCGCTGTTGTGGCACGTGATTTTTGAAAATTGGCTGGTCTCCAAGCCAAGGGCGACGCTTGCGTTTGCCACAAACCAGGAGAAAATATATTGAGTTTTCAGGATTTTATGAGAAAAGTGTCGAAACTTTTTTATCAGAGTATTATGTTCTTTATTATTATCTCTGTACTCCTAAACTTGAAGGCAATATGGACTTCATAATGGGGTAAATGTATGTATTCCTTTTATCAAAAAAATCTGAAGAACATATTCAGAAGTCTAACTTAGCTCAGAAGAGGTTGCTCCTAATGTGGAGGACAGACATTTTTGCTGCTGACTGTCATTGAATCAAGCAGTGTTCATTGGTAGTGCCTCATTGGCTACACTTCATTAAAAATTGTTTCTTCCAGTAAAGTTGTCTGGGGAGAACTGAATCCTACAAGGTGAGTCCCCGGCAGATAGAGGGACAACCATCAGATATCTTAGCTAGCTGTGAATATATAAAAGGTAGTTCCAAACCAACAGCCAATCAACAGTATGGAGGGCTAGCCTGTAGTGAGCATAGACTTATTAAAAGCTACAAAACCTTAAAAATGATACTCAATAAAAAAAAATTATACAATCACACCATTCATCATCTGAGGCACCATGTCAGGATTGGCCTCAAAGGTGTCTGTTCTTCATTTTAGGAGCAGACTCATCTGAAGCTTACATTAAACCTCTACAGTATGTGCTTCAGATTTTTTAATCAATGGCAAACATGCATTTGCCCACTACAGTCTCTGTGACCTTTATAAAGGTACCTAATTTTTAGGTACTGCGATAAGAAAGAAGAAGAGTCTAATTTGATAATACTTCCTTTCTTAGAGTTGCAGGACCAACTTGGCCTTAGAAGGCTGGAATATGCTGTGTGTCCCAGGTTCCAATAATGAAAAGCAACCCCATTATCAAAGTATGTGTCTGAAATTTTCTCAATCCAATTTATTCTTCCCTTTAGGAGTTAAATAAAACTTTGCTCTAATCTTCAAGTTTATAATATGAACTTTTTTCCTGATCCCTATTTTAAAAAGCCTTATAGTTTCCTGTAGTAAACTTTTGGCCAAGGCCCAAGAATATTAGTACATGTAATAGTAAAGTTTTTCTGTATTCTCTTTGTGTTTTCTTGGTTTTGTATCAAGTGGGGTATTGTTCTCTTTATTATATGGGGTGTGTTTTCTCTTACATTCTTCAATTGATTATAGGATATAATTTGCCCTCCACTATATAAACAATAAAGAGGATATATTCACATTGTTTTTTCAATTATATTACAGTTTATTTTTTCCAGTCCCAAGTCAGGATGAAAAGGAGAGCAGTAACAAGCTCATTTAAAAAAAAACTGGGTTGAACCAGCCCAGCAGTTCCTAGTACAGGCAGGGACACAAAGGATTAGCAGTATCTGCACCTCATATCAGAGGTGACCATTCAATATTATAACTAAGTCGGCCTGCAACTGTCTTAACTAACTTAGCAGATAAATTTTTCTTCTCCCAATCGTAAAGCTCAAGATGCACAGAATATTAATTTTTTATTATTGAGAGGAGATATAAAAAAGATGGTTGGCTCACTTTTCTTGACTATTTTTATGTGTACTAAAAATTTCCTAATCTAGTATTATAATTAATCAGGGCTTCCAGTGTAAAAACTTGAGTTCCAATTATCAGTTTTTTTTTTGCTTCTCCCTAGTACACATGGTGCAGGCGATGATAATCATGGTTGGTAGAAGTAGGTGACCACATGTCTACACATGTGAAAAGCAGTTCGACTTTGCACTTACAAATGTGCCAGAGCCCCGTTTGGTTACTTGCCCTCACTGGTGGGGTTGGACTTTTTCAAGAATTGGGGCCATTGGAGCATTTTTATAAATCAGAAAAAGTGCCCAATGTGGGATTCGACCCCGGATCGTAGCGGTCAAAAACCAACGGTTTAGATTACGGTTTAAATTACAAATTTTTGTAAATTGGAAATAAATAACAATTGAAACTAATTTTTCTTTTTCTTCATCAAATCCTAATTAATGGTATAGTTGGCTGTTCATATAATGAATGAACTGCATATAGCTTCTGTTCTCCTAACAATATTTTAAAGATCTCTGGAATTTGAACTATCTCATGTCATAATCAGCTGATGTTACTTGACTAGGATGTAGTCCCAACTGCTCAATTTTCTGTGGCCTTTGCCTCAAATCAAGTTTGTTGTGTTTCAGCTCATCTGGATCACAAGGAATCTTGCCAGGTGCGATCCAATCTATATGAATATACCGCCAGTCTCAGCACTATCTACCACTATGATGTGACCATCAAAAGTAATTATTCCCATAATGACATTTGCAGTAACAAGAAAAGGCCTTTGAGTTTGACTTTGAAGAGGCAGCTCTTTATTTCTGCGATTAAGGGCTGGGACATTTTTTGCGATAAATGTGCAGTCTTTGATGGCAACAAAAATTGCTACACCACCTCACTATTGCCCATAATTGGCCCCTTTGCAGAAATAAGGTGTAAATTTCAAGATGAAGCTGAGGTTTACAGGATCAACATCCAGCCTACTAAGAAGTATAATGGTACCTGCATGATTGATACAAATGCCCTCCAAGACTCTTCTATTCAAATGCCACAGGAAGTTTTAACCACAATGAGCATTGTCCTGCGTCATCACCCCTCCCTTCACTCCATTCCTGTAAGCCAGGGTTTCTTCAACCGCCCAAGAAGCCCCTTCACTCTTGAGGATGGTCTGGAAATCTGGCCGGGGTATACTTTCTCACTCTCAGTTGGAAGAAGACTTTTTCTCAATTTTGAGATCTGTATGAAGCTCTTCTATCCCGCCTGTAATATAATGCAGGCTAAGAAAATGGATATTTTAAGGAAAGCAAAAATTTTTACTACCCACAGGGGCTTTGTTAAAAAATACAAAATAATAGGATTTGGTTCTAGTGCTGCCCAGCAGACCTTTGAGATGCAGGGCACAAAAACCACTGTCTTGGAGTACTTCCATTCCAGGTATCCTCATATCCAACTGAAACACCCTGACATACCTGTGATTGACGTGGGTATCAAAAATTTTCCTGTTTATATACCACAGGAAATTTGTTATTTCTGCCCCAACCAGACTTATGATCATGAACTAAGCCTTGCCCAGCAGATGAGTTTTGTCCCCCAGGGGTCACTCTCTCCAAATGAAAAGTTTACTGAAATCTCAAAAAAACTTTCTTTGTTCCTGGATTGCAACAAATCAGTAATGGAACACTTTAAAATCTCCATCAATCCTGAGCCTGTCATGCTAAAGGCAAGTCTTCTCAAAGCACCAGTCCTTAAATATAAAAATTATATAGAAATCCCAAAAGGAGGTATTTGGCAGTCCCATGTTTTTTACAAACCTATTATTCTAAGGAGATGGCTGGTACTTGCCTTCAACAAGACCTCACAGTTCAAGAAGAAGCTGACTGAATTTTTGAGAACCTTGGAGGCCACTGCCAAGGCTAGTGGCATCAAGATCTCTCAACCAAATATAACATATTTAGATTGCTTTAATCCTCATGAGACAAAACAACTATTTCAAAATGACTATAATATGGCCCTAATCACCCTAAGACCGCACAGTCCAATAAAGGATCAGATTAAGGCTTTGGGGGACAAGTGCCATCTTTCCACCACCATTGTTACAGAGAAAAATATAGTAATCAAAGACACAAACAAATTGTTTTGTTTGAATCTGATCCAAAACATCAATAGCAAGCTGAGAGGGATCAACTGGATTTTGGATCCAAGCACATGTCCAAGGATGCTGAAGGGCCCTGGAGTTTTGGTTATGGGCGCCGATGTATTCCATGCAGCAGCAAAATCTCCAGATCCCTCCATAGCAGCTGTTAGTTGTAACATAGATGAACATTTCAACAATTACGAAGGTGTCAGAAGGCAGCAACCTGCAAGGTGTGAGATTATTCAAGATCTCAAGGAGATGGTGGCTGAATGTCTGTCAACTTTCTATAGAAACAATCCTTCTCCAAATAGAATTTTTTTCTTCAGAGATGGCGTGGGAGAGGGACAGTTTGATACAGTGAAAGAACAGGAGATTCCTAAGGTGCTTCAGGCCTTCACCCAGGTGTTCCCAACGTCAAAACTTCCTACACTGACCTACATTGTGGTCATTAAACGTCATCACCTCCGCATTTCAGAGGACATTCTGGCTCAAAATGGCCACAATGTATTGCCAGGTACTGCCCTGATTGACACAGTTGCCACCAAACCAAACGAGTTCCTTCTCTGCAGCCATCCCGGGATAGTTGGCACCAGCATCCCTATTAAATATGTGGTCCTCCATGATGACTGCAAACTCTCCAATATGGAGATATGCCAAGTGGCCTATGCCCTGTGCCACCTCCATAGTGGCAGCAACAGGACTATATCCATTCCCATACCTGTTCATCATGCCCACCACCAGGCTCTGAGAGGGAAGGAATCCCTTGCAAATTTTGACTTCAGCAAACAGAATAAGTAAATTTACAATCCTACACTAAGGATAACAAACTATTTCACTTATTTAGTTATTAGCCATCTTAGATAAACAGTAAAGCTTCCATAATGAAACATCTATATCAGTTTTCTACCTATAATATCTGTTTTAATGTTTTAAAATGTTTATTAAGCACTTTCAAATTTTCACCATTTTTGCCAAAGGCCTTGCTATTTCAATATTTCCATAAATATTCCCTTAATTTAAATTTGATATTTGGTATGGAGGATATTGATATATTAAAAAGGAGATAGCCTTTCCTAACAAAATAGATGCCAAAATTATGTACCATGGTCTTCAGGTGGGTTTTCTCAATTTTCTGAAGCTAGTATAGTGACTTTGTCACCAACTTGAGTCTAAGTTGCAAAGACAGTCAATAGATGGTGCATAGTTTTGTCAAATTTTGATGGGAGAGATGATATATTTTTTTATATTCTACATCTTAAAAATCTCCATAAATCTACAAAAAAAGTGTTGATAAGCTTGATTTTTAAAGTGTTTATTGATAAGAATGTAGTTTTGATTATAATAAAATTAGGGGGGGGGGAATAAAGAAAGTAATTTTATAATATATTTATCTATATTATTATCTCAATAACAATAAAATACTATTTAAAAGGTTGTTAGTAAGCAGTCTACAATTACACTTTTTCCTACCTTATAGATACTGGATAATATAAACTCACCCAGGTGCAATAATGGGGGGGTGAAATGATCAAAATGTATTTCAATTAATGGAATTTTAAAGAGAGAAAAAAATGTTTAAAAAAAAATACTTGCAAATGTATGCTTAAATAGTTATCAGGGCTGAAATAACTAGAAAATATAAATATTTTGAATTCCTACTTATAATAATATTGTCGCACATGCTAATGCCAAGATGGCAGCCAAAAATATAGCTCTTACTATTTTTATGGCTACCCATATTGGAATAATAATATATAAATGGTAAGAATAAATTACATATAAAACCCTATATTCATTCCCTAATGCACCTTTTGAAATAAATAATTTTCTATTGCCTTTAAAATGATAAAAAAATATATATTCCTAAAAGAAAACATGTAATGCAATAAAAGTCGCCAGTAACTATATTTTCTATCTTGTGTTGGAGATAAGTATCCCAACAAAAAATTCGGATTTGTTTGCTTTATTTTCAAAAATGATTTTCAAATTTTGATAAATATTTCTTTTTAATAAAAGCTTCCTTTTTTCTCATGATAGTCTGATATCTTCTTCCAATGTTTTCAAAGCCTTTTCAAATCCTCAGGAATTATTGCTGAGTAAATATATAAAAAACAGATTTAATTATCAATAACTTTTGTTGTTGAGCACATCCTTTTTCCAAAATTATATTAACAATGGATCTTTGTTATAACAAGCAACTTGGTTATAACAATTCAAAGGTCCCAAATTTTAAGTTACAGGTTAAAAAACCTTGGTTATAGCACCATTAAAATCTAGGTTCCCATGTAATGTTATAGCAAGGTTCAACTATAAATTTATTTAATAGGATGTATAATAACATAAACTTGTATATCAATTGTATTTTCTGGAAATATTTTATTGAATAGTAATTAAGTAAATATTCTATTAAAAGATAATTACAGTTAATTTTGCACCTTTGGACTGATGAGGGTTGAAATATTGACTATATAAATTTGTTGAAGCTATGGTGGCAAATTTACTACTCTGAAAATGCATGTTTGATTAAATGGGTAATTTCTTTGGGCTTCGATTATTATACAGGAGTTTTCTTCATTATTAAGTATTTCACCTTTTATCACATTTATAATAAAAATATTAATTTGAAAATGGCATGAGATGTTGTCATACATGGAAGTTTTGCTGTGTATATGGTGCTATTGTAGTTTTTTATTTTATTTTATTAATAGAAGAGAAATATTCATAATTATTTTAATTGTAAAATCAACACATTTTTATGTCAATTTTTTAAAAGTAGTTTTGAATGTTTTTCTGAAAAATGCTAATGATATATATATATATAGTATTCTGTTTATATTTGAGTGATGTTTTCCTATGAAAAGACCATCCTAATATTTCAGAAATTGATAAACAATATGGTTATTTGATTTTCAATCTTAACCCATTTATGAAACTGAACCATAATGATATACTATGCCATGGTTAGACAAGTTCACAAGGATTAGTATAGACATCTTTGCTCATTGTTAAAGCAAGCTGTTGGTAGATGCCCTTTAAACCATTATTAGATGAAATATGGGTTTGTATGTGCATTTCTTATTCCAATGTGTTAGAGTAAAACTTGATGCCAATATTGGACAAGATCAAATTCTGAGCAGACAAGATCATGGTTCATGATTATTGAAACAAGAGTTTATGCGAGATGTGAACAACAACCACTTTTTAATACCAAAAGCAAGCACTAAACAAAAGTGTTTTCTTGGAAAGGTTCATGTCAAGTTCATTGAATTGTGTCTTATGAACAATTGGTTGTTGTTCGAGAATTAGGCAGAAAGAGATTTTGTAAATCGTTGCTATC
Source organism: Cordylochernes scorpioides (assembly GCA_030710605.1). Taxonomy (NCBI): domain Eukaryota; kingdom Metazoa; phylum Arthropoda; class Arachnida; order Pseudoscorpiones; family Chernetidae; genus Cordylochernes; species Cordylochernes scorpioides. Next base: position 22,707,736 of record CP092864.1, on the reverse strand, counting down.
AACTCTTTCTCTTTGAATGCTCCAACTATTATTCTAAGATTGACTTGAAGTCATTTCTCCCTCCAGCTCACTTTTCTCTTTTCACAGAGTGACTTTTTTACTTTTAGGTAGAAAAATGTACACTACCTTTTATAACATCTTTTGTTAAATTTTATTATTTTTAATGGTGCCTCTCCATTTCATTGTAATAATACCCATCCCTCCTTTTCTAACCACATTTCCATAAGTTTTTTTTAAATATTACATTTTGTTTTAGCCTTAAAAGTAAATTTTTAACATGGTGTTATTTCTTTATATATATATATATATATATATATAGTGTTAAGCGTATTTACGCAAGTTTGGCCTTTAATACCCATTTCTTGGTTTTTCAGGAAGCCACTGGAACCAAAAATATTTTTGGTCGCAGTGGTACAGCCTACTCCACGCTGACGAGCGCCAACAGCGCGAAATGCGTTCATGGATGGCTTTTTTTAATTTATCAAGAAATTGGGTTGGCCAAATATCAGGGAACAGGTTAAATCAATGAATAGTTGATTTCTGTTCCACCAGATGGCGCTCTGCCTTCAGAAAAGCACATGTGCTCCTGGTCAGGATATGCCTTTTTTATTTTTAATACATATATACTTATAAATATAAGACGTATATATATATATATACAAGTTTTCAGATAGCGTTAGCAAAGTATGAAAAGTACCAAAAAAATAGTTTTATACAAGAAAAAAATGTTATTAATATGGAGAATTTCCATTTTAAAAATAGTTAAATAGCATTCCTTCTAATTCAAGAAAGTTTTAAAAGTTTATAATGAAATCTTAACTTTTCAATTTTACATTTTTAATTGAAATTTTCTATATACTGTATTTTTGTCTAAATATGTGCCAAATCAGCTAATTAAAAAAGTGAATAATCATATTCATGCATTTTTAAAAGAGTGGAATGCACATCATAATTTTATTGTAAATTTTAAAAGAAGGCTATTTTTCCAAAATGGCAAGAGAATTAAATAATATATATATAAGATAATCAACCACAAAAGATTGTTAAACTTAACATATATCTGTAAAAAAAAATATTTTTTTACCTATTTTTTATTCATACACATAACTTGTTTTTCAATTTGAAAAATATGGAAACAATTTGATATTTTTTAAAAATCATTATTAATATATTTTAAGTTTTCAATTTTTTCTAATTTTAGGAATTTAAAAATATTTATTGATTTTTCATCCCTTTTGAGCTTTAGAGAGATTTTATTGTTTGGAACAATTTAGGCAATTTTATTTTAATTTTTCATTTGGTGATCAATTGATATTACACCAGGAGATTGGGTCACCCATATGTTATTGCCACATTTTCTCATTTTATTTTTTGTCAGAAAATAGTAATGACACTATACTGAAGAGACAACATCATTTATATAAGGTTGTCCCAAAAGTTTGTAAACACCTGCAACAAATTCCAAATATATATCCATATAATACATATTGATCCAAAGTCAATTTTTTGCAAATGTTTAAAAACATTTGGGACAAAACCTTGTAAATTATTTATTTGAATTAGGTATTATTCTTCTCTTATCATTATCTATTTAATATACTATTAATCACACAAACATTATTTGGAGAATTGATTTTTGTATCAATTATAATGAAAGTTCTTTTTTTAATTCAGAAATCTATTTTTACCTTTTCTAAACGAATGATTCCACAATATAGGATTACCAAATTTAAACCTAAAAAGATAATTTTATGGTATTATAATTTCAAAATAATTTTTTTACACCTATAGAATATTTGTTTTTGATTTGGTGTTATTTCCTTTTTCTAAATTTTAAACTTTATAAAATACTTCAAGATATATAGTATTAAGCAGAACTTTAAAAAATTGATGTTTATTTAAATGTATAACTTGAGTGCTAGCTGTATATGAAATAATAATATTATGCCACCTTTTGTTCAATTGTATAAGAATTAACATATCTTAATGAGATTTGCAACAAGTTTCTTCATTAAAGCATATAACTGGCAAGCTTTCAACCAAAAACTCTTCCATTAGCCTATAAGTTATATGGCACTTATAGGCCTATAGGTTTAGCTTTTGAGCCAAATAGCTGTGCCAAAAAAAAATACGTAAAATATTTTCATAACATGCCACCACCATCATAATAAATAAGCAAAACAATCCATTGAAATAGTAAAGGGAAGCAATCCGTTAAATTGGTGGTCACTGGGAGGGTTCTCCCAATATTTTTTTGTATTCTCCTAAAAGGATAGTAGGAAGTATTCTACTTGAAAAAGAAAAAAAATCATGTTGAATGGTTTCATTTCTTGTATATAGGTGTTATACTAATGTCTTAAGTTTAAATATAGCATTTTATATTATCAAGTGGAAACTAGTCAAAAATTGCCTTAACCTTTGCTAAAAATGATATGAATAGGGTTTTTTTAGAGCTTTTAAAATAAGAATATGAACAAGTATATATTTTACAAAATACTTGCCTTCCCAATCACTCATTGGTACATACATACATTGGTTAGGAACAATAGGCTTTTTAAAAAGAAACAGCACATTTAGCATGCTTATATGGATATCTATTCTTGAATTATGAAATTTTTAACTCTTTGTATTCAAACATTAATGTTGTAATATAGAACACATAGGCTATATAAAGGTTTATAAATGTTAAATTCAAACATTTAATACCATCATTGACTTGGCAATTATCTTTTAAAGAAATACCCTGTGAAATCCACTTTTGATTTTATAGTTATGAATTCAAAATAAGAATTAGTTTTACAACTTGATTTATTTGAAGCAACTTGTGTATTTTGAGGCAGAAGTTTCCTTCTTTTACTTAAAAATGTTGTTTTGTATTGATCAAGTTGATTTACATTTTATTTTATATATGAACTTTTGATGATACTTTTATTATTTTTTGAAATTATATATATATGTGTGAAAAAATAGTACAAATGTAACATTGTACTGGGATAAGGTGCATAAATTAAGAAAAGGCATCTCCTTATCGTGCAACTGAAAGTTGCTGATGGCTGGCGCCATCTGTCGGAATAAATATCAACTATTCTCGTTGATTTTTAATTATTCCAGAATTGGCCAAATACCCATTCTTGATTAATCAAGAAAAGCTAACCACGGACGCGTTTCGGGCTGTTGGCCCTCATCAGCGTGGTGCAAGCTGTACCTCAACGACCAAAAAAATTTGGGCATTAAGGCATCCTGAAAAATCATGAAACGGGTAGTTAAGGCCAGAATTGCGTGAGGACGCTACACAATGTGAAAAAATAGTACAAATGTAACAAGCCGAAACGCGTCCGTGGTTAGCTTTTCTTGATTAATCAAGAATGGGTATTTGGCCAATTCTGGAATAATTAAAAATCAACGAGAATAGTTGATATTTATTCCGACAGATGGCGCCAGCCATCAGCAACTTTCAGTTGCACGATAAGGAGATGCCTTTTCTTAATATATATGTGTGTGTGAGAGAGAGAAAATGTGATATATAAAATAGATAATTTTACAGGGGTTTATATAAAAGTTTTAGCACAAAGTACACTCTAAAAGAAATAGAAAATATTTACTCTTAAAGAAACCTATTGAGAACATTTTCAAGTGAATATTTTTATAACCCTATTTTGTTAAGCTAACCCTGTTATTTTGTAAGGCAGAATTATAGCCCCTTTATATTTTATATCCTAGTTGTTTCTTATGTAAATTTACTATATAGATTATATTTGTTTTATTTTTCATTATCACTTTGCTTATGTGTATGTAAAGCTCTTAGTCGATTACTAAGATAATATAATCATGTAGCATTTATAATTTATATTGATATTTATTTGCAATACACTTATTAATGAAACCCTCCTAAAATCACTGAAATACTCATACTTGATGAGATAAAATATGTATTTTGAGGCAGAATTAAAACTACTTTATATCTCAAATATCTTCTTCTTTTTTTTCAATTAAGCAGCTCAAGTTGTAAATATTTTGAAATTCCATTAGTTGATTTTGTTTGTTTCTATCTTATCTGCTTATATATCTCCTAGCAAATTATTTGTTGAAGCTATATTATCATGGTAATTTTTTACCATTGTTATATAAATAGAGAGATCATTTACAAGTCAATTTTATGTTTATAATTTTTACCATTTTTGGTTTTGGGAGCTTGGATATCTCAATTTATTTTTACAAATTTTATTAATGTAAAAAAATATAGAACTTTATATCTATTTACCCCACTATTATACTTCCAAGTATTTTATAATCTCAATTTGTGAAAATGTGCTGTAAATAAATGCTTTTTATAATGTTAATGATGAATGTTGTATAGCTTAGCATAGCTCCTTCTATCCCCCCCCCCCCCCCCTCCTGTGATTACTATTAATATATTCTCTCTTTAAATGTATTAAAAAGGAAAAATAGCTGTTATCATATCAATGTTTTAAATGGGTTAGATGCCCATATTTTAGTGTTTGATTTATATATATAAAAAGAGGGAGCTTATACTTGCTATTTTATTGCTATTTTAAAAAATCAATATTTTTGGTTTATATAATTTGCTTGATATATTCTAAAACACTGGTTATTGTGACACTTATATTAAATAGGGAATTTTCTATGTTGAAAAAATTTAAGGTATGTTAGATGCTAAGGTAATTGTTATTCTTGAATATACTTTTAAAATTAGGCAAAGGACATGATAGAGGAATGTTGATGACTTAACTAAATACCAAAGAGAACAAGTAGAGTCAGTTCAGGATTTTGAAGAGAATTCTTTGGTCGATACAAGTTTTGAATGTGATGTAGTCCATTGAAGGGTGGTCTAACTCTATAAAATTTGCTAAATTGTGAGAGAAATAAATATATATAAACTTCATTATTTGAAAATGAGCTTATTTTGGATCATAATATTTAATAGTCTTATAATTTGATATGTTGCTAGTTTATAAATATTTTAAATAATCACAACTATGGAATATATTTCCTCTATTCATTCTAAAACTTTTGAACTAACCACATATTTCTGAAAATAAATATTATCTTGGGTCAAAATGATTTATTAGGCCAATATTTTGTATGGCAACATGCCAAACTTTCTCAAGGAACAAATGAGTTCTAAACAATGAGCTATTTTAAGGCAACTTTGTTCCTAGAATATGTTTTGCACATTACCATGCAGAATATTAGCATAATAATTTATTTGGATCCAGAAAAAAATTACTACTTGAAAAAATGTGTCTAAAGGATTCAGAATGAATAAAAGAAGTAATCCATGGTTAAGATTATTTATATAACTTAGAAACCACCACAACACCCACACAATATATTTAAATTATAAAAACTAGCAAGGTTATGTGATTGCTTGTGTGGTGAAAGTAGAGCTTTCTCTCTGAATAATTATTGGTAGTAGTGAGAAAATAGATTCTTTATTGGGAAAGTATACATTCTTGAGAATGTTGCTTTCTCTCTCGAGCTTAAAAAGTGTAGGGAATTGATATGACAATGAAAAAATACACATTTTAGATAAAAATATCAATCTTTTCAATACTGATTGACGTAAATATAGAGGTTGTTAAATGTATTTTTACAATAATATATATTTTATAATATATATTGAAAAGCAGAAATAGAATTTTATTTTAAATATTTTCTGTTCTCATTATCAAACATTTTATCAATATATTCAATACTTTTAATTTACTTTCACATTCTTAAATCTGCAAAGCATAATATTTATATATAGAGAAATGCGTTATTGCCTATTATTTTTTCAACGACAGATATATTTATTTGGAAATGAAAAGAAATTTGAAGAGAGAATATAAAACCTAAAAAAGTGGATTGTGTCTTGTTGCCTTGTGATTGTTGTAACCCCGAATTGTTGTGATGTAAATGTTCATGTAGCTTGTAGAAATTGTCCATATGTTGTAACAGACTATTCTTGGATTCCACTTTTACTCTATTGCTAGAACAATGTAGATGGTGAATATCTACTCTTAGATAACACTTGTCAAATAATACACATGCACCAATTTTAGTTTTTTTTTACTACCTCTTTTATATTGCCTTTTTCTTTCAATTATAACAATTTTGTACACTAATAACAGTATTTCCCTCTATTGTGTTCATTTTTTTAAAAATTTTAATAAATTAATGGTTGTATGTAAACACCTTTTTATTAGATCTCATCCTTAGTAAAATATTTTTCACAATTTTCTCATATTAAAATATAGCTCTTATTGATTCTGTATTCAATATTTCTAGTCCCAAAGAAAAATTGAAATTACTCCTATAAAATGTTATTTTTTATTTCAGATTTTAAAATTTTTGTAAATTCACAATATAGTATCAATTGTTTATTAAAGGAATTTTTAGTGAATACCTTATTAATCAATCAGAATCTTCAAGATTTAGTCAAAATATCCATTTTAAAATTTATTCTTTAGCTGCAAGATTCATTTTGAATATTTTACTATTATTGAAAGTCTTTAGAAATTTCTATATTATGTTATATATATCATACAATTTATTTTTATTATAATTTTTGTGCAATATAAAGTTCATTTTAAAATTTTTGTATTTATACCTATTTTTATTACTGCACAAAACCAAGTGTACATATTGATGTTTTAATAAAGTGTATTTTACCCCATGCGTTCATTTCCATTCAAAATAAATAACATTAAGATTTTGAAATAATTTATTTCAAAAGTAAGTAGGATATTGTGAATTATTTGCATCAAACTTTTTTAACACTTCTAATGTTTCACTGACCCTCTGTCAGAGGGTGAAGTGGGGTTAGAGTGTTAAAAAATGTTGATGTAAATAATTTATAAATCAACTATAAAACCAACTTGAAAATGGTGTTTTCTCTCCATAAGTATGATGTTATTTTACTCATTAGAAATTTTGAAAAATCTTTACCTCTTAGGCTATTTTAAAATTTGTATTTATTTTTTCTCTTCACCTATTCTTTTAGGGGGTCAGTGGATGAGTGGCTAAACAGTTGATTTTTATTTGCTACAGCCCAGGATTGAATACCGCAGATTGGGCACTTTTTCTTATTTAAAAAATGCTCCAACGGCTCTCAATTCTTGCAAAAGTCCAACCTCACCAGCAAGTGCAAAAGTTGAACTACTTTTCACATTTGGTGATTTACAGTAAAAGCAGTCACTAACTTCTACCCATCATGTTTATAATGGCATTTACCATGTGTACTAGGAATAATTTTTTTTTTTTATTATTCACACACATAACGTGTAACTACAAAAGCTTTGCTGGAAGGTTATTATTAACCATTTTTTTACTTATATAACCGAACTTTTTAAATATTATAGCATCTCTTTTTTAAAATTATCAAGCCTAAATATATCCTTTAAATGATTTTTTATTATTTATATACACTTCAAAGTAAATTTTAATTTATGATCTAATAATTTAGTTTCTTGAAAAGCAATTTGAATATACATTTGCTTCCCAGGTTTATATTTAACATGCAAATTAAACTTCCTGCAATCATAGTGTACTTGTAAATTTTTTTGAACTTGTGGGTATACACTATAACTATATACACTATTTTAAAAAATCAATGCATCAAAAATGAGTTGTCCGATGGGACAAAAATTGGTGTAAGTGAAGAACATTTATAGGGGAAAAATATGATTAAAATTCCAGAGTTTGATAGTCACAAATTGAGAAAGTCAATATGTTGTTGGACCCCCACTGGCCTGAATGCAGGCTACCACCTGTTGTGTCATGGACTGAAAGATTCTGGATGGTGTGCTACTGGATTAATTGCCAAATTGTCTCCAACCATCAGGTTAAATAGTCAACATTCCGGGAGGGTTGCAATTGCTTTCCCATCACTTTTCAGATGTGCTCTATGGTTGAGAGTTCAGGCAACCTGGCTGGTCACAGAAGAGTTTGGCAAGATTGAAGTCAATTCATAGTAACACGTGCTGTGTGTGGCTGGGGATTATCTTGTTGAAAAGTAAACTCAGAGAGATGGCAACAAAACAGGCTATAGAATGTAATCTACATACTGTTGTGCTGTAAGGGTGCCAGGAATGACTACCAATGGGGTCCTGCTATAAAATGAAATTGCACCCCAGACCATAACACCCTGTTGTGTACCTGTGTGTTGTTTAAAAGGTCTAGATTCACATGCTGCCCAGGATATCTCCATACACATTTGCAATGGTCCTCAGGACACAGTGAGAAATAGGACTAATCACTAAAGACTATATGTCTCCATTCAGTGCAGTTCCAAGTTGACTTGTCGGTGTACAGGTGTGAGGGGTAAAAAGAAATTAAACATATTCACATAATTTCCAAAGAATAAATATTTTGTTTTTTTCGAATAAACAGAGCTCTAAACAAAACTAAATGAAAATTTACAGGAAACTCTTTCTATCTAAATATCTACAATATTCTATATATACTGAAAAATCTATCTAAAATATTTTATTCAAGATTAGGTGCACAATTCAAGCATATTTCAATAGAATGATCTTTGCAGGTTGGTTCTTTGCATTTTTTGAATTGCATTTGAGTTCGACGATCATTTTTACATAGGTAGCATCTTTTGCGTTTTTTGGGACAAGGACTGCTGCTTGTGGATTCCTAGAGAACACACATTATTGATATTTCGTATGAATATCAAATAAATATTTGCCTACCTCAAGTGATGAAGTTCCAGCATGCTTCTGAATTAATACTTGCAGATCTCTTGACAAATATTTGGCTTTATTTCTCATATTCAAGGAATCTCTCATTAGTTTTAGAGCAAGCTGCTTTATAAAATTTTTTCGAGCCATTCCACCGTCTTGCTTGACAGCCTTATAAATTACTGCTGAATTTATTGCAACCACATCCAAAAAGTTAAAAAATAAACACAGGGGCCATCTTTTAGTACTTCCAACAGAATACATGTCTGATCAACTACATCCACACCACCTTTGGTCATATTATAAAATGTGATTATCTCGGGCTTTTATTGTTCAGCAGTTTCTTGATCAATTGTTGTGGTCGAATGCATTGTGGAGAGTAATATAACAGATTTTCCTATTTTATAGGGACATAGGATACCAAATTTTTGTTTTTTGAAAACCCAAAAGTGGAACCGAACTTCTTTTATATTATACAAAATTACAATCACAAAACACAATTTAGAATGCAGATAATTAAAGCAAGAGTAATAAAAAATAGAATTCTCAACTTATTTGGTGCGTTTGGACGTCTATAAAACCAAAAGGCTGTTTGATTGAATAACTCGGGATATACAAAATAGATTTCTCTTAAAATGAAAAGTTCTTCAAATAAATGCATTTTATTAAGCTACCTAAAATTTTGATGAAAAATGATGCATTTTGAAATTTTCGCAAACATTTTTAATTTTCACACGGCCTTTCAAGCCGAACGCCAGTAATTACGGGTTAGCATCAATTGAAACAATTGAAAATCAGCTTGTGCCGCGCTGAATATTGAATCTAGAATACTTATGCTGGATGTGCAGTTCAGATACACTAAAGCTATTGCTTTGCATAAATCAGCCCCCAAATTTCAATTATTTGCATGTTTGGTTGAAATGTCTTTGTAAATGTATTTTCATAAAAATCTGACAACTTGGCGGTTTGATTTTTTGTTATAGAGTGTATTTTCATGGATTTTTGATCAGTCTTGGCATTAAGATTTGAACCTACAGCAATGTTTTGTTCAAAATTTTCTGGAGCAATTATAATTGACATTTTTCAGTTTGAGCTTATATATATAGTTTCAGTGTTTATCAACACTTTTGATGCAAGTGTAAAAAATGTTATTTTAAAAGAACTGCTCCTAAACCTGTGTTACAGATATTACTGTATTTTCATATGCGCTTTTTCTTGAGGGCCATGTCAATTACAAGTCATATTTATATGTATATATATTAAAAACAAAAAGGCATATCCTGACCATTCATATATTCAGTGATATTTGGCCAACCCATTTTCTTGATTAATCAAGAAATGCCAACCACATACATGTTTCGAGTTGTTGGCCCTCATCAAACAAAAATTTGGTCCTAGAGGCTTCTTGAGAAATCAAAAAATGGGTATTTAAGGCCAAGTTTGTGTAAATATGCTTACATTAGTCATCAGGATATGCTTTTTTTTTTGTTTTTAATATCAACACTTGACCTTTTTTTCACATATGTAGGATTGGAATAATTCAAACATAAAATAATATATGGGACAAGCAGTTTAAGTAGAAAATGAAGCTGCGTTTTTATTAAGATGCTAAGACATTTTTTACTATCATGATGAGGCTCAATTTGGATTATAGATTATAAATTTATTCATTTGGATTAGACTTATTACCTTGTTTTTTTTGCTATTATTTATTTCTTTTTGAAATTATTAAAAATATGTAATTTGAAAAGCCTATCTTTTTACAAAAAAAAAAAAAGCATTGGCTTCAAATAGAATTATGACAATTTTTCCATGCTTTGTTTATAAAAGTTAGGGTTAATGCCATTTTAATTTTAAGCAGGTCAAATCATTTTTAAAAATGGCTAAAAAAGCATGCATAGATGGAGATATAAAGAAATATATTGAAGCTTTGAAATCTAAGCTTGAATTATATCAAGAATTTGGTAAAAAAAGCATTTATTTTTAAATGTTAGGTCACCATATAAATTTTTAATTGTAAATACAGCACAGACCCAGTTACCAAATGGTTTGCTGATACTGAAAATGATATTGCTCTATATACAAGGTATGTCCCATAAGTTCCCGGACTGGGTCCATAAAAAAAAAAGGCAAGATTTTTTTTTTTTTTTTTATTAAAACTTTTCAAAGTAATCCCCCCTTGCTTCAACGCACCAGCGCCATCGTTTCTCCCAATTGTCGAAACAGTTTTTATAAGCCTCTTTTGGAATGCTCTTCAATGCTAACGGCGATTTGTCTATTAAGTCATCCCTGGTGTCAAAATGTCTTCCTTTTAGAACTGCTTTAAGTTTGGGGAACAGGAAAAAGTCATTTGGTGCGATGTCTGGGAAATAGGGTGGTTGAAGTAGGATTTGTGTCCCGTTTTTCGCCAAAAAGCTAGTCATCAAGTGCGCTGTGTGAGGGCGAGCATTGTCATGGTGTAGGATCCAGCCACCATTAGTCCATTTTTCTGGCCTTTTTTTTCGAATCGCTTCCCTTAGACGGCGAAGAAAGCCCAAATACATTTCCTTAATAACTGTTTGGCCTGCAGGAAGATACTCGTGATGAACAATGCCCTTGTTATCCGAAAAAGCGACCAGCAACTCCTTGTTTCTGGATTTTTTGGGTCTAGGCTCACCCTAACCTCTCCACTCGGCAGTTTGAGGTTTGGTTTCAGGGTCATAGCCATAGACCAATGTCTCGTCGCCTGTGATTATCTTGTCTTTCCATTCTGGATCCGTTCTTGTCATTTCCATCATGTCCTCACACAGGTTGCAAGCCGACACAGTTTTTGCTCATTGGTGAGGAATCTTGGGATGAATTTTGCAGGAGTCTTTTTGAGCTTCATATCTTCGGTTACGATCCTTCCAATCGTTGTTTTAGAGATGCCTGTGTCTTGCTCTAGCTCCAGCAAAGTGGTTCGAGGATTTTCTTTTATCAAATCGGTGATTTTTTGCACATTTTCATCAGTCCTTTGAAATTTTGGGCGTCCTTGACGAGGATCATCTTCAATGGAAATTCTGCCAGCTTTAAATCTAGAATGCCATTCAAAAACAGTTGTTCTCTTTGGGGCGTCATTGGGGAATGCTTTATTAAGCATTTCAAAAGTTTCGGTTGCTGATATTTGAAGTTTCACACAAAATTCTATGCAAATCCTCTGCTTCAATTTTTGTTCCATCGTAAAATCGCCGCAGCGCTAGGTGTGACCTTTAAATAAATTAGAATAACCTTGGCGCGCGCGCAAGTACCCGCCTCGATATTGGTACCACCGTGTAGCCAGATATTTTTTCTCTAATAAACAGTCAAATTCATTTACATTTTTCATTTATTTATTTTTTTATGGACCCAGTCCGGAAACTTATGGGACATACCTTGTATATAGACTGACCTCCAAAAGCCTATTTTTGCCAAAAGTTATTAAGTTTTGCAAAATTGTGGTTTAGATCAGAAAGTAATTAACATCATGGTCCAAATTCAAAACTGAAATATTCTCCAAGAATTTGGCCAATCTATTGATAGCAAGGCATTGCACCAGATGATCTTTTGCATGATCGACCTGTAGTCTTCTAGGCGTTCATACATAATGTTACAAATATATGCTTTTTGTTGTGCTGAAAGTTGGAAGTACTCATTCAATTGATAATTAATCTTGCTTGTTAATGACTGTAAAATCTGATTTTTCAAATTTAAATTTGCACACTTTTGAGAAATCATTTTTTTTTTCTATTGCACCATGTTTATATTTTACCATATTCTGGATTCATTCTACCTTCAGGAATGATATTTATTAAATTTCCAAATCTTTCATGTTTAGTTATAATTTCTTCCTTTGTTTTGTTCGTCTACTGTCACATTCTTTGATTACAAGCTATTCATTTAACTTGTTTATCTGTTGCCCTATGACTTCTGATAATTGTTATATGTTTAAAGTGTGGTTTTTCATAAGCAAATTTATATAACTTTATTATATAGTAGAACCTCCCTGTAAAGGACACCTAATTGCAGAACCAAAATGTCCTTTAGGGAGAGGTGTCCTCTAACCGGAGAATTGCTAAATTGTAAATATGGTATTTTTGCAAATAAAAACTGTCCTTTGTGGAGAGGTGTCCGCAAGTGGAGTGTCCGCTAAAGGGAGGTTTCTACTGTATTAGATTCTTAACACAATTGTATTCAAAATTTGAAAATATGCACTTTTTAGAAAATAACCTTCTTTAACTGTAATGATAAAATATTGGTTTTGGGCTTAGCCCATTAGTGGTCTTCTTCTTCTTCTTCTTTCTTATCTCCACTCAATCACACTAAGGTATCAAGCTTGTAAAGCTTGAGATTTTTGATGGTGTCTGCCGGGGAAGAGTAGAGCTCATCAATGGATGAGTCAATACAGTCAATAATATGTCTTGGGGTTGCAGGCTAAGAATTGCACTTAGTACATAGTGGGAAAACCTTGCAACCATTCTGGAAAGTCATTGTCCGTAGATGACCAGACTTAAGTCTGGAAATCAAAGACTGTTGTTCTCTTGGGAGGACAGAACCGGTGCTTGTCCCTCCTGCTCTGTACCAGTCATGTGCAGCATCAGATTTCCATTCCTGCAGGCATTGGGTTTTGATGGTACGGAGGAGGTCTCTTTCATCTAGTTGGGTGGTGGATTCTCTTGCTTCAGGTAGGCCAAGAGCTCCAGCTTTTGCCAGAGAGTCTGCCAGCTCATTACCAGGAATTCCAACGTGAGCTGGAAGCCATTGCACTGTGACTGAGCTGTTGGCTGGGAGTCGGTTTACAGACTTAGCAATGCTCTTGAGGAGAGGTTCTTGACTGGAGAAGCAGCTTTGAAGGGTATAAATGGCTGCTCTTGAGTCGGAGTAGATTATTATTTTGCTTGGTGAGTTGATGTTGATGTCTTTTAGAGCCGTATCTATAGCAGAGAGTTCTGATTTATAAACTGAAAGATGTCTAGGGTGGGAGAGGGAGATTTTTTCCAGGATCTTATCTTTGTAGATAGCAATTCCACTGCCAGACAGTCCAGTTTCAAGTTGGCTACCGTCAGTGTAAATTGTGATATCAAAGAGGGGGCTATTTTCCTCAATGATTTGGAGGCCAAAAGCTTTAAGTAATTCTGGCTGAGTTTCGTGTTTGTGGGGATTGTCTGGTAGATGAGGGAAACAGATGAGTTTGTTGCGAGTTTTGTGTGGGGGATAGGAAGTTCTGTGTTTGGGATTAATTGGGATGTCTAAAATATTAGAGTTGTGAGCCATGTTGAGAGGTGTGGGGCGTTTTAATCTTTGGTTTGGGACCCAATTTCTAATAAATTTTCCTGTAAGATGTTCTTTTGGAGAGTTAATCTTTTTTGTTATAAATTTTGAAAAGCAGATTTTTCTCCTTAGGTGCAGGGGAAGAAGGTTGGATTCGAGTTCAGCAATGCGATTTGGGCAGGATCCTCGAAGTCCGCTGATAATTTTAGCTGCGCTTGCTTGGATTCTGTCTATTTTGGATAGGTTAGTTTTACTTGCATTGATCCAGGCTGGTGTAGCATATTCCAAAATAGGTCTTACGAGTGCAAGGTACGTTGTGCGTAAGATATTGGCATTTGCACCCCAGTTTAAGCCTGATATTTTTTTCAGGATTTTGAGCCTATTTTTGGCTTTGCTTATCATGGTGTCAATATGTTTTTTAAAAGTGAGCGCAGGGTCGAGTGTGACACCAAGATATCTTGGGGAATCTGAATATTGAAGTTTTGAATTTTTTAAGAAAATATTTGGGGTCCAGTGGCGAAGGTGGTTGTTGATGGTGAAGAGGCCGATTTCAGATTTGTTGATGTTGATGGATAATTTTAGTTTCTGAGTTACCTTTTGTAGATTTTTCATGGCTTTATTCAGAGATTGTTCTGCATCGGAGAGGTTGTTTTTGGAGACCCAGATGATTATGTCATCTGCGTAAAGGGCAATTTTAGCTGGCGGTTTGATAAAAGTGTGTACATCATTTAGGTAAATATTGAAGAGAATAGGGCTTAGGATTGATCCTTGGGGTAGACCTTGGTAAATACGAGTGGTTTTTGATTTGATGTTGTTGAAGTTAAGCTGTATGGTGCGTTTGGATAGAAAATTGCTGATCCAACTCAGCATACTTCCCTCTATTCCAAGTTCATCGAGTTTGAGAATTAGTTTTTCCTTCCAGACTCTGTCGAAGGCTTGGGAAAGGTCGATGAAGGCTGCTATAGTGGATTCTGTAGGTTTATGATGGAAGCTGTCCTGGATTTGTTGAACAAAGTAAAAGATTGAATCTTCTGTGCTTTGATATTTTTTAAAAGCTCTTTGATGAGGGTCTAGTAGGTTGTTGAGGTTAAGATAAAAAGTTAGCCTATTGAGAATCATGTGTGGTTACCCATTAATGGTGAATCCTCTTGGTGGTTTGACAAGCTTCATCTACCACTTGTTCTAAATATTGTGTTTTTGACTCTTTTGATTATACTCTATCCCTGGTAAATTATTATGTTAGGGAATGATATTCTTATGAGATAGTTAGTTCTCTTGTGTTAAAGAAATACCATTTATATATCTATATTAATAAAATTCAAATTTCATAAGTGGTGTTCGCTAAAAACTTTCGTTACAATGCATCAATTTCGACCAAATTTTCAACATTTATGTAAAACGAGATGGAGCAGGTTTTGCTTAACATCAAAATATTTTTCCTAACTTTAACATGCGTAACTTCGCTGTTATCGATTAAATACATAAAAAATCAACAGAGTTATTTTTATTTATATATAAATACAAAAAAAAATTCAGCAATTCATTCAACTCAATCTAAAAAAATATTCAAAACAAGCAATTCTAAGATAACACCATATGTAAAACAGTCGGCCAAGAAAACAACAACGATATTACATCTTTCTCACATATTCACACACAATCTTGATTAATAATTAAAACTAATCTTTAACATTGTTTATTATACTTCATAATATATAATATTCGTTAAGCAAACTTTCACTCGGATAAAACCCGGGCGAAGCCGGGTACACATCCGCTAGTATTAAATATAAAGAAGGCATCTCCTGACCACGAGCACATGTGCTTTTTAGATGGCAGAGCGCCATCTAGTGGAGCAAGAATAAACTAAACGTTTATTTAGCTTGCTCCGTGATATTTGGCCAACCCAAGCGTTTAGTTTATTCTTGCTCCACTAGATGGCGCTCTGCCATCTAAAAAGCACATGTGCTCGTGGTCAGGAGATGCCTTCTTTATTTTTAAAATCAACACCTGACCCACTTATCTTTTATTTTTTTCTATTGTTTTCTCATTTATATATATATATATCAAATTTTTGGTGTGTTCTGGTTACTCCGAGCTTCAATGATCTTAGAAGTTTTAATTTTATTATTTTTTAAATATGGAATTGGGTTTAAACAAGTTCATATTTTAAAAAATGTCAAAACAATATTTTTCTATCAGTGATAAAAATGTGCTTTTATAACATCAGTCTTTTTTGAAAAGTTAATTCTGATACCCCCATCATTTCCCGTGACTTTTAATAAGCTTCTAGTTTTTTACTGCTTGGCTAATTCTTAAAATTTATATTGGCACTGAAATCTTTGAAAAAAAAATTAAATATCATAATATTTGCACCATCTCTGAAAATAATACAATTTTTTAACACAACTTTTTTATTATTATATAAAATTTTTGTTCAAACTTAAACTTAAATGTAAAAAATGAAATGAGTGGGTTCACCATTGATGTGCCATACCCTCTCCCATTTCACTTTTTTTTTTTTATCATAGCAGTACAAGGGCTGTGTAAATATATATATAAAGGTGAAGTTAATATTTTGATTCATCTTTCCTTTAAATTCCGAAATAGAAAATTTTATAAATTTATACATGAATATAAATTCCAAGTTCAAATTATATTTCTCAAACATAACTATCGTTTATATTTATAAGTTTATAATTTATTAATTACTTACATTGAGAGATCGTGATATTATACCAAATACCTTATATTTTAAGAAATACAACTCCTAACACCTAGTGTTTAGTTCAACTTAATTAATAATTAATACACCCGTTTATATATATATAAAACGTTTATTGTGTAAGGTAAGCAAATACAATCCGTGTTGTTTACCAGGATCAAGTGTTTTTTTTTTTCAGCAGTGATGGTGATATATATTTTTATAAAACAGAATATATATTTTTTTACATTTTATCCCAGACACTGGCTTCAAAACAATAAAATAAAATATTTATTCAAAATAATTTAAAAGTAATGAACCATCTCAATAGTTTGCCAATTTATTTTTTCTTATTATATCAGTAAGATCTTTAGAGAAATTTAGAAAATTTTAGAAATAATACTAATTTATGTACCTCTGTACATACCTCTGTATGTACCTCTACAGACCTATAAGCTTATGTCCATAGTTCACAAAACACCCCTGAGCTGCCTTCCATAGAAAATGCAGGGTATATAACAAAACCAATTGTAGTATTCTGTGTTTTAAAATATAGAATATATCATCATCATAAACAATAATATACGATGTATAATGTAAACTATAATGTAAACAACGTGTTAATGTAAAAATATAAATATAAAGTGTAATAAACAATTAGTAATAATAATTTCATCTGGTGAGTAATGTTTAATTAAATAATAACTATACAACAATAACGATACAACACCATACCGATACAATAGTAGAGCGGTCTAGAAATTAATTTGGCGAAACCGCTGAGAGGGTTCACTACTGATGAGCCAAGCCCTCTCATTCAATAACACATATTATTGCAGTAAGGTCTGTAGAGATAATATTTGATGATATTTAAAAGAAACGCATGGCCAGTAAATTTATTTGTGTAAAATTTTTAACGATAGATGGCAATAAAATTTAATTTACTAATAATACTAATTTGTTTATTGTTGTGCTACATCATACTCAGCAGATAATTTATCATAAATAAAATGACATACACAAGTCTTTATTAGAGGTAAATAATATTTCTATTAACGAGTAAATAACACAAAAAAAGGAACTACAAAACTTTATATGATAATTTTGTCACAACCATGTCATTTAGGATGAAGACATTTTCATTGTGTTGGGGCACGTTTTTGTAACCATACCCCAACAGAAGGCGTATGTATAATCAAATCAAATGGATACATGGCTTCCCTCCCACATAGACTTACAGACCACCTTTTTGCCCAGAAACCTAGACAATTGATGACACCAGACTTCCATGCCGAAAGCTGATGCCTGGTGAAGAAGACACCAGTGACATCCAGAGACATCCGCGCTGAAAGCTGTTGTTCCATATGTACATATATTCCCCTCACCAAAAATTTAGGTAAAGGTGACCAGAAAAAAAATGGAGAAGGAAGATTTCTAAAAGACTAAGCCTTATAAATATCCTTCCCGAAAAAAGGAAGCATCACATTACAGTCCAGGTAAAAGGGGCCTGGGTCGATTTTTAGCCAAGACGGGGGGGGGGGGGGGATATATATACCGTCCCGAGAAAAGGAAGGATCGTATTACAGCCCATATGGAGGAGGCCTGGGGTCTGATGAAATTTTACACTATTGCCGTGGCTGTTTCTCTCTTTAGATTTTTTTTGTTTTGGTAATACTATATGTTCTATTTTGATGGGAGAGGCCTGGGGCGTCTGTGAAATCGTATACTGGAGCCGTTGGCCATTTTGATTGGTGTTTCTTTCGGCGAATGAAAATGCCAGCCAATAGAAACTTTGGCGCGGCCAGCGAATGAAAACGGAGAGAGACAAGAATAAAAGAGGGTTTCTTTGCCAAAAGGCAGATGGAATCTGAGTCGCTCAGTGAGAGGACAGTCTTCAGACGGGAGACCAGACCTTTGCCGGCACTTTCGAGAAAAGGTAAGCCATTTGTCATTATGACTTAGCACCCCCCCCCCCCCCTTTTTGTGTAGTAACCAACCTAGATTTCGCATGGGCCCTAAAGGGCTATAAAGTAACTTCAGGTCACCTCTATCTAAATTTTACTATGTAAATAGCATATCTCGTCAGTATAGACATGTTCCCAAATTTTAATTTATTTAAATAAATATCTAGAGAAATCTTCTTGTTTCCTCTCATACATATTTCATTCCTTTTGCTTTATGGTACTACCCCCCACACCTTAATTTCACAAATTGTACTAAATATAGAACTACCGACTCTGTTGGAATAGAGTTGTGTACTATATCTTTGCTGTGATATATTGACACAGCGACAGTTGCAAATTACGACTTTATTAGGGCTACTTTGAGGGTATCTATCTGTCAGGTTTTAGTAATGTTTGTACTTTTATGTGTTTCAGTGCGTTATTCCATCATATTTACCATTATACCATATTTTCTGATTCCTCGGGCTTTTGTTACGCTGTTAGGAGGGTACGGCATGATGCAAACAGATTTGTATGTTTGACTATTGTTTGTGTTATTTGGGCTATAAAAATGCCTTAATATGAATCTATTTACAGTTGATCTGTAGAAATTATAGAGATCTGTTGCTATAATTTTCCTCTATGAAATAGCTCCCAGCGTCTTCAGTGGGTTGCTAAACCTCCAGAAGGAGTCTTTTATAGATTGCCCAATTTAATAACGATTTCATGGGTTGTCTGATGAAATTGTATACTAGTGTCGTGGCTGTTTCCATCTTTAGACCTTTGTTCTGACAATATTATATGCTCGATCCCTGCTTTAACTCAACTCTTAATCAATTACAGAGTACCCCCCCCCCCTTTTTTTTACTTTATTTATCCTGTTTGCACAAATTGCATTACATGTGATGATGTAAAGACATATGTCGAAAGTGCATCATTGACAGCTGTGCTTCTATTATACAACATTAAGGTCTTGCTGCGGGATATATACATGGGGTTGTTGGCCTAAATTGCTATATATATATATACTTAAGTAAGGAAACTTTAATAAGTCACATCGTGTATCCTCCCTTTTCATCTATCCAAACCGGGAACGCAACAATTGGTGACAATAGGTGAGGAAGAGCAAGAGGAATAAGTAAATGATACAATATCACATAGTAAACATTATAGCCTTCAATAAGTTAAAAAATTGAACTGAGCGAAGTTTGAACCACACACACACAGAAATAATATTTTACATCAAACATACTATCTTGTAGCTTAGGTCTCACATGAAAGTTTCTTGGGTTTGATGATGTTATAGAGGGTGGGGGTAAAGCTGATTATTTTCTCAGTAATTTTCTCTTGTAATTTTCGTGATTATGTTCTGTTTAAACCACCTAGAGTGACAGAAAGTGACAACCTTATTAAAGTTTCATCTTAATAAAGCAAAGTAATTAAGTATGTGTGAGGTGTTAAATGGTTTTCTAAATGTAAAAAAAAAAACTGAGTATTGCATGTAGAAGGTTTGCTATAAATGCTTCATCTATTTTCACATATATATATATATATTAATTGAATAGCATATTTTGGATTAAAAATAAAATAAACATTTTATTTAATATTAATGCCAATATTTCAATAGGCTATACGCCTAACTTCGTTAGGGCTTTTCTTGTTTTTGAACTGCTTTGGTTCATCACGTGATGCCTTCACGCGACGATATATAAATATTTGTAACTCTGTGGGGATAAAATTTAAAATATATACACACAAAAAATTTTGTGTGTATATATTTTAAATTTTATCCCCACAGAGTTACAAATATTTATATATCGTCGCGTGAAGGCATCACGTGATGAACCAAAGCAGTTCAAAAACAAGAAAAGCCCTAACGAAGGCGTATAGCCTATTGAAATATTGGCATTAATATTAAATAAAATGTTTATTTTATTTTTGATCCAAAATATGCTATTCAATTAATAATTTCATATGGATTGCTCA
Source organism: Cordylochernes scorpioides (assembly GCA_030710605.1). Lineage (NCBI taxonomy): Eukaryota > Metazoa > Arthropoda > Arachnida > Pseudoscorpiones > Chernetidae > Cordylochernes > Cordylochernes scorpioides. The sequence goes on along the minus strand of CP092864.1, from coordinate 22,687,145 downwards.
ATATTTAAGATATATATATATATATACCACACCACTGCACACTCAATTTAATTTTAGTTATTGTATTTTTATAGTGCATATATACACTCGTGATCTCTAAGCAATCATTTGGAACTCATTTTTATGGGTGATTAATTTGGTTAATAAGATGTGTAAAAATAAATTGATGTAGATTTTAGCGCTTATTTTAAACCTTAAATGTTAATTTAAAATATTATTATGTTATAGTATAAAAGTATAGTGTAAAAGTATGTAATTATTAAATAGAATAAAAGCAAAAATATAGGTAGGTAGTGATTTGAGAGCAGTAATGATAGTTTCGTGGCGAGTGGTAAAGCTACAAAGGAGACAGGATTCAAAAGCAGAAACCCGTGAGGAGTAGATCGTGGAGGAAAGGGACCAGATCCACCCTGGGAACAACTGGTGTCGAGACCATCTCGGTGCCAATTTTTCCCCTCACCATCGAATCCAGGTGCTTTTGAACTGCTTTGAGTAGGATAAATAACCCCCACGGGGAAGGGAGTAAAGTGGGTTGGATGGCTATTGGACCAAGGTTTTTTTTTTATTAGGCTATTTTAATTTTCCTTTCCTCATACTTCCACACAGGCCATCTTAATTTGATATTTCTGAGCATTATTACAGGTATATGAAAATATTAGAATCAGTTCAGATCAATTATTAGAGTCTTAAGCTAAAAAAACCCAAGGGTATTAAAAAGGCCAGCACCAAACAGACCAGATGCAACTTTAACATAAAAAAAACAAGAATCAGAAAGCTAATATTTAGCTCAACAAAAAGTCTTTGTAGCTGAGACAAGAATTTGCATTAAGAGGAGGATCAGATCAAAAGCCTTGAACTTGGCAACGCGAAACCTGGAATCATGTGTGGAAAGGCAGGCCCTTTGGACAAAGTGGATTAGTTATGTCCTTCGTGATCATTGGCGTCGCTGACAGACTTTTGGCCAAATTCATAGCAGCGGAAGCCAATTCTTATGACTGGAATGGACCTCATTAGTAATGACAGTGTAGAGTTATTTGAGAATAAAACGTTGTATTATGAAGTTTTATACTCCATGTAGTCATATATTATTACTGTCCTTGCCCCCATTTTTTCAGAGCATCATCGATATAATGAGGAGAATTTGAGACTAATTAGCTAAAGCCCTTATATGATTCTTCTATCTTCCTATATACCTTTCATTGTTTATTTAAACATTTAATTTATAAATATATTGAATTAAAATTACATTTTTTTCTACTGGATCACGATACTCCAATAACCCTATAGTAATAATTTTGCCCTAGATTAGTTGGCCTAGGAGTCTATCTGGGCTGATTTATCGGATTTCAATACCACTTCTCTGACCGATGTTCTGTTAGAATCCTGAAACACTACAAAGAATAACGTCCTGGGTGGTGTGAAACCTCTGCCAAATAAGGATTAAAAAATAAAGTATTGCACACATGCATACCACTTTAAAAGACTTTGGTTACCAAAAAAAAATAAAAATAAAAACTTTTTCGAATTAACATGGGTATTCTCCAAAAAGACATACATGTCAAGTTTCTCTTCACACTAGTTTTATACTTCAGAATTTTGGGTCGGTGAAAAGATGGTCTAAGCCGTTGATTTTTGACCACTACGACCCGGATTAGTTCCCGCATTGGCACTTCCCCCCCCCCCCCCCCGGATTAAAAAAAAAATTCTCCAATGGCCCCCAATTCTTGCAAAAGTCCAACCCCACCAGCGAGTGCAAGTAACCAAACGGGGTTCTGGCACATTTGTAAGTGCAAAGTCAAACTGCTTTTCACATGTATAGACATGTGGTGCACTTACAGTAAAAGCAGTCGCCTACTTCTACCCATCACAATTATCATGGCCTGTACCACGTGTACTAGGGATAAGCAAAAAAAAAAAAAAAGGGGGTGACAGCTTCAGAACCCTACTCAAGGACAATTACTCAAATTGTATATAACAAATGACAACGTTAAGACGTGAATATTTCTTTCATGAATAATTAAAAATTTCACTATCCTTACGGCGATGAAAAATATATTGGGAAGGCTTGGCTCATCAGTAGTGAACCCTCTCAGCAGTTTCGCCAATTTAATCTACCAGACCGCTGTATTGGATCATTCTGCTTATACTTTTGTGTTTTTTCAAAAATTATTTATTTATTCATGAATACCTATTTTGTCCCCTTCAAAGTCATCCCCATGAGATATTATACACTTGTGCCAACGGTTTCTCCAATCTTCGAAGCACTTCAAAAAATCATTTTTAAAAAATCTTTTCAGCTCCTCCTTCGATGCCGTCTTTATCCGTCAAGCGTAGCGTAACGTAGTCCTTTCACGGGCCTCTTCAGTTTAGGGAACAAGAAAAAGTCACAGGAGGCCAGATCTGGGGAATACGGTGGCTGCGGCATCATTAGTGTGTTGTTTTTGGCCAAAAAGTCGCGCACAAGCAACGATGTGTGAGCAGGGGCGTTATCGTGGTGCAAAAGCCAATTTTTTTTCTTCCACAAATCCGGGCGTTTCTGGCGGATTGCTTCGCGCAAATTGCGCATAACTTGCAGGTAATATTTCTTATTGACCGTTCTACCCTGTGGCAAGAACTCATGATGCACCACGCCCCTGCAATCGAAGAAAACTGTCAGCAAAACTTTCACATTCGACCGAACTTGGCGCGCTTTTTTCGGTCTTGGTTTGTGCGGCAGCTTCCATTGAGATGATTGAGCTTTGGTTTCCACGTCATAACCATAAACCCACGCTTCGTCACCAGTTATGACCCTCTGGAGCAAATTTGAGTCGTCGCGGACAGAGTCCAAAATCTCATTAGCAATGTTCATGCGATGCTGTTTTTGGTTGCAATTGAGAAATTTTGGTACGAATTTCGCGGCGACCCGTCTCATGCCCAAATCATTGATAAAAATCGAATGGCACGAGCCAATCGATATGTTTAGGTCCTCAGAAACTTCTCTAACGGTGATTCGACGATTGGCCAATATCATTTTCTCCACTTCATCAATTTTTTCGTCTGTTGTTGAAGTGCTCGGGCATCCGGCACGCCCTTCTTCGTTCACATCTTCTCGGCCTTCTGAGAACATTTTGTACCACCAATAAACGTTGCTTCGGTCCAAGGTAGCTTCTCCGTATGCCACAGTCAACATTCGGAATGCATCCGCGCACCTAATTTCGTTTTTCACACAAAATTTGATACAGGTTCTTTGAATCACTTTTTTTAATAGGTAAAAATCGAAGACGATCCAAAACACCTGCAAGCAAAGCAGCTGTCAACAATTAAGTGAACATTCAAAATGGCCGAGCTTGTCGGCATAAGTGAGAGACATGAGTACCAACATAAAGCCACAAAATGATCGAAATTCGAATATACGTAACCCGCAAAAATTCAAAAGTCGCGATACTTTTTGAACACACGTGGAGCCCTAGAAATGGTATTTAAGCAAACTACGGACATAAGCTTCTAGGACAGTATAATTACATTTAATTATTTGCATCAAGCAATGCTCTTCCGCAAAGGCCATGTAGAAGCCATAATTTGATCCATCCAAATCTCAAGAGCCGTTCAATAAACTTTGTAAAGCCTACGAATATACGCCCTACGACTGAATACGTGAAATTCAATTAACAGGTAAAAATAACATTAACAGAAACAATTATAATTTTAAATTTGAGTTCACTCATTTGTAACACAATAGAAGACAATACCAGCAGTAAATGAACTCCAGCTACATATGAATTCATGAAAATATGGATATTTGCATTATATATAATCACTTGAAACCCCAAAATAAATTATAACATAAAGTGAAGTCACATTTTAAGCCTTAAATGTTAATTTTAAATATTAGTATGTGACAATTTCGTTGCGGAATTTCTTGTTATTCGATGAGAATGGTGAGGATTGGTTGAAACGCAGTCGTTTGAGTGGGAAGTGAAGCATACAGTTAGGAATAATCAGGACACGTGATGGGGTTTGAAAATAAAAGGCAACTGGTTTGGAGGAAAGAAAGCTTGAGAAAGCGAGCGATTTTTGGATTATTAACTAGTTGATCACATGGCGAAGATTGGACTTATCTATGGGATGAGCGGAGAGAGAGGTCTCTAGAGCAGAGGTTACCTTGGTGAGAGCAAGTCGAAAACTCGATCCGAACTCGGTGGGAGCGAAGCGACTACTAACTATCCTAGGTTCTCGATTTAACACCAAGAGTTTTCTTCTTTCCCATTGGCGGGAAGCTGTCACGTGGGCTTTTTTCTATTGGTTGACCTACTTAGGTGTTGTTTCCTGATTGGTAGGAAGATGTCACATGGCCGTTTTCTATTGGTTGACCTACTTAGGTATTGTTTCCTAATTGGGCCTTGCGGCTTTCTTTGGCGGAAGATATGACCGGCCTTGCCCAGGAAATACTGGTCGTTAAACTTAGCTTTTAGGATTTCCGGGGTCATAAGGTTAACTGTGACTTTATTAATAGTTGTGTTCTCTTCTAAGCCTACTTCCTAGGTTTTTCTCTAAGGCGTTCTATCCTCCAGTTACCTTTGTTCTTTTATTAAATCCTTTTAAACATACATTGTACATACATAGTAGGTCGGAGGTGCATACAGTTATACACAAATTATGACAAGTATGTAATAGCATAAAAGTATATTGTAAAAGTATGTAATCATTGAATAGAATAAAAGCAAAATATAGATAGGTGGTGGTTTAGGAGTAGTTGTGGTAGTTTTGTGGCGAGTGGTAAGGCATACTACTCTGATCATAAAGTTTCGACACTTTGCTCATAAGTTAAAAAAAACTTTAATATTTTACCAAATTCAAATTGTCCCCTTCAAAGTAGTCCCCGTTGGCCGCGATGCACTTCAGCCACCTTTTTTTCCAGTCGGCAAAACACCTCTGGTAGTCTCTTTTCGGGATCGCCTTCATGGCCTTCTTCGATTCCACTTTGATCTCTTCTATGCTCTGAAATTTTCGGCCCTTCAACTTTTTTGAGCTTTCTAAAAACGAAGAAGTCGCAGGGGGCCAAATCGGGACTGTAGGGGGGTTGGGGGAACACAGAGGTTTAGGGGTCCTGCAGGAACTTCGAGATTTTGAGGGCTGTGTGTGTCGGCGCGTTATCATGGTGGAGGATCCACGACTTGCTCCTCCACAGCTCCGGCCGTTTCTGCCTGATCGCTTCCCTCAATCGCCTCAAAACTCCCAGGTAGGAGTCAGCAGTTATTGTAGAGCCTTGTTGTTAATATTCATGATGAACGATGCCCTGGTAGTCGAAGAACACCGTCAACATGACCTTGACTTTGCTGGGAGCCTTCCTCGCTTTCTTTGGTCTCGGCCCATTTTTGAAGCGCCACTCCGATGCCTGTTGGGTAGTTACCGAATCAAAGCCGTAAATCCATGTTTCGTCTCCAGTAATGACCCTCTTCAGCAATTCGGGGTCGTCGGTTGTCGCTTCGAGATTGAGACTGGCCGTTTCTTTCCGGGCGTTCTTTTGATCAAAAGTCAAATCTTTGGGAACGAGAACGGCGTTGAGTTTTCTCACTCCCAAAATGTCCTTCATTATCGATTGAGTCGACCCGAATGATATCCCTGCTTCTTCGGCGACCTCCCTGACAGTTATTCGTCGGTCTTCACGCACCAGTTCCAACACCTTGTCCACTTTTTCAGGCGTGGTTGATGTGGACGGTCTCCTGGAATGCTCGTTGTCGGCGGTCTCTTCCCGACCCTCCTTGAAGCGCTTGTACCACTCAAAAACTCGTCTTCGCCTCCTGACGGCATCCCCGTAGGCTGTTTGCAACATCCAAAAAATTTCCGCACCCTTGAATCCGTTTTTCACACAGAACTTGATGAAAATTCGTTGATCCTCCATTTCGGTGACTAATGAAATCGAAGCACGGGCAAAATTGCTTCACTTCGAACAGCCGTTGCTCGCGCTGTTGTGGCGCGTGATTTTTGAAAATTGGCAGGTCTCCAAGCCAAGGGCGACGCTTGCGTTTGCCACAAACCGGGAGAAAATACATTGAGTTTTCAAGATTTTATGAGCAAAGTGTCGAAACTTTTTGATCAGAGTAGTATGTGTTTTACCAAAATATTTACCTAATTCTTTCAAAATTATATCAATGCCATCAACCTAAAACGAGATACCTTTTGTAGTCATATAAAACCATTTCCATTAAAAGTTTTTGTATAAATCTTATTATATAAGATTATATTTCAACTTGCTTTCTTTCTCTCTCACGATAAAAATGAATTTATTATGATTTTTGTCGACCATTCATAGAATGAATGGCAAATATAGAACTATGGCCAATGATAATATTTGTTATTTGATTACTAGACATTTGTATCTACATATTGATTATTAATGCTTCTCCTGTGTGTGCAATTCATGGTCGCTTAAAACAGGTTTCCAATTTGTCTACAAATGTATTCACATGTGTGTTACAGTTTGTGGGCTGAGAATTCCCAATGTTACGACCAAGTACTGAACAATGTCGACACCAGATCCCAGTACTTCCACCATTTCGACTTCTACATTGACAAGCTGCGAGCACACATGTGCGGTGTGGAAGAGCTCCCTCTGGACCACGTGTGCGGCAGTATTCCACCAAATCCGGCCTCACACGCCGAGCTCATCTTTTACCATCTCATGTTTCTCCAGCTGCAGATGTATGGCATCTGAACATCTACGTGGAATAAAACATGTTGAACATAAGCCAGCCTGCAAAACTTGCCGTTTTTAACCATCACATATACTGACTGTCGGTATGGCATAGCCAGAATAAGGCATTGAATCCCGCACAAACATCTTTTTTTTTTTACGCGCTATATGTATATAAATTAGATATAAATCTATTGAGCACGAATTTTTCCATATTCAAATAACACAGATTTCTACTATTCTCTACTGTGATTAAAAAATATTGGGAGGGTTTGGTTCATCAGTGGTGAACCCTGCCAGTGGTTTCACAATTTCAATTCACCTGTCAGTATATAATAGTTAGAAAAAGACATCGAATCCCGCACCAGACATCTTTTTATTATAAGGCAATAACACGTCATTAATATATCAGGATTACAAAATGCATTATTTTAATGTATTTAAAGGGAGAGGTTTAAAGGGATTTAAAGATTCTTTTGACGCGTGAAAACATCCTTCAGCAACTTTATGCCGTATTCTAGCCTAAAAATTATCCCTACTATATTTCACTAGCTTAGATGCCGATTTGGAAAATTCGCCCTGGACTCGTAGGTTGTAATGAATTCGAAGCCGCTCCTATAATGATAAGGGCCCTAGACCTAAACCATGGTATACAGGTTGAATATTGTCTAACTTTATACGATAATAACAAGGCGAAGGAAGACGAGTATCTTTATTGGTGCATAAGAGCGAGCTTTCGGGAAAAATCCCTTCGACGGGCAAGATATAACGACACTGTGAGCGATATCGATGGCTGTAGCGAATATATACACATATTAATTTACATAAATATAGAAAAAAGCATGCAAATGAACAATTTAACTATTTGTAAAAAAGTGAGAAGTAAAAATAAAAATAAAGATGAAATAAAAATCCTATAGGGTAATAGAAGAGATGCTAAAACATCAGCTGATGGGAAGAAATATCAGTGAGGCACAGTATATGGCTGCAATGGAATATCCAGTATACAAAAAAGAGATCCACACATAAAGGCCAGGAGAGCTCACTATGCGTCAGGGAGGGCGACCTTTCACAGCTAAATACAAGGGGGAAGTTTAAATAAAGGACAGGAGAGGATGATAGGCTTCAGGAAGTTCTATTTTTCTATTGATGCTGTTTAGTTTGTGGGATACTATTGATTCTAAAATGAGTCTTTGGTGTAAGATATGTATGTGGCTGTAATGTATGGTGGGGTTGTTGATGTTGAAAGTGTGGCCTGTGGTCTGCATATGTTGATAAATAAGGGACTTGGTATCTTGACGGGAAATATTGCGGGAATGTTCAGTCATCCTGATGGATACAGATCTACCCGTCTCACCAACGTAAGTGGCAGGGCACTGTTCGCATGAGACGGAGTAGACTGCACCCACAGAATGAAGGGGGGCAGGGGGAGCTGAGGACTTAGTATGAGGGTGACGGAGGGATGAAAGAAGGTTCGGGGAGTTTTTATATATGGTACGGATGCCATAGGATTTGAGGTTTCTAGCTATAGCAACAGAGGAGGGGGAGTAAGGGAGAAAACACAATGATCTGTATGTCATGGAAGGATTGGAAGTTGCAGGTGTATAAGTATATTTGTTAATGAACCAGAGTGGAAAAGAAGCCGCGGAGAGCTGGGTTATAATGCAATTTCTTTCTATTATTTTAAAGATGTCTATGGAACAATGGGTGGAAATTCTTTTTGTAAGAGTTCTGACAATATTGATTTTATGGGAGGTGGGGCAATGAGAATTGTAATGAGTGTAGCAGGGGGGGCATTGTTTTTTATGATAAACTGTCGTGTGAAATGAGGATGGGGTGCGAATAATTAAGATATCTAAGAATGGGAGAACATGGTTAGCTTCAGTTTCTAGAGTAAAGGAAATATCTTGGTTGTAATTATTAAGGGTTGATAGTATGAAGCTCTCCTGACCTTTTTTGCATATACAAAAGACATCATCAATGTATCTGCGCCAGAATTGGATATTTGTAGGGAGGGTATGGGTGATCCAATTATCTATTCTAGTCATGACTATTTCGGCAATGATGGTAGATAGAGGGCTGCCCATTGGGGAGCCCCTGAACTGTCTGTAATGGTGCTGTAGGAATGTGAATGTGTTCATGCTTAAGCATGTTTTGGTAAGTTGGACTATGGTTGAGGAAGTATGGGTATCGACATTTTGCGATTGAAGGAAATCAGTCAAGCCATCTATGATGAGCTCATGAGGAAGACAGAGGTAGAGGGAGGTGACGTCGAAGGAACACATAGTGTAGGCGGGGTCTGGTTTAAGAGCTGTTAATTCATTAATGAAGTGTGGGGTGCTGTTAATAGAAAGGGTATTATTGTAATTGGTTAATAAAGGGGAGAGGAAGTTGGAAAGATATTTAGCCAGAGGGTAAGCGGGCGATGAGTGATAGGCTATGATGGGGCGGAGGGGTACTTCAGGCTTATGTATTTTGGGGAGGCCGTAAATATAGGCTGAACTGTGGAGGTTTGAGGTAAACGAGGTGTATTCTTCTGGTGAGATGTTTTTAGATTTCTTGAGTCGGAGAAGTGAGGTTCTGAAATCTTTAACTACGGAGAGGCTGATTCGGTCTGTGATGGGTAAGAAAGTGGAGTCATCGCTAAGTAAATTGTGCATCTTTGAAACGTAACTATCCTGATTCAATATGACTGTGTTAGCACCTTTATCTGACCTAGTAATAACTAATGATTTACGAAGTTTGAGTTTTTTAAGTGCAATGGTGTTTTCAAGATGGTTAGGGGGAGGGAGAAAGGGCCTAGATAAATTTTTAGCTACCATGGATCTAATGGAAAACTTCTCTTTCAGATTGAAGGACTTGATGGATGATTCAGTGGCGCTGATGATCACTGGTGGATTGGGATTGGAGGGGATGCGGTATTTCAGTCCCTTCTCAAGGAGCGAGGTCTCAGATGGCGAAAGAGTGTGGTCCGATAGGTTAATGACTGATAAAGATCTTGGGCGAAGGTCACTGGAGAAGGTGTAGCGTAAAGCATATTTCTTTTTCCAAAAGAGAAGTTTTTTATGGTGTCTGTCGAGAATAATTTTTTCTTGGGACTTTATATCGGTGGTGATTTTTATGATATGTTTCGAAAGATCTGCCAGTGTGATTCTTTGGGATACTAGGGTTATGAGACCTTTGATCGACTTGGTGAGGAATCTAATATTGGAGAAACAGTTTTTGATTCTTGCATTAAGCAACTGCTGTTGTGTTTTCATGAGGATGTGCCTTGAAAAAGAACTGCCAACTGGGTCATGTATCCTGAGGGAAGGCGGGATGAAATCAGCATTTTTGCAAAGACGGTTGAATCTAAGGTGGCATCTCCATCGCGCAAGTTGTAGGGACTTCTTATGAATTATCCATAGGTACCAATCGATGTCGCTCGTAGAGAGATTCATAGGTATAAGAAATAACGAATTTAGAAATATAGTAGAATAATTCTTCCTGGAGTAAACTTATACGATAATAACAAGGCGAAGGAAGACGAGTATCTTTATTGGTGCATAAGAGCGAGCTTTCGGGAAAAATCCCTTCGACGGGCAAGATATAACGACACTGTGAGCGATATCGATGGCTGTAGCGAATATATACACATATTAATTTACATAAATATAGAAAAAAGCATGCAAATGAACAATTTAACTATTTGTAAAAAAGTGAGAAGTAAAAATAAAAATAAAGATGAAATAAAAATCCTATAGGGTAATAGAAGAGATGCTAAAACATCAGCTGATGGGAAGAAATATCAGTGAGGCACAGTATATGGCTGCAATGGAATATCCAGTATACAAAAAAGAGATCCACACATAAAGGCCAGGAGAGCTCACTATGCGTCAGGGAGGGCGACCTTTCACAGCTAAATACAAGGGGGAAGTTTAAATAAAGGACAGGAGAGGATGATAGGCTTCAGGAAGTTCTATTTTTCTATTGATGCTGTTTAGTTTGTGGGATACTATTGATTCTAAAATGAGTCTTTGGTGTAAGATATGTATGTGGCTGTAATGTATGGTGGGGTTGTTGATGTTGAAAGTGTGGCCTGTGGTCTGCATATGTTGATAAATAAGGGACTTGGTATCTTGACGGGAAATATTGCGGGAATGTTCAGTCATCCTGATGGATACAGATCTACCCGTCTCACCAACGTTGCCATCATTGCCGTCTACCATCATTGCCGAAATAGTCATGACTAGAATAGATAATTGGATCACCCATACCCTCCCTACAAATATCCAATTCTGGCGCAGATACATTGATGATGTCTTTTGTATATGCAAAAAAGGTCAGGAGAGCTTCATACTATCAACCCTTAATAATTACAACCAAGATATTTCCTTTACTCTAGAAACTGAAGCTAACCATGTTCTCCCATTCTTAGATATCTTAATTATTCGCACCCCATCCTCATTTCACACGACAGTTTATCATAAAAAACAATGCCCCCCCTGCTACACTCATTACAATTCTCATTGCCCCACCTCCCATAAAATCAATATTGTCAGAACTCTTACAAAAAGAATTTCCACCCATTGTTCCATAGACATCTTTAAAATAATAGAAAGAAATTGCATTATAACCCAGCTCTCCGCGGCTTCTTTTCCACTCTGGTTCATTAACAAATATACTTATACACCTGCAACTTCCAATCCTTCCATGACATACAGATCATTGTGTTTTCTCCCTTACTCCCCCTCCTCTGTTGCTATAGCTAGAAACCTCAAATCCTATGGCATCCGTACCATATATAAAAACTCCCCGAACCTTCTTTCATCCCTCCGTCACCCTCATACTAAGTCCTCAGCTCCCCCTGCCCCCCTTCATTCTGTGGGTGCAGTCTACTCCGTCTCATGCGAACAGTGCCCTGCCACTTACGTTGGTGAGACGGGTAGATCTGTATCCATCAGGATGACTGAACATTCCCGCAATATTTCCCGTCAAGATACCAAGTCCCTTATTTATCAACATATGCAGACCACAGGCCACACTTTCAACATCAACAACCCCACCATACATTACAGCCACATACATATCTTACACCAAAGACTCATTTTAGAATCAATAGTATCCCACAAACTAAACAGCATCAATAGAAAAATAGAACTTCCTGAAGCCTATCATCCTCTCCTGTCCTTTATTTAAACTTCCCCCTTGTATTTAGCTGTGAAAGGTCGCCCTCCCTGACGCATAGTGAGCTCTCCTGGCCTTTATGTGTGGATCTCTTTTTTGTATACTGGATATTCCATTGCAGCCATATACTGTGCCTCACTGATATTTCTTCCCATCAGCTGATGTTTTAGCATCTCTTCTATTACCCTATAGGATTTTTATTTCATCTTTATTTTTATTTTTACTTCTCACTTTTTTACAAATAGTTAAATTGTTCATTTGCATGCTTTTTTCTATATTTATGTAAATTAATATGTGTATATATTCGCTACAGCCATCGATATCGCTCACAGTGTCGTTATATCTTGCCCGTCGAAGGGATTTTTCCCGAAAGCTCGCTCTTATGCACCAATAAAGATACTCGTCTTCCTTCGCCTTGTTATTATCGTATAAGTTTACTCCAGGAAGAATTATTCTACTATATTTCTAAATTGTCTAACTTTGTTGAGGCTACATGTAGCTTATATATATTTAAGCCAAGATCGCCTCTCTCTCTCTCTCTATCATCAAAATAATCGTTAAACTTGATGCCATCTATTGACTTTTACTGCAAACTAACGGTCACGGGTCGGTGACAAAGCCTCACAGAATTTTCAATGATGCCAAAATAGAAGGCAATGGAGAACGGAATAATAGAGATTCCCTTCTTTATAGTATTTCATTTCCTCTCTTCTTCTCTGGTGCTGTTATATCTAAATACACTAAGAGAAACGTAATTATAATATAATTTCTTAATTGAAAAATAAACTGCGTTTCACATTATAATCAATCCTGATATAATGAATGCTAGTTCCACCTTCTCCAAAATACAAATCCTCAAATAAATGACAAGGAGTGAGTTTAAGACCTGTGTGTAAGTGAGATTAAGTCTGATTCATTCATCTTTGTGATCTTTCCGTATCTAAATGTATTGGGTCCTATCCTTCCTCCCATCTGTTTTTTTTTTTATCGCCAACTTTACCTAGTATCACTTTCTCATATTTCTCTAAAAATAGATCTTGGCAGAATAACCATCACACCAATCCGTCCACAGTATGGCAGTAGATATGCCTAACTCGACAGACAATAGTCCAAAATATATTTTCCTTCTTTATTATTTTAACCAGCACCATATCGAGTCGAATGGTTTTTCGGTCTCTATACGACCTCTCTACAGATCAGTAAGTAGAAAAATAAATTGGATTTATCGTTTTCTAGTTCACTGCATGGTGGTGATTGATCATCGTGAGGATATCGTTACAAGCCGGCAATGAGAGAGGAGAATCTGTATAAGACTGGTGTCTTAATAAAGGCTTTGTGTGTATATTCTCCTTCTTAAATATTACAAAAAAAGGCACATATATTTATATTGAGGAATCATAATTTAGAATATATTCGACGAAGAGAAGTTAAATATATTTGTTAAATATTTATTACAAGTGTGTTATTATCTATAGAGATACGTGCGCACTACAAAGCATTAAAAACACAATTAAAAAATTCTAGTTTCCACCAAATTATTAAACAAATACAACAACAACAAAAACCTTTATTAAGACACTATTGTCTTACAAGGGGATTCCCCTAAAAGGTTATATATGTACATGAGTGAGGAGGAAAAGCAATCCAGAGGAGAGGGGGAGCAATCAGCCGTTGTCTGTGGAGTTGAGCATCTCTTCTCTCATTTTATCAATCGCCTTGAAAAATTTAAAATATTTATAAACAAATGCTTTATCCAGCAGGAAGACATTAAAGATTTTATATACATGTTGTTCATTGTAGTGAGCTAGCTCCGAAATTTCGCGAATTTCCAGTCTCTTTTCATGTAGGAATGGGCAATGGAATAGATAGTGGGCCAAATTATCTTGGATGCCAACATTGCAGAAGTAGCAATTTAAAGGGTCGCTGTTCCAAAATCCCGTGATATCCTATTATTAAACAAATACTCGTTTTATGACAATTAAATTTGATGTACGATCTATATTTCTAGACTTTTCTAATCCCGAACCTTTTTAATTAACGTCAAGATCACAAACAACTGCGTATCACCATAGCAACAAGGTGCGCAGAGGATGAGGCCTTACTCGGACAAGATGGCGTCAATCAATAATCTTCTGCGAAATATCCGCCCACCATATTGCAGAGTATCACGTGATACCAATCGATTTAATCCGGGAGTTGACGCACTCTCTTTTACTAATAGTTTTGTTGACCAGTTTTGGGACATTTTATGCAAATAGAGGACACCTTCAAGGTTATTTATACACATTTTGAACAGAATTTTAAATTCATATTCAATAAAATGTATTCAGAATTTCCATTTTCTAACCATATGTGAACAACTTAACACATTTTATCCTATTACATTCCTGAAAAATCACTAGCGCAGATTTTTTATTTGAATTGTTAACAATATTAATTGTGTTAAATATGAATATATATACCATAGTTACATATGTTGCAAATGGTTTTTTTACAATAAAATAATAATGTTTTACAACTCTAGTTGAGTCCTATGCATTGTCATCTATAATTATATGCTCTATATACTTGGTTATATTATCTTATAATTAATAAAATTGTTTTAAATATTATCCAATCAATGTTCAAAGCAATTTCTATCTATAACAGAAATCTCGGTAACGAAGACAAACAGAGAATCTTCAATTTCTTTTTCCATAGGAAACAGCTCAATAACTATTGAATCGTTCAATGTACAATCCTGAAAATTAAAATATGATTATAAAATGCATTTTTATGCGAGAATCAAGTATTATTCTTTCGAAATAATTCCTGATACTACTATATTTGTCATATGTCAAATTATAATTTGTCACCCAAATGGAATAATTTACATACCAGCACCTAGATCTTGATGAGCAGATTCCAAAAATATAAATATTTCTATTGAAACGTATAATAAGCGCCCAGGAAAAATCGTGAAAAACTTTAAAAAGCTTCTGTAAAATGGACGCGGACTATAGCTTCGGTGATTCTGAAATTAGCTTAGGAATTTTAGGAAATCGATAATTTTACAATATACATGTTTTTATATTTGTATTTCAATTATTTATAGTGGGAAAACGTGATTTTATTATGCACGACAGGTATACTTAATTAATGATAATTATCATCAAACTATTATATTTATCTCATCTATTTTATAATCATAATAAGGTGAACTTTCAGTTACATTTCATAAAACTATATTAAACAGTTATTGGTTAGTGAACTTATATACTTTTGCTATGGTATAAGTTACCTCAAAGAAAAAAATCAATAATCTAGATTTTATGTTTCAGTGTATATACCATTCACTAGATATCACTATATGGATATCATAAATATATAAATTTGGGTTTAGGCTTCAGCTGTTTTCTTTAAACAAATCCAGAAAAAATATTGTCTTTTTGACCCTGATTGACTTATAATTACAATTCTGACGACTTTAAAAATCTGTGAGAATATTAAAATAGGCATAAAGATTATGAATAAAATAAATTTAAATCATTTGGATAAGGTTAAATTATAGAAAAGATAGTAATTCCTAAATGCCTATAAAATAATTTATTTGCGATAGCCATTCGCTTAATTCATTAATTTAACTTATCACAAACATACACACACAAATAAATATATATTATAAATATTAATATAGCTACAGTATCGTCTTAATTAGAAGTCATCAAAAACATGGCTAAATCTTGTTACTCTTGGAAGTAGTTTCTTATTAGAAACTCTGTTATGTTAAATCTCAAGTCATAAGGATTCTTTCAACTAAAACATAGATTTTGATGAGAGACCACCTCTAGGAGATAGAGGGCTTAGTTATGACTTAGGTGATTACACATGTGGACTATTATATGTGCATAAAATGGTGGCCAAATGCTACCAGTTATTGGCTCAGGAAATGACGCTGATTGGATGATGAACTCAAAACTGATTGGCTGATTAAGTTAATGTGAACGGAGAAAAATAATTAGTAGAGGAATACCTGGAAACAATACCTACATATTATAGCATATATTATATTGATAGAGATATAGTTATAGCAGATAGTTGCAATGGGAACAAATATTTACCCCCATTATATATATTGCGTTACATATATATATATTTAGATAGCAGAAAGGTCCAGTGAGAACATATATGTTCCCATTGCATCCCATTTTATATCATGTTAAACTAGGTTTCTGCCTGGCAAGTTGGTGTCAAACTTATTTTCACACTCACTCACGTTATGTAATTTTCCCAATCTAGTTTAAACCATCAAAAAGGCAAATAAGTAAATAATAAGTCAATTAAATATTATTATGATAAATTTTATCCCTCGCAACTGATGTTGCCCGAAGGTCTTCTATTTGAAAATTTCTCCTAAATTATCACTCCTCACGCCAACATGTAAAGAAGTGTGTAGTGATGTTGATGACAGATATATGTTAGAAATGTGTGGAGCCGGCATCCTCGCTGCAGACTCCTCATCCAACATGCAGTCATAGGCCAGAGTGAGAGCGCACTAGCCCGAAGATAAATGAATACCACACGTATAGGAACATGGTTACCTCGATTTAGAGGGGGCAACACTCGGAAAAGTGAGGTGGACTATGGAAGGTCCTGGGACTCTCTGGTCAATCGGACAGCATGACGACCTAATTGCTGTCTTGTCTTCTTCCTATGGGCTTCCTGTGGGCTTAGAACGAACCCCGCTTATACGCTAAATATGACGTCAGAGAAAGTGGACTTTGTTGTCCAATTAAAGACTGACATGGCCTGTCCACATCTTTCCTAAGTTGCTTTGATTTATCGATGTCCGGGTGCTGCGTCCTTCTTTTCTAGTGGTAGATTTTATTGAAAGCCATTTTGAAGTTATAACAGGCTTTGTGTTTCTTGATGTCGAGCATTTTCTATGTAGAGCATTCCTAAGTATAGCACATACATGTAGAATGTACATACCATGTATAAAAAAAACGACATATCTATAAAAACTAATAATATAAAAAAATGGCAAAAATGAACGTTAATTAATACATTTATATCATTTTAAAAATAAATTAGAAATTATCGTGTAAATATATCATCAAATATAAGATAGCATTTCTCCCTCTCAAGGGGTTGTCCCTCCCTCGTGTAAATGACCTCATCAATTCGTTCAAAATGAGAATAGTCTTGAGACATGAACAATCAACAGGTCATGGTCAGGATTATCTTTTTCAGTTCTATGAATTATAATTGATGTTAAGAAATCTCTTCTATAATATTCTATATAGACCACAATATTCAAAAGAGTTTTCCCAATTTCCTATTTTTCAAATTGGTGCAAAAATGCTTCTAATTGCCTTAATTTGTAGCTGATACACCTAGGTTAAGTCGTGTTGGGAAATGGTATTAACAGTTCAATCTTATTAATAAGTACTTATTCTTTTTATTTTAATCAACCCCCCTTTTAGCTAATATCAAAGTTGATATCTGTCACAATGTAATTTTTCAAAATATTGGGTGCATACATCACTTTGATGTAAACCAAAACTTGCGAACTCTCCAGACCCTTGGAACTTGCTCCACCTTCTCCACGGGTTGGCCTGGTATTGCACCACTATTTAAACCCTCTTTAATTGAACCACCCCATGCCTCAAGTTGAGCATTGGAGATGGGCCCTCCGAGCTTCCCAAGAGAGGGTGGCTCACTGTCCTACACCCCATTTTATACCATTTTGCATATGGCATTTGGCAAATATGTATCATTATATCCTATTACGTGTATAACAGAAAGGAGTAGGGTTCAATGGGGGGGGGGGGGGGAAGGGGGTATAAATATCTGAAACCCAGTATATATATATTACTAGAGCTTTAGAAGGTCACATACACAAATACACATACACTTGTATAATGGAGGAGTTATATTATATCTAAACCTAATATTTATCTTGATTTTTATTTTATATTATAATTGATATATAAAACATAATAATTAAAACAATATAATAGGAATTTGAAATAAAAATAAAAATAAACGATAGCAATACGTTTCTTTATATTGTGTGCAAAAGGTTTTGCACACAATATAAAGAAACGTATTGCTTTGCTATCGTTTATTTTTATTTCATACTTTATAGCAATTCTTTTGTCTATAATAAGAATTTGGTTATATCAAAATTCAGTATCCTAATGGATAAGGCATTAGCCTCTTATGATGGGAATTGTGGGCTTAAGTCTTGCTGGGGATATTTAAATTAATCGATTCTTCTCTTTTTGCATTTCAGTAAAACTAATGATAAGCAGAGCCATTTTTGAAGATAGAGGTTGCCTGGCCGATATTGATATTTTTCAAAATAGGAGACATTGCTGCCAGCATACTTTTTTTTGGCCGAGGTGTATCATTTTAAGAAAGCAGAACCTTGCTATATTCTTGGTTATCCAGAGTATTAACCATCACATATGCATAATTTAATCTAAAAACCAAAATACTGAACTTGATTTTATACATTGAAAATAATGAAGAGTAGCTAGGAGAAGCAGAATGAGTAAAATAACATTTCTATTTTATTAGAGGTAAATTTTTCAAATATTCCAATATATATTTAAAATGCTTAACAGCAAGATTTAACAAAAACCAAGCCTATATATTATCTTTTAAGGCGTCATACAAGAATTTTTAAGAACAGATAGAATGTGTGTACTTGTTCTATATACTTTTCTCAATATTTGACCTAACTGAATCAATCTTTACCAGAATATTGAGTTATATCTGGAAGGAGGATTGTAGTTACCGCTATATATTATACAAATAAGTCAAATATACCCTAGTAAAATTTTATAAGTTCATTAACCAATAACTGCATGATTTAGTTTTATAGAATGTAACTGAAAATTACCTTATTATCATTATAAATTAAATGATAAATATAATAGTTTGTTGTGTGTGTATGTGTGTGTGTGTGGTAATTTTTTTATATAATTAATTTGATAAATGGAAAAAACAAAAGCTACGCTTTAAAAATCGACTCCTAAGAAAGGAAAACTCCCAAGACAGACTTTTTTGACTCTATTTATATTTATAACCTAAGAAAAAAACATTTATAAAGGTTGAAATTATGAATGAGCGAAAAGTGATCACTCCCATCTACCACTCGCATTTTAATTACACTTAGACAGCTCACTGTTTTCTTTCGGGCGAAATTATTAAATAATGTTCATAAGAGAGTGTTACAGATTTGCATAGATCTGGAAAAAAATCAGAACTTGCAGAAAACAAAACTTTTATATACAAATGTTTGTTTACACTGAGATTTTTTTAATTACTGCACTTCTGCGTGTTTTTATTTAGAGAAAAACAAATAAATATTTTTCTCCTTGTATCTCTATAAAAATCTGACACTCTTAAATAATTTATTGCCATTTAGCTTTAAAAGGGGAACAATAGGTCACCTAAACGTTGGATTAAAATTTTTATAGTGATTATATAACTTATCATTTACATTTAACATAGGTAAGCTATTTCAAAAAAATAATGATAACATATTTACCAGGCTAAATCTAAATAAATACTTTAAATGTAACTAGGACTTTTTTTTTTTCTCGAATAATTTACTATATATATGAAAAACAATAGAAAAAAAATAATCTACTATATAGCACAAAAACGGCAAATTTCATTGTGTATATAAATAATTCATATTTAAAAGCTATTATATATATTTATGTGATATATTTTGGAAATTATTATTTTTTTGTTTAAATTTTTGGGTAAAAAAAAAAAAAAACAGAAGAAAAGCACTTGATGATCATCATACCAAAAGTGTTTTATTGCGTAACTTGAATCTGACCAGTGTGGAGCTCCTCTTCGAGATCTCTGCTGCGATGAAAAAACTATCTTTTTTATGAAGAAAATTGGGAGCACATCCCTTCTTCAACAAACATAATGATCTCACTACAAAATGGGTAAGTAAAGTAGTATTTATTTTAGTAACCGTCGATTTTTCTTCACCTGTCAAAATCATGTTTTTGATAGAACTTGACGAAAATCCAAAGAATATTCTTAAAATATTAGCTTAATTATTATAAAATTAACAATTAGGAAGCACCTGAACAATGTATAAGCCTATTTTAATAGAATTTATTAAGTATTTTCGATAAATACCTGAATTTTAAGATTTTTGCGCCCCTTGATATTTTGACATTTTAAGACAAAATACGGATCGATAAAGGTTACTGCGGCATACTGCGTCATAAGATCACCTTTCTGCTTAACACAGAATATTAAAGTAATTCGAATAAAACTATTACAAACATATTAAAATAAAACTGAGAGTAAATATATGATGAAAACTATTGAATATTTGGGCACTTTTATTGAATTTTCAATTCATATCTTGTAATATTAAGACATGACTTGCCAGAATAGTTGAACATTATAAGAGCAAAATTATTAATTAAATTCCCATGCCATATAATTATATAATAATGAATTTAGACTAAATTCTGAATAATTTTAAGATCTATCAAATGTTCAAAAGAGTTCTATTTATTTGAAATGATATTATTAAAAATAATTTTTAATCAACAAAATAAAATATCCAACCTATATATAAGCTAAACTATATTTTGTATTAATTTTAACTTCTATAATTTTATCAATTTATACAATTTTTATATTTATAGGTTTACATCATTTTAAATATTTTTGAAAATTTACTTTTGCATGCCAATTATAAACTTTAACAGCTCATATTAAAATATATCCCTAATAGATAAATTAATTAGAACAAACAAAATTATTTTGATAAGTATTTAAAATTATATTTTGGCATTCAATCACACAGATTTTAAAATGTATTTTTCAGCAATCTCTTCTATGAACATTGTTCTTTTGGGAAATATACTTATTCATATTAAATATAAATATTATAATAGGAATTTTAGTATTATAATAGAGAATCTGAGAGAGAATTTAATACAATAAATATGTTCTTTGAGTAATTATTATTTTTTTAGTTTTAAAAATATTATCCATTTTTAGATGGTTTACAATTTTCTCTTCTCCCACTTTAAATAAATAAATTTATTTTAGTAAAATAATATTAGTAATTAGAATATAAAATGAAATTTCAATATATATTAAATGAATAAAATTTATATTTTGAAAATATATTTTTTGCTTTTTTTCTCAAACCTTATGCGTTTCAATATTTTAATATCTTTTTGTGTGCATTCACTCTCAATTATTTTAATATATATAATTATTATATTTTATTATATATAAATATTAAATTAAAATACAGTGTACTCCGCTTATAACGAAGTCGCATTATCCATGACAATCACTTTGTTATATCCGAAGTTTGTTATATCCGCATTTGAAAAAAAAATGTTTTGTAACAATAATTTTATTTACTATTCAACTCAAAAGAGCAACACAAAGATCAATAACAACCTCATCAGGTGTTTTTTGGAGAAGTAGTTTGTGATTTTCTTTTGACATTTAGAAGTCAGTAACAAGTGCTGAACACTCTTTTCGATGTTGTCCAAGTCTGACAGATGCCTATGAAGAGACTTGGACTCATCCTGACATTGAAGAAACAATCGCAGAGTTTGAATGCTCTCCAAGACCTCTTTTGGATCCGGAATGTGGACAATTGGGACTACTTCTTCATCAACTTGGTCCGTTTCTTCTTCTTCTTTTGCTTGAAGAATGCTCTCGACAATTTCTACATTGGATAACATGGCATTTGTAACGACGTCATTGTCAGCGTCAGCATAAGAATCGAAATCCATCTCTAATGGTATTTTTCTTTGTTTGTTGTTTGTGGTTTCTTGTTTGTTTTCGTTCTCCTGCCATGGTAAACGTTAATAAAATATAAGCGTTTATTAAACAATTTAATTTTGTTTAAATAATGTAAAAAAAAATACTTATAATATGTTTGCATATTTTAAAATTGTATATTATTAACTTATTTGTTGTGTATCATTAAATTTGTGCCATTCACACGTTGTAATTTGATATATATTATGCATAATATATTAGTCAATTATAATGGTAAATGAGAAAACTTCGTTATAAACGGATAAAATAAAAATGTATACATGCAAATCATTTCGTTATAAGCGAAAATTCTTTATATCCGACTTCGCAATATCCAGAGTTCTTTTAATGGTTTAAGCCCTTCTTTTCTTTCGTGCAGACAATTTCATTCGCTATATGCGGAATTTCGCTAAAACCGACTTTGTTATAAGCGGAGTACACTGTATAGATTTAAACAAAAATTGTATTAATTTCTTTTATACAGCACAACCTCTCTAATTCAACAGGAAGCACCCTTGTATGAGGGGTTGAATTTAAAAGGTTTGACTGTATATATTTTAAATTAATTCTCTTACTATTTGAACAATGCAGAATATATGACCAATATATTTTAAGAATAAAATTTTAAAAAGTATTTTCAATTTTTTTTTGATATTCTATTTATTTTAAGTTTTTATAATAGCTTTGTTATTTTGAAATATTTCAATAAAATGATTATTTATAAGAAGAAATGAAAACTGCAGGATCAAATTATGATATTTTTGCTACAATAAATAAAAATTATTTATTGGTTTAAAATATATAATTAAAAAAATATAGGCTTTTTAATATTTTCATATCTTGCAAACAGTTTGCACTTCTATACTTTAAGGATTAAACATTAACATTTTCAATTGTAAATATTAAATTTTTAAAGATTAATTTCCTTTTACTTGTTTTTAGAATATGCTAACACAGTGTGAATTTTATTTATTATATACTAGCCGAATGACCCGGGCAACGCCCGTGTTTTACCCGACTGTAGATGTTACAACGGTGATCCTTAGGTCACTGGTTCAAATCCGGCTCGAGGGAGCCGGCGAGCATGTGACCTCCCTGTGCGCGCGCATCCGTGACAGAGGCCGATGAGGAAAGACGGTCGTGACTATATATAGGGATAATATAATATAATATATGTATGAGTACATTTTGTGTAGAAATAGGATTAGTTGACTTTATAAGGTAAACTTATTCATACAGTTTGTATACCTTGATAGCTCAGTTGGCAGAGCAGAGGACTGTAGATGTTACAATGGTGATCCTTAGGTCGCTGGTTCAAATCCGGCTTGAGGGAGTTTTTTTTATTTTTATTTTTATTGGCTGCCGGTGAGCACGTGACCTCCCTGTGCGCGCGCATCCGTGACAGAGGCCGATGAGGAAAGACGGTCGTGACTATATATAGGGATAATTATTGATATTATACTTTAGTGAAGGCCTGAACATTTAGAAATTTTCTTTTTCATACAATTTTTAAAAATATTTTCCTCACATCTTTTATAGTTTTCACATGTTAACAACCATTGAGGAAAATAGCTCCCTCTTTGACATCACAATTTACACTGACAGTAACCAACTTGAAAGTGGACTGTCTTGCAGTGGAATTGCTATCTACAGATAAGATCCTGGAAAAAATCCCCCTTTCCCACCCTAGACACCTTTTAGTTAAAAAACAACTCTCTGCTATAGATACTGCTCTAAAAAACATAAACATCAAATCGCCTCAAGCAAAATAATAATCTACTCTGACTCAAGAACAGCCATTAATACCCTTCAAACTTGCTTTTCCAGTCAAGAACCTCTTCTCAAGACCTCGCCAAATCTGTAAACCGACTCCCAGCTAACGGCTCTGTCGCAGTGCAATGGCTTCCAGCCCACGTTGGAATTCTTGGAAATAAGCTAGCAGACTCTCTGGCAAAGTCTGGAGCTCTTGGCCTCCCTGGTGCCAGGAAATATTCCACCCTACTAGTTGAAAGAGACTTCCTCCACCAAGACCCAATGCCTGCAGGAATGGAAATCTAATGCTGCACATGACTGGTACAGAGCGGGAGGGACAAGCACCGGTTCTGTCCTCCCAAGGGAACAACATTCCTTGATTTCCAGACTAAATATGGTCATCTACAGACAATAACTATTCATAATGTTTGCAAGGTTTTCCCAATATGTACTAAGTGCAATTCTCAATCTGCAACCGCCAGAACAAATTGTTGACGGCATTGACTCATCCATAGATGAAGTCATCCCAAGCAGACACCATCAAAAGTCACAAGCTCTACAAGCTTGATACCCTAATATGATTGAGTGAAGATAAGAAAAAAGAAGAAGACATGTTAACAATACAACAAAAGCTATATCAGAAATAGATATACAGTAGAACCTGCCTGTAAAGGACACCTAATTGCAAAGCCAAAGTGTCCTTTAGGGAGAGGTGTCCTCTTACTGGAGAGTTGTTAAATAGTAAAAATGGTAATTTTGAAAATGAAAACTGCCCTTTGTTGAGGCAATATATTTATGACAGCCAATCCACGCATTGACTATATTCTCATACAAACTTCCTTAGCCCACCCTACATTCTTTTGGGGGGTTCTACTGCATTTATTTTGAAATATATATAAATAAAGGTTGCCTCCTTGTTGAAATAGGCATTAAAACTAAGCGCGATCTATAGATGTATAGTTTTAGCATCTATTTTGACGGGGGAAACAACTTTTATTTTTATAGATTTTCCTCCTGGCAAAATTTCCATCTATTTATGGCAAAAGATTTGGCCTAGCCACTTTACCATCTTTCTTTGATCCCTTGTGGATCTCATGAAATAAAGTCCGTCTTGGACTGAAGAGGGCCATTAGCCCCAAACTATGGTCCCAGGTGGATGCTTCTCAGTTTGCCAAAGCTGGTGTTGTGGCTTTTTCACTGACCTGAGTCCACTAGTTTATGAAGATGGTCAATAGATGGTGCTTAGTTTTAATGTCTATTTTGATGGGAGAGATGACCTTTATTTTTATAGATCAAGCTCCTGGAAAAAAAAATCAATCTATATACAAGGTTGGGTCAATAAGCAATGCACAATCACCCATTGCAAAATATATAAATAATTTATCATCATAAAATACATGTTTTCTGGTGAATAAAACACTGATTTTCATATCTTTAATCATAATTGATTTATCTTTTGTATTTTTTCAGATATGGAGCTTAATGTGAACACAAGAATCCGACAACGGTCGGTGACCGAGTTCCTCTTTAAGTCCGGTGACATTTCAGCCACAACAATTCACTCAAAACTTCAGCCAGTATATGGAAACGAAACATAGGATTGAAGCACTTTACATAGATGGGTTCAGCGCTTCCAGAAAGGTGATTTTGATCTTTATGACAAAGAGAGGCCAGGTAAACCTTCAACTGTCATAACAGACCAAAAATTTGGCTCTTGTTGCGGAAATTGTCAAGAAAAACCGGTCAATAACGACATATCAATTGATGAAAAAAACATTGGCTCAAATTTCCAGATATGGGTGGACTTTGATGCCTCACCCAACTCCCAGTCTTGACCTGGCTCCTTCCGACTTCTACCTGTTTTTAATTTAAAGAATTCTCTACGTGGTAGAACATTTGAAATGATGAAATATTACTCCATGAGGTTAGTGGGTGGTTCAGAAAACAAGATGTAGCATTTTACAAAAGTGCTTTTTGAGTTGGAAAGAATGCTGGACCAAATGTGTACAGAGTGAAGGTGGATATATTGAATGATGCTGATATATAGCTAATAGTTAGGTATTCATATATACAAAGTTTCATCTTTGTGGTTTGTCAAATAAAAAAATCATTGATGATTGTGCATTACTTATTAACCCAACCTTTGTATATGTTTAAATACCACATATTTATATGCAGTTTTTGCACTAGATTGCACATGAGAAGGAAAGTTGGAGGCACATCATATCAACTTGGTCTCCAGAGATTTTTAGAATTGTACTCTCCCTATATTACCCATTTTTGTAAAGCTTAGTGATGTCGATATATAATAATAAAAATATTAACCAATAAAAAGATGGAGGTTAGGAGGAATACATTTATTTTATTAATTTTAAAGATTTACCAATATATTTTAGTCTAATAATTATGAGATGAATTTCTATAGAGCTAAACATCCCATGTGTGAACTATTTGAAGAATGAAACCACCTTTGTAAAATCAATATTGACTCAAGCTGACTCACCCATCCTCCAAGGAAAGATTATTTTCAGGAGAATATCCTTGTTTTTCAGGCATTCTTCCATGAGAGGTTCCTCTGCTACTAAAATCACTACTTTGCTTACATATTTGATTAAAAAAGGTAAAGATGAACCAAATCTATAACGGTTAGTTATGCCTGACACCTTGCTACTTTCATCAATAGACTAGAGCATTGAAAAATAACTGGCAATTAAAAATAGTATATCAATTTTTCAATGCCAAAATAAAGTGTTCACTTAGCATTGAATTGTAGATATGTGACTTCCAAAATTTGAGAGTTATCTTGAAATTTTTGAGCTGGTCTCTTCAGTAACATCTTGCATTTCTTTATTGATGAAGTGTACACAGAATACCTAATACCTCACTGACAAGTGGTTGATGATAGCATGGTTGTTTAGGCTCACAGAGATTATCCAGGACTACAGGTCTGGTAGCTGCTAGATTGATGACTTTCAAATGAGAGGGCAGATGGCATTGGGTAATTAACAAGTTGCTGGAGTTTCAGATTGATGCAGATGGGATGATGCCATGTGTCCCAAATGAGACAGGCATTGAAAGACCAGCTGGAAGGCCATTTCTGCTACATGAGCTTCAAAGGAGCATCAACAAAGAGATGAGAAATGCATTCTGGTGATGCATGGCCTGCATCACAGATATTTCTAGGTTGGAACAGAAGGCTGCCGGGAAGCTTCTACATGTAATGTGTTTACAGATGAATAGTGTAAAAAATATAGTGTGATGGTTGTCACACCATGTGTATGTAGGTGTGTTTATATGTAGAACCTTTATTCCAAGTTCCTTTTCTGTTGTTTATTTTGTACATCCTATGACACAAGTGTTAGTATTCTCCAAATGTGGAAGGTGTGGAGCAGGGCTTGCAGAGTCAACACAAAGCTACTGTGTGCATTGATGAGGGGCTGGTTCAGTAGGGTGATACAATTCAACCCAAGATGTGAAAACTTGATCCTACAGCTCTGACAGGTGATGGTGATAAGGAGGAACCAGAATCCCAAAATCATTGGAGCCCTCCAGGATCCATTCTACAAGTTGGAGCATGAGTCCTGATTTGCTGAAGTCCCACACCACATGTTGAGGCAATATATTTATGACAGCCAATCCACACATTGACTAGATTCTCATACAAACTTCCTTATCCCACCCTACATTCTTTTGATAGCAGAATTGTTGGGCAAGTAGTCATGTAGTTGATTGATTACAGATGCTCAATGATTCCAATAAGTTGACCGCCTTGGCTTTCCCAAAAAATAAGTTCTATACATTCAATAAGGGGCTACTTGGTAAAGGCCCCTCAAGATGTTTACAAGTGATTGTCTACAGAGGTTGTCTGAAATTTTATTATTTCTCAGCCTAGTATTGTAATGGAATATAATGACCATGATATGCCCAGCATAAAGGGAGCATGGTCCTTCTAAGCACTGCACCACAGCCCTTCTCTTGGAGAAGTTAATGATGATTCCTGACATATGCCATAATCTGTCAAAAATGGTCCTTACTTCCTTGAACTGGCAATCCTCATTGATCAGAAGCAGATTTTTCCAAATTCCAAGACTTTTTCAATCTCGGGTATGAGGAAGCTTGTAAAAAATAGAAGACTGCACTAGTAGCATATCCCAGCTGAAAAATCTGAATTCATTTGAATGGTCTAGTGTCGCAGTCAAAATCCTGCATTGTATCGACCCTTATGTAGAGCACCTTTAATTGCTTGACAAAGACCGATGGCATCCAATTGGACTGCAGGTGGATGGAGATGACTGGCAGCAGTGTTTTGAAATTAGTTGTAATGGTGAACTTGTCAAATGCCCACCACTAACCTGGAGATGTCCTCCAGGCAACAGGTTGAATTGACCAAGTGCTTGCTGAAAGTAATTAGGACAATCCCTTCAAATGCTTTCCCTGGAACTAAAAGTCTACTGTTTGCTCCGAACATTGGTATCAAATGGCAACCTCAACTTGCATCCAAATAGATTCCATTCAAAGAAGTTGTTCATTTATACTTGTATGGTCCTTACTGCTTCTCCCTTTACTAACTTGGAGATGTCCTTCAAACAACAGGTTGAATTGGATGGTTGAATGGAAATTGATACAGGAAGCTTTTTGACCATTGTTTCAAGAAAGCATTACCCAAAATATTTTCACATGTACTATTACAACCTACAAATGTTAGGTTAGAGATGCATGTTGTGGAAGGAAGCAGCACCAGAAATCAAAGTAACAAGATTTATTTCTTATTAGGTAATGATTAATAATTGGAGATTTTTACAATGGTTAATGATAGCCTGGGCAAAATGGTGGCCTTGCTGGGTCACGTCACTTATAGGTCAGAGGCATCCAGTCAGAGAGGACGTCATTTCACCTATTTGCTGTGAACACACTCTAAGATTGAGATTACATATCAACAATTATCAGGAAGTCTCCCCGAGATTGCTTTACCTAGAGGCACCAGTTGAGAGTCAAATACATCGCCTATATAACTGGTTGAGATATATGAATAATCATAAATATAAACAAATAACTAAGGTTATTTATTTTTGTGCGTTAAAATTTTGCTAATACTTCCCATCATAACAGTACCTTAGTCTCCAATTTTGATCCAATAAATATGGAATATAATAACAAAATGAAAAAAAAAAAAAATTCATATGTGTGTGACTAATGTAAATAAACAGCCTTGGAAAGGAATGGCTGAATAAGACATTGTTCACACCATTTTTAAGAGACAAAATCAGTGCCCTTTGTCTTAAGAAGAATGATCCAACAAGAATTGGAGATATTAGAATATAGATTATGGGTTCATTTAGTAGCTCTTTCTTGAGCTCCCTATTAGTTTTTGTTCCAAAGAAAAATAAAGCTTTAGAATTAGCTGTGATTTTAGAGTGACCCTCAACAAATTTTCAGATATCATCACCTACCTATTGTCAGAAGACATTTTCTCAACATTATAAGGTTACACTTTTTCACAAAATTTGATTTAAGCAATGCATATTTCCTAGTGCAAATGGATAAATCATGTCAACATTTCCTCACCATTAATACACATAAGTGTCTACTTCATTATTTAAGCAAGACAAATTTCAATCAATAATGGATAATTTTAAACTAATTCTCAGACTCGATAAACTTGTGATTAGAGACAATCCTGCTGAGTTCGATTATCAACTTTCTATACAAACTAACCATGCAGGTTAATTTCAACAGTAATACACAATAAAACTACTAGTATTTACCATGATCTACACCAAAGGTCAATCCTAAGCCCTATTCTCTTCAACATCTACCTAAATGATGTAAACATCTTCAAACCACCAGCTAAAATTGCCCTCTACGCAGATGACATAACTATCTGGGTTTCCAAAAAGAGCCTCTCCAATGCAGAACATCTGAATAAGACTATGAATTGTCTGCAAAAGGTCACCCAGAAACTGAAATTATCTATTAGCATTAGCAAATATGAAATTGGCCCCTTCACCATTAACAATCACCTTCGCCGCTGGGCCCAAATATTTTTTTAATAACTCGATAATCAAATATTCAGATTCCCCAAGATATCTTGGTGTCACACTTGACCTTGCTCTTACCTTTAAATAGACTCTGAATTATTAAAAATAGACTCTGAATTCTTAAAAAATTATCAGGCTTAAACTGGGGTGCAAATGCCAATATCTTTTGCACAACATACCTCACACTTATAAGACCTATTTTGGAACCAACCTATCCAGAATAGACAGAATCCAAGCAAATGCATCTAAAATTATCAGGCTTCGAGGATCCTGCCCAAATCAAATTGCTGAACTCGAATCTAACCTTCTTCCCCAGCACCTCAGGAGAAAAATCCGTTTTTCAAAGTTCATATTTAAAAAGACTAATTCTCCCAAAAAAAAAAACACCTTACAAGAAATTTTATTTGAAATTCGGACCCAAATCAAAGACTCAAACCCCACTCCTCTCAACATGGCTTACAATTTTCATCTTTTAGAGATCCCAATCAATCCCAAACACAAAATTTCTAAACTCCACACAGAACTTGCAATGAACTCACCTTTATCTTTCATCTCCTAGCCAATCCCCACAAACATGAAACTCAGCCAGAATTACTTAAAGCTTTCGGCCTTCAAATCATTGAATAAAATAGGTCTCTTTTTGACATCACAATTTATACTGATGGTAGTCAACTTGAAACTGGACTGTCTGGCAGTGGAATTGCTATTTACAAATATAAAATTCTTGAAAAAAATCTTTCCCACACTAGACATCTTTAATTTTACAAATCAGAACTCTGCAATAGACACTGCTCTCAAAACATCAACCCACCAAGCAAAATAATAATCTGACTCAAGAGCAGCCATTTATACCCTTCAAACCTATTTCTCCAGCCAAGAATCTCTTCTCAAGAGCATCACTAAATATGTGAACTGACTCCCAGCCAACAGCTCTGTCACAGTGGAATGGCTTCCAGCTCATGTTGGAATTCATGGAAATAAGCTAACAGACTCTCTGGCAAAGTCTGGAGCTCTTGACCAACATGAGTTTAACCAAGAAACAGATCTTTCAATATAATTGATCTCATTGACACCCCAACTCTCATGATATAATAGATAATATATAACAATTATAATATTAACAAGATTGTTATTATGTCTACTTTTGATGTATTTTTTCAATCTGATGCATATGAATAAATTTATGAATTTTTATAGAATAGTAGTCTACAAGATGCAAAAGTTAATCCACTATATATGGATAAGAAGAATTAAAGTTTAAATTTTGGCAGGCTCATTTGTAGTGGTTTTAGGGCACTTCTTCAATAAGACATTTTTATTACAAAATTTAATTACATAATGCCCTAGTGTTTTTGCTGGTTAATCATTAAAAGACCATTTACAAATGCTAGAAGTTAATTCCATCCAGGAAGGATAAAAAAAAGTATCGCTATATTATGCACATTTTATTGAATAAAAGTTCCTAATATAGTAATACCAACTTCAAATAAGTAATCTATAGAATTTGTTTGATGATTATGCCATGTGAATATTATACATCTACCAAATTTTACTTCTCACTAAATCTGCAAGATATCCACTTACGCACACACCACCTATTTTAGTGGTCAACAACTTTGAAATAAGAGGATGCAAAATCATAGTTTCAGTACCATTTTAAGTTATTTTTATTTGAAAGAAAGCCTTGTGCCAAATGAAAATCTTTTTATTTGTGAAATATAAGTAAAACATTTTCCACTGGCTGAAATGTCCTTTCAAATAAAAATATGAATTTCATTCAGGCATTATCCATATTTAATGTATTTATATAATTGCCATGCATTTTAAAAATTGACATTATTGCTAGGGATTTGAAAGATGTCCTGATGTTATTGATGTGGTGTTCTAGCTGAAGGAGGGTGGATTCCAGTTAAATCCAAAAAAAGGGGAGGCAGAAATCGCCCTCCCCAACAAAGTAAGTAGAAGTATAGAGATATTAATCATTTGTCTTATCATGAAATCTACTCATAAAATAATTCCTCTGTGCTGGTCCTATTTGAGAGAGAGAGATGGTACTTAATGTCACAAAACCTTGAAAGCTTGCCCATTTATATCAAATATTTATGTTTTACTCTACTTCTACTATTATCAAAATGAGGCCTTTTTCATAAGGAGAGATGATGTTTGTAGGAGAATCAGAAGAAACGCCTGCTTCCAACCAGCCTTCTCCACCAAGTAAGTGTTCTCTGTATTATATATCGTCTCATCTGCTTAATAAAAAATGATTTTTTTTTGTTTCTTTTTAAAAATAAAATCTTTCTCTTCACATTTAATCTTTTAAACGACAAGCTTGATCCACACACAGTTGCATGTGCTATAATTTTTAAGCCACTGCCTTGTAGTCCTGCACTTCTTAATATAAAAAGGTGATGTAAATGATTACTACTGTGCTGTTTGTGAAGGACAACCTCAATTAAAAACACAAGCTTTCTACCAGCCTCCACCCCATTCTTACATTCTCTTTCTTTCCACCTTTCAATCTATTTGAGTTAGTTTTAAAACTCCCTACATGTAAGGTGGCTTTCTATTTTGTGCTAATGGCTCTATCATTTAGATTTTAGGCTTCAAAAATTCACAGATTCACTCCAAGACTCCATGAGCAAACACACCCGCTAGTGGACATCTCTCTACACAGGACAATAAAAAAAAAATGATGTGGCCCAGAATAGCAGAAGAGACAATAGAAATTCAATATAAAATTCAGATTCTCATTTTTGTCACAGGCAGAGCTACCACTTAATATAGTTAGAAAATTTTTGTCTAGTTTATTATAAGAATTCCATGTGAGGGGATTGATTTACATCTTTTGAAATGCAATTGGTTGAAAGCAGAATTAGGGTATCAATTATGTATAAATATTTCTTTATGCCTGTAATTTTTTAATGACATTTAAAATATTTGTATATTTCATTTTATAGGTTGATTTGTGTGGCACCCCTTCCGTTATTCTGTTGTTATAATATACCTATCCACATTTTTAGAAAGATGTGTTGCCAATATGTTCAATAAAACCTTTAGGCTTGATTAAAATAAAAACTGCTTATTATTTAACAAAGGTTATGTCCAGCATAAAAGAAGACCATAAATTCAATTAAAACTTTTTTCTCTAATCGCGGCATCACTAACTGCGCAATTTTTGAAGACACTGACGATCACATTATTTTAAGACAATATCGCCTTTTTGAAGACAAGAGCAATTAGTTTTTTTTTTTGGAAGATGAAATATCTTCTAAGGTAAATTATACATTTTTGGATATTTATTATTTCACAATGAGAGTTTGGAAGACTTTAAAAGAGCAGAATTGAATGGTAAAAATTACCATGCTTGTTCTATTAAAGCTAAGGCTGCCCTCATGCAAAAAGTGTATGTGGAGCAGTTGATCCAGGTTTTGACAAAACTCTAACTGCAGTTCAGAAAAAAACAATAACATTAAAATATCACAATTTTTTTAAATTGTAGAAGACAAATTTTTAGATGATATTGGAGATTGTGAAAGAGCAAGTGAAGCATGGAATATTTTAGAAGAAATGCATATCAAATATGGATTGCTTCACATTCTGGAATTATTAAGAGATATTTTTAATATTACAAAAACTAATGAAGAGAATCAATAAAGGACAATTTAGCAAGGATAATGGACGTTCACAGAAAACTGGAGAAAGGAGGACATGGTTTTAAGAATACAGAATTGGCACTCATAATGCTAATGGGCTTGCCCAAAGCCTATTAACCAATTATCCTTAATTTGGAAAAATGAGAAGCTTGCAACAAAATTTGTCAAAGCTAAGCTATTACTAGAAGAAAAGAGACAACTCAGACATAATACCATTAAAGAAGAAACCACCTCAAGGGCTTTTGTGATCAAGGAAGAAAAACCACCAACTTACATTAAAAAAGAAATTATCATCCTGCAGAGAAAATCCAAGACGTTAGCACATCCCAAAATTATCAGAAGAATATTGTCGCGTATAAAGCCTGAAAATACCTACAACCCCTCCGCCAATAGATGGCGCTCTTGCCTGTTTCCGTTCTGAAACTGGTGTGGGAATCGCCGACTGCTGTAGTCCTGCTTCCTGGGGCAAATGTTTGTAAATACACTTTTATATTGGCCCTAGGAGGTAATGCAATGTAAATACCCGTTGATTGTTATTCTAGTTATATGTAATTTGTAGTAGAAGTGACAATAAAAAAAGGAGTGTTAGAAGTCTTGTGCCGGGTGCTGTTGTTACTCTCACCATCGCCACATCTCTGCTGCTACTCTTCTGGTAAGTCTCTCGTGTCCCCCCACCAGTGGTAAGGCCGAGAGATACTGCCAGAGGAAAGGAGTTCCACTTGAGCGGTGGTTCTCGGACATCTTTGGGTGCTCTGCATGGTAGAGCAGCAGAGGAAGAGCAACGGGAGCCCTGGTAGGTGATCCATTATGGAAGAAGCGCGTCATCGTCGCGAAGAACTGGAGGGGTCAGCCGCGACAGTGGTGTCAGAAGTGGGATTCTTCCTCGTGGAAGTCACCAAGAGGCTCTTTTTTAGATTTTTTGGTTGCTGACAAAGGCCCATCAATGTGAGAGGGCAAGGGATGGCCTTCGAGCAGGACTCGCTAGCCGAGATCATCCAATGGCTACAGGGACATCAGGAGGAGAGGGACGAGGCAAAGCGCCGTAGAGAGGAAGAAAGGCTTCTGATGGAAAAAGAATTTGAGGAAAGAAGACTTCTTAGAAGAAAAGAGACATAACAGTTGTTGTCTCAAATTGAGGCCCATATACAGAGGGAGCCAAGTATGGCCCAGTTAACCTTGAGGAGTTATTTCAGCGAGGACCGGGAGTCCCGGGGGCTGGAGGTCGAGCCGGGTCACATGGAGGAATTCCATAGAGTAGAAGGCCTGATTGTGGAACCTCCAGGACAGACCCTGAATCTGCTTCAGGCAGAGCCGTGAATGAAGTGGCCCCAGCAAAAAAGCGGTGCCCTCGGGAGAATCGGTGCCGGCGAGAAAAGCGGCTTTTGCGCGAAAAGCGGTACCGGCGAGAGAAGCGGTGCCAGTGAGCAATGCCGTGAGAGAAGTGGTCCCGGCGAGAGGAATGGTCCTGGCGAAAGGAATGGTCCAGGCAAGAGAAGTGGTCTCAGCGAGAGAGGTGGTCCCGGCGAGAGAAGTGGTGGCGGCGAGAGAAGCAGTACTGTCAAGCAATGCCACGAGAGAAGTGGTCCCGGCGAGAGGAGCGGTACTGGCAAGAGAATCGGCTTTGTCGTGAAAAGTGGTATCTACGAGAGAAGCGGTACCGACATAAGAAGCGGTACCAGCATGAGGAGTGCCTCCAGCATGAGAAGTGCCTCCGGCGTGAGAAGTGACTCCTGCGAGGAAGGTGGCTCTAGCGAGATAGGCGGTTCCATCAAGAGAGGCGGTTCCAGAAAGAGAGATGCAGTTCTGGCAAGAGAAGCGGCACCAGCAGGAGAAACGTGACATCAAGGCGACAGGACCGATGGGACCGGATCGGGACGATCTGCCTTAAGGGGGGGGGGAGGAAGTGTCGCATATAAGGCCTGAAAATACCTACAACCTCTGCCAATAGATGGTGCTCTTGCCTGTTTCCGATCTGAAACTGGTGTGGGAATCGCCGACTGCTGTAGTCCTGCTTCCTGGGGCAAATGTTTGTAAATACACTTTTATATTGGCCCTAGGAGGTAATGCAATGTAAATACCCATTGATTGCTATTCTAGTTATTTATAATTTGTAGTAGAAGTGACAATAAAAAAAGGAGTGTTAGAAGTCTTGTGCCGGTTGCTGTTGTTACTCTCGCCATCGCCACATTGCTGTGGTAAGGCCGAGAGATACTGCCAGAGGAAAGGAGTTCCACTTTAGCGGTGGTTCTCTGAGGTCCTTGGGTGCTCTGCAGGGTACAGCTGCAGAGGGAGAGCAATGGGAGCCCGGAGTAGGTGATCCACGAAGGAGGAAGCAGCGTAGTTGCAAAGAACCGGAGGGATCAGCCGTGACAATATTAAACCTAGAACTGTCAAATGTTTTGCTGTGGAAAAAAGAGGCATATATCAAAGAATTGTAGATTAAATCATGCAATAAAGAGGAAAGCGAAAAGCTCTTTTCACTTAAAATAAAGAAAAAGCAAAGAGATTGTCTTCTAATCCTGATGGAGGCTCAAAACAAAAGGCACTTTTCTTCAAGGAAGGTAACAGAGAATCACATTTATGGTAGTTTAACATTGGAGCAACAGAATACATGGTATCTGATAGAAACAAGCTATAACCAATATTCAGGAAATCTCCTCAGTAGTAGAAACAGCAAATAAACAGTTAATTCATGTTAAGGAAATGGGGAATATTACATAAAGGTACATAACAAAAATGATGGCGGAAGTCTTTTCTTGAAGAATATTTTCATTGTTCCTGTGTGAATTTGAAGGGAATTTATTATCTGTTGGAAGGATTGAGAAACTTGGCAACACTGTTGTTTAAAAAAATGGAAAAGTCAAGATATTAGGCAGATAAGGTGAACTATTGGTTGAATAATTTTTTTTAAGAATTCAATAATTGTGCCAGGATTACCAAAGTTAGAGAAGACATTTTTAACAGATGTTTATGACATCTAAATAAGGAAGCTGAGGCAAAAAATAATATTGGAGAAAAAAGGAGTGACAACCAATGTACAGTGTGCATGGAATCCAAGATGAAGAAATTGCCTTTTTCTATTTCTAATAATAAGGACAAAAGGGCTTATTTTCCCCTATAACTAATCCACTTTGATGTTGTTGGTCCCATTAATCCAAGGTCCAAGAGAGGATCAAACTACATTGTTTCATTTATTGACAATTTCTCCCACTACACCATGGTCAATTTCATGAAAAATCAAAATTAAGTATTTGAAAATTTAAGGAAAATAAGAGCTTTGTAGAAATCTTTCATGAAAGAAGATTCAAGACAATGGGAATTATGGGAAAGAATATTAAACTTTGGATTTGACTGGCTTCTTATCAAAAATGGCATCAGAAGGCAGTTATCTGTTCCAAGAACTCCTCAACAAAATGGATTGTCTGGACGAATGAACCAAACACTGTTACATACTGCTAGATGCTTATTGACAGTATCGGGTATTCCATTTTCCTTTTGGGGAGACGCAATCCATACAGCTTGTTATTTGAGAAATAAAGACTCCTAAGTAAAGCAATTGACAACAAAATTAATGAAGAGAGTCCAAAATAGGATATCTTAAGGTATTTGGATGCAAATCTTGGTGCAGCATTGATGATCGCCATTGCAAGTCTGAATTCAGTCCCTAGGAGATCGGGAAGGGACTAAGGAATATAAAGTATGAGATTTCAGAAATGACAAAATATATATCATAAAAGTAATATTTTCTGAGAACATTTTTACTTGTAAGAAACTAATGATCCAAATACAAGTTTTGAACTGAATCAGAAAAAGAGAAAAACTTTTATGATGAACAACTGATTCATCAGAGAGAAGATCTGTTAACTGAGGTAAAGTCTAGTTCAAGAACTAAGTCGGAGCACACACACACACACACACAAGACTCAAATAAAGATGAACTATCACAATCTTTGCACCGTTTGGAAATAATTAAAAAGGAGAAGAAACCAAAATAAATTGCAATATCATGAAGAATCCTCAACCCAGTACAGAAGAACCAAGTACCATTCAAGAAG
Source organism: Cordylochernes scorpioides (assembly GCA_030710605.1). Lineage (NCBI taxonomy): Eukaryota > Metazoa > Arthropoda > Arachnida > Pseudoscorpiones > Chernetidae > Cordylochernes > Cordylochernes scorpioides. The sequence continues at coordinate 22,649,992 of CP092864.1, read as the reverse complement.
TACTTTGTGGTCCTGAAGCTACGAATTCCATTTCAAGGAGAAGTGAAAATCAAGGACTTAGTGAAGTGAGCTATCTGTATCTCTGTAAGGATTAAATGAAATAAATATTCAAATCAGGAACTTGATCATACTCATTACATTGAAGAAATCCTTAAGGATTATGGAATGGATAATTCAAAAGAAGCCTCAACACCTTTAGATTCTGGAATTTTTACAGAAGAGCCTGAAGGAAAAGAAGCATGCCATGCCCCATATCAACAGGCTATTGAAAATTTGCTTTGGCTAGCAGGAATGACAAGACCAGACATTGCACACATACATTGTATTTTACCTTAGCAAGTTTAATAGTTTCCCCTTGCAACATTGGAATGCTGTAAAGCATCTCTTGAGATATTTAAAGAAGACCAAGGATACCAAATTAGTATTCACTGGAAAGAAATTAGTAGCTTTTGCAGATGCAGACTGGGGCAGTTATAAAAAGACAGGAAATCCTATAGCAGGTACATCTTTGTGTTGGGCGGAGCAGCCAACTCCTGGTGCAGCAGCAAACAAAAATGCATCGCTCTCTCAGCAATAGAAGCCGAATATTATGCAATGTGTGAAGTAGCAAAGGAAGCTCTGTGGTTCACAAGTTTTACGGAAGAAATTGAAGTTGGTAATTTTATGGAATCTCCTTTGAAAATACTTATAGACAATCAAGGTGCTATGTTCCTTGCTGAAATTGAAGTGGTATCAGAAAGAATTAAACACATTGACATTCGACATTTCTTTATCAGAGATATAATCAAGTAAGGGAAGCTGAGTTTTATTTTTTCCAACAAAGAAGAATCCTGCAGATCTATTCACAAAGAACTTGAAGGCTCCTGCACTCCAGTAGAACTATACAAACCTTGAACTTTTAATGTAAATCATAGACAAGGAGGGATATTGAAATATTTTCTTATGCCTGTAATTTTTTAATGACGTTTAAAATATTTGTATATTGATTTTATATATGTGTTGATCTGGCACCTTTCCATTATTCTGTTGTTGTTGTTGTTATAATATACCTACCCACTATGTTCAATAAAACATATGCTTGATTAAAATAAAACCTCTGCTTATTATTTAACAAATTATATTATGAAAACCTACCAAGTTTGTATTACATATATTAAAGTTGCCACTTAAGATTATCTTTAAATCTTGCTTTAGCACACTTAATTTCAATATAACGCAATAGCTTTTTTACATAATCAAAAGTACAATTTTTACTAATTAGCTATCCTTTGCTAAGAGGACACATCTCTCTTTAAAGGACACTTTGGCTCTGCAACAAGGTGTCCTTTACAAAGAGATTCTACTGTATCAGATGCTTTTGACAATTTTAACATTGTCAAAAGAAAAATTTAGCTTTACTATAATTTTCTCATCTTACATATTAATTTAGAAATTTTAATAAAGAGATCATATTTTATATTTAAAAAATAGAGAAGTAAAGCAAGCACTGTTGTTCGTGAAGGACAATCAGAACAACAAATTCAAGCAAAGACTGTGCCACAATGCCATCCTCCACCACAAAGTAAGTATGAAGCCAGTCAACAAAGGTTAAACTTTATAATGATAGGGTAAACATTTTATATATACTGTGTAATATTTAATACAGCAGACTTCAACCATTTTTCATAATCACCAATAAGCCTATTTATTTTACTTACTATAATTCAACACTGATTAAAATTCTAGCTCTTTTGAGTGGGTGTTGAATTAAACAATTAAGACTGGGCCTGAGGAAAATTATTATGCAAAGGCAATAAGATATATTTTATTTAAAATTATATAAGGGTACAAACAATAATTTCAAACAATTATATATATACATTATATGGGAAACTATGATGTTGATTAAGAGTAATAAGATTCCTTTTTTGTTAAATTTTATAATAGCTTTTACACATCTGTCTTTCCATTTATTATTTTAGAAATTTAAAAAAAGAGATCATATTTTATATTTCAAAAATAGAGAATTGAAGCAATCACTGTTGTTCGTGAAGGACAATCAGAACAACAGATTCAAGCAAAGACTGCAGCACAATGCCATCCTCCGCCACAAAGTAAGTATTCTTCCACTCTCTCTCTTTCACATTTTTTATATTAAACTTTATAATAATAGGGTAAACATTTTATATATACCGTGTAATCTTTAATTCAGCAGACTTCAAACATTTTTCATAATCACCAATAAGCCTATTTACTTTAACTCACTATAATTCAACAATGATTGAATTTTAGCTCTTTTTGAGTGGGTGTTGAATTAAACAATTTAGACTGGGCTTGATGAAAATTATTATGCAAAGGCAATAATATATATTTTATTTAAAATAATATAAAGGTACGAACAATAATTGCAAACAATTTTATATATACATTATATGGGCAATTATGATGTTGATTAATAGTAATAAGATTCCTTTTTGTTACATTTTTTAATAGCTTTTACACATCTGTTTTTCCATTTATTATTTTAGAAATTTTAATAAAGAGATCATATTTTATATTTTAAAAATAGAGAAGTAAAGCAATCACTGTTGTTCGTGAAGGACAATCAGAACAACAGATTCAAGCAAAGACTGCAGCACAATGCCATCCTCCACCACAAAGTAAGTATTCTTCCACTCTCTCTCTCTTTATTTTTTATATTAAACTTTACAATGATAGGGTAAACATTTTATATATACTGTGTAGCTTTTAATTCAGAAGACTTCAACCATTTTTCATAATCCCCAATAAGCCTATTTACTTTAATTTACTATAATTCAACACTGATCAAAATTCTAGCTCTTTTGAGTGGGTTTTGATTAAACAATTTAGACTGGGCCTCAGGAAAATTATGATGAAAAAAGGCAATAAAATATATTTATTTAAAACTACTTAAAGGTGTATGTGAACAATAATTACAATTATATATATACATTATATAGGCAATTATGATGTTGATTAATAGTGATAAGATTCCTTTTTTGTTACATTTTATAATAGCTTTTACACATCTGTCTTTCAATCTCTTTTCTGCAAACTATTACAACACCAATTAGCAACCTACATAATCTACAGATGTGTAGAATTGAATTAATTCAAGTATGAAATGATTGATGGCATGGAGTGTATAAAGAAGATGGGGCTGTGTTTATGCTAAGACACTAAGACATAAACACAATATACAATCAAAACAATTGTAATGAATTTATTTATTAAGTTAAAATAACAAGCTTTCAAGTGTTAGCTTATCAGGCCAATTATTTTTCAAATGCCTACAGTATATATAGAGGTGTAGAAGACATTTACATATTTAAAAAGTTTTGCTAAAATCTAAAATATTATAAATATTTATCCTAAAAACTGATTTATTTATACTAAATATAAAGAAAATAACTTTGAAAGACAGGCTAAGAAAAATTAATGAAATATATATTTGCAATAATACATTTTAATATACATTAGATTTTCATATGTGCCATAATTATAAATAGTATAGCAGCACAAAAATGTAGATACAATTTAACACATTAGCTTGGCCATCATGTAATACAAAATAAGATAATAAAGTTTTATTGAGAGTCTGCCGCATCTAAAATAGGACTGAGTCCGATTATGGAAATCATTTGTTTTATTTCCGCCCCCATGCCAACAAATGGCCGGACAATAGCAGATCATCTTTCTCTCACATTTAGATCACACCCTCCTGGGCCTTGTTCGCATCTTCAGTGCTGGCCTCTCTCTGAAATGACATCCAACCTGTCTTGTCCTTTTGTGTTACCCATTGACGCTTAAAAACCACTTTAGGCCCCATGACTGCATAACCTGACTACCACATATATTTTAAAATTGAAATAATAAAAATAATTGATTAAGAAAATGTGTGTAGACAGATCATAACTTCCCGGGTAAAATACTATGGATTTATCTGCATGGTATGTGTTGATATTGCTGAGGTATTTCAATTCTTCGGTTCATATATACTGCTATTGCCAATAGATGGCGCTTTCACCTATTTCCAGTCTGGAGGTAATGTGGGAATCGCCGACTGCTGTAGTCCTGTTTCCCGGGGCAAATGTTTGTAAATACACATTTATATTGGCCCTAGGAGGTAACATAATGTAAATACTTGTTGATTGTTATTCTAGTTATATGTAATATGTAGTAGAAATGAAAAAAGAGGAGGAGTGTTAGAAGTTTTGGTGCTGGTTGCTGTTGTTACTCTCGCCAACACCTTAGTCGCTATTCTTCTGGTAAGTCTCTCGTGTTTCCCCACCAGTGGTAAGGCCAAGAGATACTGCCAGAAGAAAGGAGATCCACTCGAGTAGGGGTTTTCGGAGGTCTTTGGGTGGTCTGTAGGGTAGGGCTGCAGAGGAGAAGCAACGGGAGCACGGGGCAGGTGATCCATGATGGAGGAAGCGGTGTAGTCGCGAAGAACCGGAGAGGTCACGCGCAACACTGGTGTCAGAAGTGGGATTCTTCCTCGTGGAGTTCCCCAGGGGGCTATTTGAAATTTTCAGTTGCTGACAAAGGCCTATTAGGGAGACCAAGGGATGGCCTCGGAGCAGGGCTCACTGGCCGAGATCTTCCAGATGAAAATTAATCATCAGGAGGAGAGGGACGAAGCAAAGCACCATAGAGAAGAAGAATGGCTACTTTTAGAAAAAGAAAGAGAGAAGGCGCCATAGAGAGGAAGAAAAGCTTATTATGGAGAAAGAAAGCAAGGAAAGAAGGCGTCTTAGAAGAAAAGAGATACAGCAGCTACTTTCTCAAATGGAGGCCCATTTACAAAGGGAGACAAGCACAGACCACCTTGGGAGTTGATGTCAGCGAGGGCCGGCGGAGTCCCAAAGGCTGAAGGTTGAGCCAGCTCACATGGAGGATGTCCATAGAGCAGAAGGCCAGATTGTGGCACTTCAAGGACCGACCCTGAATCTGCTTCAGACAGAGTCGCGAATGAAGCGGTTCAGGCGAATGAGGCGGTCTCAGTGAAAGAAGTGGTGGCAGCAACAGGAGCATTCCTGGCAAGAGAAGCCATGTCAGCGAGAGAAGCGGCTTTGGCGTGAAAAGCGGTACTGGCAAGAGAAACAGTACCAGCGAGCAATGCCGCGATAGAAGCGGTCCTGGCGAGAGAAGTGGTGCTGGCGAGATAAGCAGCTTTTGAGTGAAAAGCGGTACCAGCGAGAGAAGCAGTACTGGCGAGAGAAACAGTACTGGCATGAGAAGAGCCTCCAGCATGAGAAGCGGCACCGGCAAAAGGGGCGACTCCAGCGAGAGAGGCGGTTCCAGCGAGAAAGGTGGTTCCAGCGAGAAGGGCAGTTCCAGCGAGAGTGGCGGCTCCGGCGAAAGAGGTGGCTCAGGCGAGAGAGGCGGTTCCAGAAAGAGAGATGTGGTTCCGGCAAGAGAAGTGGCACCAGCGAGAGAAACGTGCTATCAAAGCGACAGGACCAATGGGACCAGATCGGGATGATCCGCCTTGGGGGGAGGCAGTGTCGTGTATATGAGCCTTTAAATCACCTACAGCCTCCGCCAATAGATGGCGCTTTCTCCTATTTCCGGTCTGGAGGTAATTTGGAAATCGCCGACTGCTGTAGTCCTGTTTCCTGGGGCAAATGTTTGTAAATACACGTTTATATTGGCCCTAGGAGATAACGTAATGTAAATACCCATTGATTGTTATTCTAGTTATATGTAATGTGTAGTAGAAATGACAATAAAGGAGGAGTGTTAGAAGTCTTGGTGCTGGTTGCTGTTGTGACACTCGCGCGAACGCCACAGTCAATACTCTTCTATTAAGTCTCTCGTGTCCCCCTATCAGTGGTAAGGCCGAGAGATACTGCCAGAGGAAAAGAGATCCATTTGAGTGGTGGTTCTCAGAGGTCTTTGGGTGGTCTGCAGGGTAGGGCTGCAGAGGAGAGCAACGGAAGCCCAGGGCAGGTGATCCACGACTGAGAGACTTGTAGATTTGTAGATTTAACTCGCAAGCAGCGCCCCTATTGCGACGGAGATAACAAGTTTTTTTATCTATAAGTTTTATTATCACTAAGTTTATTATCTTAAAGATTATTTATCAAAAGTAAGATTTTCTACCTATTAATTGCGCACAAGTCAAAGTTAGTTTTATCATTTATCTACAACATATATATTGGGAGAATAGATAAAATGATGATTTTGTAATGTAGAAAATTAGGAAAGACAAAATTCAGGATGACACTGCAATTTATTTGAGACAAGAATAATGATACAATTCCAAGGCATGATACTATTCCTTTAACTTCCAATTACCGAGGGAACCAATTAATATTGATTTTATTCAACTTATCGAGTATTTTTCAAGGGACCGGGGAAAAATGTTCACTTTATCGAGAGATTCAAATTTACGAGTTTCAAATTTACGAGTTTCAAATTATCAAAATATATCTATTATTTTTACATATGTTATATTCAAATGACATTTATGTAGGGATAATTTTATTGTTAATTTTCATTTTGATGTATTGTATACATTTGATCATTAATAAATAATTATTTAGGTATTAAAACTGCCTTTTTGTTCAAAGACAGCAACGTTTGAACGGGTACAGCTAGGTGGAGCAGATAATCAAACATAAAGTTATCTTGCCAAGTATAGATTCAGTAGGGATTGGATGTTTTCTAGAATTGTTTTAACAAATGTTCGTTAGACAAACCTTTACTCGAGTAAAAACCGGGCGAAGCCGGGTACATCCGCTAGTATTTCATATATTCTGTTTCACCTATTTATACCAAACACCTTTGAAATATTATATTGTTGTCAAAAAATTCAATTAATATAATTCCTACTTTCGCATATATACATTTTTATACGTTATAATAATGATAGCACATTCTTTAAATAGAATAGGAATATATCAACCACTACTAGTGTACTGTTTGTGAAGGAACACAACAACAAAGAACCCAAGCAGAGACTGTAGCAAAGACTCTCTACCAACCTCCACCACAAAGTAAGTATTTTTACACTCTCCCTTTTGTTATACTACTCTAAATTTCTATTTGTGAATTAGATTTATATCTACCCAAATGTATATAATATATAATGTATAATATTTAAAAAAAATTCTGTTTCACCTATTTATACCAAACACCTTTGAAATATTATATTGTTGTCAAAAAATTCAATTAATATAATTCCCACTTTCGCATATATACATTTTTATACGTTTTAATTATGAGAGCACATTCTTTAAATAGAATAGGAATGTATCAACCACTACTAGTGTACTGTTTGTGAAGGACAACAACAACAAAGAACCCAAGCACAGACTGTAGCAAAGACTCTCTACCAACCTCCACCACAAAGTAAGTATTTTTCCACTCTCCCTTTCTATTATTTGTTATACTACTCTAAATTTCTATTTGTGAATTAGATTTATATCTACCCAAATGTATAGAATGGTTATCTTATGTGTGCTGGTGCCTTCATTATTTTTTTCATGCAAATCCATAACTGGCATATAATTGACACATATAGGTTTAGAATTTACTCTTTTTGAAATATAATATCTTTACCTTATTCTAGCCTTTTTAGTGTTATTTTACAAGTATTATTGCTAAATATAACAATTTGCTCAGATTTTTTTCCCTCAAAATAGGGAGGTTAGTCTTATATTTGAATATTTTTAAATTCTGGGGTCAAATTCCTTTTTAATCAAACCAGCATTTTTCTATCACAAAATATGTAAACGTTTATCATTTTAAAAAATTATTAGCCTTAATTTTAAACTACATCTTCATATATACATCTACCCTTCAATTGTTAAATTCATCTTTTTTAATCAGTAGTTTTTATTTTTAAAAAAGTTTGAAAAAGTGGCCTTTGAACTTTCCTTTAATTCACATATTTTCTGTCTTCGCCCCTATTCTGCTCGAATTAATATTTCGCTGAAAGAATCTTGTTTCTGTCTACTAAAAATGATTGTTTGGCTTCACCAGTCTTCTGCTTGTGAGAATATTCTGTGAAAGAATTTTGTTTATGCCCATCAAGCACGATGCAGAAATATTATCATCTTAGTCTAAAATATAAAAAAAAAAGATTAGTACTTGGTTAATTTTAATTTTGATTAGTTGAAATTGTTGTAAATTTCAGCCAGATTAATTAAATATTAAAGAAACACATAAAGAAGGATAAATAAATGAATGAACATACATACGTTGATTTATATATATATTAGAGAGAGAGAGAGATTCATACATTTTATATTGCAAAAAGAAGCTTTTTCATAGTATTTTCTACTTGATCTCTATTTTAAAAAATATATGATATAGATTGATACTGTTTGTGAAGGACAACCATACCCACAGACCCAAAAGAAGACAGAATCAACAGCACCCAGAGGTAAGTATTATTTTATTATTTCTTTCCACCGTTCAACTTATTTATTTGTCATATTTTTATATTTCAAGTTCACAGCGCATCCACCATTCCATATCATTCCTCATTTGACCCATATGGTAGAACCTTTCATAAGAGACATAATTGAAAAGGCATTTCTACAAATTGTCTCAACTAGAGATTTTGTTTATCAGAAGCTGGATTAGGCCAGGATATGTCATTTTTGGTTATGTAAAAGTGGCCTCTAAGGGAAGAGTTTTTAAAAATCATATGGATCACTCCTAACAGGTTTTCCCATGCCAATATATTCTTGAAGACTTTTCATCAGTTCATATGAATAAGTCCTAAAAATAGGGGGGCTTCCTCAATCAGGCTGACCATGGTAAAAGGTCTACAGCCATAAGTGGCAAAACATTTCCTTGGTCTTGTTATTCCATTCAATGGGGATTTTTGTGTAAAAAAATGATTATTTTTCCCCCTTGTCATCCTACATTAAATAATAGTAGGTTTTTTCCCCTTTAGAAGCCACTTGAAACTTCATAGGCAAGTTAGTTTCCTCTTCTATGATGGGGTTGGAAATTTATCCTGGCTTAGTTACTATAGGGCATCATTCATCTTTCACTAGATAGGGATTTTCCCTTCTTAGGAAATGGGACCATCTAGAAAGGTACTTCCCACAAGCTCCTCTTCTTTGGGGGCTCTTGAAGACTAGGGAGAATATTAATGTGTTCAAATAATAGATATAAATAACTGAGAATGTGTGACTGGGACAATTTCATAAAGATCTCTCCTGGGATGTTAGTGAGTCATGCATACACCTATCCTGATTTGTGGAACTTGTCAATGTCTAATAGAATCAGTAAACTTGTCTTTATTTCAATAGTTTTGGCTCTCATCCTTTATACTTTCATCCAGGGTTGCTTATATTTTATGATTGCTGTTAATAATTTCCTGCTATCATTTTGATCCTAGTACTTTTAGATATGTATGAAAGGCAAGAACAAATAAATATATATCTGTATGTGTGTTGTTTATAGTTCAAGCTTTTAGGATAAAATCTCTTTATCAAGATATTATATATATATTCAAAAATATATACAGAGTGGAACCTTATTTTAATAACAACAACCTTTCACATCATGTATGTGTGTGGTTATAACAATTTTAAAATCTTAAGAAAAATAAAGCTATCTCCTGATTTTGCAACTAAAGGTTGCTGATGGCTTGCATTAAATAATAGTAGGTTTTTTCCCCTTTAGAAGCCACTTGAAACTTCATAGGCAAGTTAGTTTCCTCTTCTATGATGGGGTTGGAAATTTATCCTGGCTTAGTTACTATAGGGCATCATTCATCTTTCACTAGATAGGGATTTTCCCTTCTTAGGAAATGGGACCATCTAGAAAGGTACTTCCCACAAGCTCCTCTTCTTTGGGGGCTCTTGAAGACTAGGGAGAATATTAATGTGTTCAAATAATAGATATAAATAACTGAGAATGTGTGACTGGGACAATTTCATAAAGATCTCTCCTGGGATGTTAGTGAGTCATGCATACACCTATCCTGATTTGTGGAACTTGTCAATGTCTAATAGAATCAGTAAACTTGTCTTTATTTCAATAGTTTTGGCTCTCATCCTTTATACTTTCATCCAGGGTTGCTTATATTTTATGATTGCTGTTAATAATTTCCTGCTATCATTTTGATCCTAGTACTTTTAGATATGTATGAAAGGCAAGAACAAATAAATATATATCTGTATGTGTGTTGTTTATAGTTCAAGCTTTTAGGATAAAATCTCTTTATCAAGATATTATATATATATTCAAAAATATATACAGAGTGGAACCTTATTTTAATAACAACAACCTTTCACATCATGTATGTGTGTGGTTATAACAATTTTAAAATCTTAAGAAAAATAAAGCTATCTCCTGATTTTGCAACTAAAGGTTGCTGATGGCTTGCACCATCTGTTGTATCAACTAGTTATTGATTTTAATCATTCCAGAATATTGGCAAATAGTGTGCTGTTTTTCAAAAGAATGTTATGATGAGCTTCAACTGTAATTGTTCAAAATATTTTCTCTCTCTTTAGTTTTTTTTCCACCTTAATATTCTCAATGATATTGTCAGTGAATAATAAATCAGAAATTAAATCTGATTATAGAAATTAATTTGCCGCTGAATTGAATTGGCCCCACTTTTGCTTCATGTACCTCTTGATAAATATTCTTATTGAGTTTTTTTATTAGTGTAAAACAAGATACATCTTATTTATCAATAAATATTTGGTTATAAAAATTGAATGACACACTCCTTGACAATATTTAAAAATAGATTCTCCTCCTTTTCCACCTTCTCTCCTGTGGTTTTTTAAAAATCTAACCAGATGTTCTATTGCTAGGTCGATCACAGGTACTGGTGTTAGAGAGACCACCTGATTTCCATCTCGACCACTACGGTAAGTATTCTATGAGCATGCCTAGAGCTTATTCATTTTAATTAAGCCTTATGATTCTAATATTTTGTGTAGTATTGGATTCATCACATCTGCCTAGCAAACTATTTTATGCCATAAAACACATTATAGCACTAAGGAATTGGGCCTGTGTACAGCTTACTTTCTTCCCCTTTCGTGAAACTTCAGTAGCTAGGATACACATTTCCTCTTTGTAGCTAACTGAGCAATATTTTTATAATAAAGGTGTACATCTACTTATATAATTGCCTTATTCTGTCTGTGTGAAGTTCACTGTGTGAAGTTCACGGATAGATTTTGGTCAGAATGGATAAAATAAAAAAAGTGTCAAGGGATGGGAATCGAACCCACGACCTTCCGCTTACCGGGCAGATGCCATGACCACTAGGCTACCCATACATGATGAAATCTTTATGAAAATTCACATTTTTATTTTTATATTTTCAAGACACACACAGTTTGGGGCGGGACGTTTCACAAGAGAGACATCCATGGCGCCAATTTATAATTGTAACGAATAGTATTTTAATTAAAACATTTTAAAAACACACAGTTTGGAACGGGACGTTTCACAAGAGTGACATCCATGGCGCTAATTTATAATTGTAACGAATAGTATTTGAATTAAAACGTTTTTAAAATATATACGCACTCGGGTAAAACCCGGGCGTTGCCCGGGCCATTCGGCTAGTATACAATAATGAACATAAGGAATTTAAAGCATTTTGAATACATTTTATCACTGACATTGACATATTTTTCAATGATTTATTCATCATCTTAACACTTTGAGGATGGACGATTCCAGAGTTGCATGGTCCACTGGGCTGTATGAAAATGAATTGTATATAAACATTTTTTTGATAAATAAAAAATCGTTTCAAAAATGCAATTTCTTTTTTTAATATAATCTATAGGGTCTGAATAGTATGTTCTATTTTTTAAATGTTGCTCTTAATTTTTTTATTTAGATCTTACAAAATACAAATTCACTCCAAGTACTATATAGACAGTAAGTAGAGAATAACAAAAAATTTATTAAGACACTATTGTCTTACAAGGGGATTCCCCTAAAAGGTTATATATGTACATGAGTGAGGAGGAAAAGCAATTTAGAGGGGAGGGGGAGCAATCAGCCATTGTCTGTGGAGTTGAGCACTTCTCTCATTTTATCAATCGCCTTGAAATATTTAAAATATTTATAAACAAATGTTTTATCCAGCAGGAGAGTAGTAAAAATTTTATATACATGTTGTTCATTGTAGTGAGTTAGCCCCGAAATTTCGCCAATTTCCAGTCTCTTTTCATGTAGGAATGGGCAATGGAATAGATAGTGGACCAAATTGTCTTGGATGCCAACATTGCAGAAGTAGCAATTTAAAGGGTCACTGTTCCAAATTCCCGTGATATCCTTCGTGGAAAAGTAGCCATAGAATCCTTTGGCGGGCTATAAATCGTTTAATTTTCAAAGGGAGGTTTGATAGTAAGTAGTCCTCCATCATAAAGGAGCTACTTTTTTTGGTAGTGAATAAAATGAGTTGAATTTTGTATCTTAGCTCGGTCAAATTGGAGTAGCTGGTCCACTGTGGTTTGAATAATTCTAGGCATTTCTCCTCGCACAACCATATAATCTTTACAGTTCTTAAGAAAAGAAAAAACCCTAGAGTCAATGATGTTATTCAGGTTATGAATAAAGTTGTTTCCCGCTTTTCCCACAATTGAAACTTTCCAGAGCTGGGACAAGCAAATAAGTAGAGAATAACTGATTAAATAAAAGGTAAATATTATCAGAGAGATAAGCTTTTACACATTTCTATAATATATTTTAAAAGATAAAACAATAAAATTTACTGCCAATAACTTATCTTAGAATGATAAACTATGATGCAGCCTTCACACAAAGAGACACTTGACATCAATTAAATGCTCTATATCATCTAACAAACTTTCATATTTTAAATAATATTAAGTGGTAAATATGTTGTTGTTGTTTCTTATCCCCTTGTGTAAAGATTACACGAATTCCATGAGTTCATGCTCCTCGAGCTGTTTTATGATGAGCAGCGGCCTCTCCCAAAGGTCCTGTTTAGTGCATCTAATGCAAGCCAAAATGTGTTCTGGAGCTGCAGGTACCAAACTACATTTTGGGCAAGTGGGATAAATTTTGTTATTATTTTCTATCTTCAATGGCTTGAGATGGCCCGTTCTAAATCTTGTTAGTGTTGTTTGATGCTGTCTATTTCTGATCTTCAGAGCTCCTCCTGGGTTCACTCCACTGTACCAACTGTGCTTAGGTGGGATCCTCCAGTTCTTGTTTATTTTTGTTTTGGCTATTGTTTCTATTTCTTTAAAAGTAAGTTTATTTTCCTGTGGCAAGGGTTCTTTTGTGCCTTTTTTCGCTAGCACATCAGCAGCTTCATTGCCTTCAATGCCAACGTGTGAGGGTATCCATTGAAGGTGAATTTTTGAGGTTTTTGAGAGTTTTTGGAGATAACCAATTATGTTCCTGCTTACTTTGTCTCTGAGTTCCCCTGTGTGACTCAAGTGTTGTATGGCACTTCTACTATCAGTAAGAATCCAGATATCTTGATAATTAGTATTTCTGATGGATTTTAAGGCTTCATAGATGGCTATAAGTTCTGATCTGAAGACTGAGCAAAAATCTGGGTTTCTTCTGTTCATTTTCTCAATGCCATTTGTGGTTTTGATGAGACAGCCACTGCCAGTGTGTCCTAGCTCGTCTCTGCTACCATCGGTATAGATAGTTATTGCATTTTTAGGAATGTTATTAATTATTTCTAATGATAATTGTTTTAAGTATTCTGGATTTTGGTATTGTTTGTTGGTGGGCTCATTTAAAGTGGCATTAAAAATAACATTTTGTAGTGGTTTGCATGGAGAAATTTTTTCTGCTAAATAATTTTTTTCCACTTTATATTTTAAAAATTCATTTCTTTTGGCCAGGTGTAGAGAGCCTTCTTTTTTGAGTCTTAAATTGGATTCCCAATTAAGTATGTACTTGGAAGTTCTGTGTTTGTTTCCATAACTCTTGATTTTGTTTATATATTTTGGCAGATTGTAGCTTCTTCTATCCTTTAAGGGCATAATGTCGGCCTCGTAAAGTACAATATCATTAGGGCAGGTATTTCGAAGACCTGTAATAATTCTAGCTGCACTTAGTTGTATCCTTTCCAGTGATTTTAGATTTGTTTCAGATGCTGTACCATAGATTTGATATCCATATTCCAGGATAGGTCTAATTAGAGATGTGTAAGTTAATTTTAGTGTGGTTGCATTGGCTCCCCACTCTCTTCCTGAAATATATTTCAGGATTTTTAGTCGGTCTCTTCCTTTTCTAATAACTTCTTCAATATGTTTACTGGAGTTAATTTCTGGATCCAGGGTGTAGCCAAGATATTTAGGATGTTTATTATATTGCAATTGTTGTTCTTTCAGAATAATTTTTGGTCTTATTTTGTATAGTTTCTTATCGGTAGTAAAAAGACAGGTTTCAGATTTTTGGGGGTTAAATTCTAATTTATTAGCAAATTTTTCTAGGTGGAAAAGAGTCTTGTTCAAATCCCTTTCTGCTTTTTTCCAGTTAGTATTGCTGCTCCATAGAATAATGTCATCAGCGAATAGTCCAATATTGGTTTTATGTGAAATTTTTTCTTCTATGCCTGCAATAAATAGGGTGAAGAGAGTTGGGCTAAGGACTGATCCTTGTGGTAATCCTTGGTACAATTTGAAGGTTTTAGATAGAGTTCCATTATATTTGACCCTGATGTATCTATTTTTAAGGAAATCATTTATCCAAGTGATAGCTTTTCCATCAATTTTGAAATGCTTGTATAATTTTGTAATTAACTTGTTTTTCCATACTTTATCAAAAGCTTGTGTAAGGTCTAAAAAAGCGGCTATGGTGTGGCTAGTTGGTTTTCTGTTTTGTGCATCTTTTACCTTTTGTGTGAAAAATAAGAGTTGGTCTATTGTCCCATGTCCTTTCCTAAATCCATATTGTTCTTTTGGTAAGAGATTTCTTGTGTCGAGGTGGTAGGTGAGTCGTCTGAGTATAATTTTTTCCATTAATTTGCAGCAAATACTTGTGAGGGAGATAGGTCGGTAGTTTTTTGGGTCATCAGCAGATTTGTCAAGTTTTTTAATAGGAATTATTGTTGCAGTTTTCCAGTCTTGAGGCAATTTTCCAGTTTTCCAGGAGTTATTGAAAATATCAAGAAGTTTTTCTTTGCCATTTTTGCCCAAGTTTGATATCATTTGGCCATGGATTCCATCTGGCCCAGGAGTCTTGTTTAGGTCAGTGGTAAATATACTTGGTACAGGTTAAATCTAAAAAAATGAACACAAAAAAAAAAAGAACAAACAAGGAAGAAAAATCAGCAGGCAATAGGGGCTGATGGAATGGCGGGCGGTCTCACGAGATGTTTTACATGTACATAGGGTCAGCTGGCATCCTCCCCAACTCACTGATAGATAGCCAAGCAGGTATGGGACAAGATCCCAGTGGATGCAAATTCTTGTCGGCCGCCAGCGATAATATATTTAGATATATATCAAGTCCTTCGGGCTTGATGCAAAATCGGCAAGGATGTGAATTTGCATCTCTTGGGTCGAAAGTGTTAAGGCATCTTTGAATATTTATTCATAAATTTTTGTCTAATATCTTACTGGAGAGCAGATAATTGGTAAAAATGGTAATCTGCGCAATGAAAATCGTCCCTTATAGAGAGGTGTCCTCTCCTAGAAGATTTACTGTATAGACTTCCTTGAAAAAATTAGAAGTATATTTTTAAAATTGCAAAATTTTTAAGTGCACTATGAAGCAATTAGTAAGATTTCAAAATTTAACAGCTATTGCTGGCAGTGTTGGTTAAATTCCTTAGAGTTATTGTAGAGTGTTGGGCATAATGAGCATGCACTCTGATGTTCATAATTGTGCGTTATTATCTTTTCTAATCCCCCCCCCCCCACTTATATATCCTAAATGACATTTTTGGTCAGTTGACAGTGTAATATAGATGTGCTGTTTTTAGGGGAATCACAAACAGAGAAAGAGAATGATGTAAAACCTTCTAGTCACCAGTCCACCCACAAAAGTAAGTGTTTGCTATTGGTAAATTCACAAGGTTATTGTATAAAATATGGGTGTTTATTCCATGAGTTGTTACACAAGGATCTTGTATGTCAATATTTTATAATGCATTTGTTCCAGAAAACAACTTCAAACCCGATATAATTTACTTTTTTAAAGCAAGATGAGTACATTATTCTTTGTTCATTTTAAACTGTTGGCATATGTTTGTTATGCAAAATAAGGTTTTGTATCTCTCTCTTGTAGTTCCCAATTAGATTTATTTATATTGTGCTGTGTAAATATATCTATTTGTTACTCTAAAAATGCAGAGATATTCTGAGAGACAAAAGGAGAGTTTGTATAAATAATATGAATATTTTTCTTATTATTTGAAACTCACTGGCAAAGCAAAAAATCATTCCCATTAACAACAATTTAGAAGTCTCTTTGTGAGATTTTAAGTAGACATACTACTCTGATCAAAAGGTTTCGGCACTTTGCTCATAAGTTAAAAAAAAAACTTTATTATTCTACCAAATTCAAATTGTCCCCTTCAAAGTAGTCCCTGTTGGCTGCTATGCACTTCAGCCACCTTTTTTTTCCAGTCGTCAAAACACCTCTGGTAGTCTGTTTTCGGGATCGCCTTCATTGATTCCACTTTGATCTCTTCTATGCTCTGAAATTTCCGACCCTTTAACTTTTTTTTGAGCTTTCCAAAGAGGAAGAAGTATCAGGGGGCCAAATCGGGACTGTAGGGGGGTTGGGGGAACACAGAGGTTGAGTGGTCCTGCAGGAACTTCGAGATTTTGAGGGCTGTGTGCGCCGGCGCGTTTTGTGGTGGAGGATTCACGACTTGCTCCTCCACAGCTCTGGTCGTTTCTGCCTGATCCCTTCCCTCAATCGCCTCAAAACTCCCAGGTAGGAGTCAGCAGTTATTGTAGAGCCTTGTTGTTGAAATTCATGATGAACGATACCCTGGTAGTCGAAGAACACCGTCAACAGAACTTAACTTTGCTGGGAGCCTTCCTCGCTTTCTTTCGTCTCGGCTCATTTTTGAAGCGCCACTCCGATGCCTTTTGGGTAGTTTCCAAATAAAAGCCATAAATCCATGTTTCGTCTCCAGTAATGACCCTCTTCAGCAATTCGGGGTTGTCGCTTCGAGATTGAGACTGGCCATTTCTTTCCGGGGGTTCTTTTGATCAAAAGTCAAATCTTTGGGAACGAGAACAACATTGAGTCTTCTCACTCTCAAAATGTCCTTCATTATCGACTGAGTCAACCCGAATGATATCCCTGCTTCTTCGGCGACACCTCTGACAGTTATTCGTCGGTCTTCACGCACCAGTTCCAACACCTTGTCCACTTTTTCAGGCGTGGTTGATGTGGACAGTCTCCCGGAACGCTCGTTGTCGGCGGTCTCTTCCCGACCCTCCTTGAAGCGCTTGTACCACTCGAAAACTCGTCTTCGGCTCATGACGGCATCCCCATAGGCTGTTTGCAACATCCAAAAAATTTCGGCACCCTTGAATTCATTTTTCACACAGAACTTGATGCAAATTCATTGATCCTCCATTTCGGTGACTAACGGAATCGAAGCACGGGCAAAATGGCCTCACTTCTAACAGCCGCTGCTCGCGCTTTTGTGGCACGTGATTTTTGAAAATTGGCTGGTCTCCAAGCCAAGGGCGACGCTTGCGTTTGCCACAAACCAGGAGAAAATATATTGAGCTTTCAGGATTTTATGAAAAAGTGTCGAAACTTTTTTATCAGAGTAGTATGTTCTTAATTATTATCTCTGTACTCCTAAACTTGAAGGCAATATGGACTTCATAATGGGGTAAATGTATGTATTCCTTTTATCAAAAAAATCTGAAGAACATATTGAGAAGTCTAATTTAGCTCAGAAGAGGTTGCTCCTAATGTGGAGGACAGACATTTTTGCTGCTGACTCTGTCATTGAATCAAGCAGTGTTCATTGGTAGTGCCTTATTGGCTACACTTCATTAAAAATTGTTTCTTCCAGTAAAGTTGTCTGGGGAGAACTGAATCCTACAAGGTGAGTCCCCGGCAGATAGAGGGACAACCATCAGATATCTTAGCTAGCTGTGAATATATAAAAGGTAGTTCCAAACCAACAGCCAATCAACAGTATGGAGGGCTAGCCTGTAGTGAGCATAGACTTATTAAAAGCTACAAAACCTTAAAAATGATACTCAATAAAAAAAAATTATACAATCACACCATTCAACATCTGAGGCACCATGTCAGGATTGGCCTCAAAGGTGTCTGTTCTTCATTTTAGGAGCAGACTCATCTGAAGCTTACATTAAACCTCTACAGTATGTGCTTCAAATTTTTTAATCAATGGCAAACATGCATTTGCCCACTACAGTCTCTGTGACCTTTATAAAGGTACCTAATTTTTAGGTACTGCGATAAGAAAGAAGAAGAGTCTAATTTGATAATACTTCCTTTCTTAGAGTTGCAGGACCAACTTGGCCTTAGAAGGCTGGAATATGCTGTGTGTCCCAGGTTCCAATAATGAAAAGCAACCCCATTATCAAAGTATGTGTCTGAAATTTTCTCAATCCAATTTATTCTTTCCTTTAGGAGTTAAATAAAACTTTGCTCTAATCTTCAAGTTTATAATATGAACTTTTTTCCTGATCCCTATTTTAAAAAGCCTTATATTTTCCTGTAGTAAACTTTTGGCCAAGGCCCAAGAATATTAGTACATGTAATAGTAAAGTTTTTCTGTATTCTCTTTGTGTTTTCTTGGTTTTGTATCAGGTGGGGTATTGTTCTCTTTATTATATGGGGTGTGTTTTCTCTTACATTCTTCAATTGATTATGGGGTATAATTTGCCCTCCACTATATAAACAATAAAGAGGATATATTCACATTGTTTTTTCAATTATATTACAGTTTATTTTTTCCAGTCCCAAGTCAGGATGAAAAGGAGAGCAGTAACAAGCTCATTTAAAAAAAAACTGGGTTGAACCAGCCCAGCAGTTCCTAGTACAGGCAGGGACACAAAGGATTAGCAGTATCTGCACCTCATATCAGAGGTGACCATTCAATATTATAACTAAGTCGGCCTGCAACTGTCTTAACTATCTTAGCAGATAAATTTTTCTTCTCCCAATCGTAAAGCTCAAGATGCACAGAATATTAATTTTTTATTATTGAGAGGAGATATAAAAAAGATGGTTGGCTCACTTTTCTTGACTATTTTTATGTGTACTAAAAATTTCCTAATCTAGTATTATAATTAATTAATCAGGACTTCCAGTGTAAAAACTTGAGTTCCAATTATCAGTTTTTTTTTGCTTCTCCCTAGTATACATGATGCAGGCGGTGATAATCATGGTTGGTAGAAGTAGGTGACCACATGTCTACACATGTGAAAAGCAGTTCGACTTTGCACTTACAAATGTGCCAGAGCCCCGTTTGGTTACTTGCCCTCACTGGTGGGGTTGGACTTTTTCAAGAATTGGGGCCATTGGAGCATTTTTTTAAATCAGAAAAAGTGCCCAATGTGGGATTCGACCCCGGATCGTAGCGGTCAAAACCAACGGTTTAGATTACGGTTTAAATTACAAATTTTTGTAAATTGGAAATAAATAACAATTGAAACTAATTTTTCTTTTTCTTCATCAAATCCTAATTAATGGTATAGTTGGCTGTTCATATAATGAATGAACTGCATATAGCTTCTGTTCTCCTAACAATATTTTAAAGATCTCTGGAATTTGAACTATCTCATGTCATAATCAGCTGATGTTACTTGACTAGGATGTAGTCCCAACTGCTCAATTTTCTGTGGCCTTTGCCTCAAATCAAGTTTGTTGTGTTTCAGCTCATCTGGATCACAAGGAATCTTGCCAGGTGCGATCCAATCTATATGAATATACCGCCAGTCTCAGCACTATCTACCACTATGATGTGACCATCAAAAGTAATTATTCCCATAATGACATTTGCAGTAACAAGAAAAGGCCTTTGAGTTTGACTTTGAAGAGGCAGCTCTTTATTTCTGCGATTAAGGGCTGGGACATTTTTTGCGATAAATGTGCAGTCTTTGATGGCAACAAAAATTGCTACACCACCTCACTATTGCCCATAATTGGCCCCTTTGCAGAAATAAGGTGTAAATTTCAAGATGAAGCTGAGGTTTACAGGATCAACATCCAGCCTACTAAGAAGTATAATGGTACCTGCATGATTGATACAAATGCCCTCCAAGACTCTTCTATTCAAATGCCACAGGAAGTTTTAACCACAATGAGCATTGTCCTGCGTCATCACCCCTCCCTTCACTCCATTCCTGTAAGCCAGGGTTTCTTCAACCGCCCAAGAAGCCCCTTCACTCTTGAGGATGGTCTGGAAATCTGGCCGGGGTATACTTTCTCACTCTCAGTTGGAAGAAGACTTTTTCTCAATTTTGAGATCTGTATGAAGCTCTTCTATCCCGCCTGTAATATAATGCAGGCTAAGAAAATGGATGTTTTAAGGAAAGCAAAAATTTTTACTACCCACAGGGGCTTTGTTAAAAAATACAAAATAATAGGATTTGGTTCTAGTGCTGCCCAGCAGACCTTTGAGATGCAGGGCACAAAAACCACTGTCTTGGAGTACTTCCGTTCCAGGTATCCTCATATCCAACTGAAACACCCTGACATACCTGTGATTGACGTGGGTATCAAAAATTTTCCTGTTTATATACCACAGGAAATTTGTTATTTCTGCCCCAACCAGACTTATGATCATGAACTAAGCCTTGCCCAGCAGATGAGTTTTGTCCCCCAGGGGTCACTCTCTCCAAATGAAAAGTTTACTGAAATCTCAAAAAAACTTTCTTTGTTCCTGGATTGCAACAAATCAGTAATGGAACACTTTAAAATCTCCATCAATCCTGAGCCTGTCATGCTAAAGGCAAGTCTTCTCAAAGCACCAGTCCTTAAATATAAAAATTATATAGAAATCCCAAAAGGAGGTATTTGGCAGTCCCATGTTTTTTACAAACCTATTATTCTAAGGAGATGGCTGGTACTTGCCTTCAACAAGACCTCACAGTTCAAGAAGAAGCTGACTGAATTTTTGAGAACCTTGGAGGCCACTGCCAAGGCTAGTGGCATCAAGATCTCTCAACCAAATATAACATATTTAGATTGCTTTAATCCTCATGAGACAAAACAACTATTTCAAAATGACTATAATATGGCCCTAATCACCCTAAGACCGCACAGTCCAATAAAGGATCAGATTAAGGCTTTGGGGGACAAGTGCCATCTTTCCACCACCATTGTTACAGAGAAAAATATAGTAATCAAAGACACAAACAAATTGTTTTGTTTGAATCTGATCCAAAACATCAATAGCAAGCTGAGAGGGATCAACTGGATTTTGGATCCAAGCACATGTCCAAGGATGCTGAAGGGCCCTGGAGTTTTGGTTATGGGCGCCGATGTATTCCATGCAGCAGCAAAATCTCCAGATCCCTCCATAGCAGCTGTTAGTTGTAACATAGATGAACATTTCAACAATTACGAAGGTGTCAGAAGGCAGCAACCTGCAAGGTGTGAGATTATTCAAGATCTCAAGGAGATGGTGGCTGAATGTCTGTCGACTTTCTATAGAAACAATCCTTCTCCAAATAGAATTTTTTTCTTCAGAGATGGCGTGGGAGAGGGACAGTTTGATACAGTGAAAGAACAGGAGATTCCTAAGGTGCTTCAGGCCTTCACCCAGGTGTTCCCAACGTCAAAACTTCCTACACTGACCTACATTGTGGTCATTAAACGTCATCACCTCCGCATTTCAGAGGACATTCTGGCTCAAAATGGCCACAATGTATTGCCAGGTACTGCCCTGATTGACACAGTTGCCACCAAACCAAATGAGTTCCTTCTCTGCAGCCATCCCGGGATAGTTGGCACCAGCATCCCTATTAAATATGTGGTCCTCCATGATGACTGCAAACTCTCCAATATGGAGATATGCCAAGTGGCCTATGCCCTGTGCCACCTCCATAGTGGCAGCAACAGGACTATATCCATTCCCATACCTGTTCATCATGCCCACCACCAGGCTCTGAGAGGGAAGGAATCCCTTGCAAATTTTGACTTCAGCAAACAGAATAAGTAAATTTACAATCCTACACTATGGATAACAAACTATTTCACTTATTTAATTATTAGCCATCTTAGATACACAGTAAAGCTTCCATAATGAAACATCTATATCAGTTTTCTACCTATAATATCTGTTTTAAGATGTTTATTAAGCTTATTCAAATTTTCACCATTTTTGCCAAAGGCCTTGCTATTTCACTATTTCCATAAATATTCCCTTAATTTAAATTTGATATTTGGTATGGAGGATATTGATATATTAAAAAGGAGATAGCCTTTCCTAACAAAATAGATGCAAAAATTATGTACCATGGTCTTCAGGTGGGTTTTCTCAATTTTCTGAAGCTAGTATAGTGACTTTGTCACCAACTTGAGTCTGTAAGTTGCAAAGACAGTCAATAGATGGTGCATAGTTTTGTCCAATTTTGATGGGAGATGCTCTATTTTTATATCCCACATTTTAAAAATATCCATAAACTTATCTACAAAACAAGTGTTGATAAGCTTGATTTTTAAAGTGTTTATTGATAAGAATGTAGTTTTGATTATAATAAAATTAGGGGGAATAAAGAAAGTAATTTTATAATATATTTATCTATATTATTATCTCAATAACAATAAAATACTATTTAAAAGGTTGTTAGTAAGCAGTCTAAAATTACACTTTTTCCTACCTTATAGATACTGGATAATATAAACTCACCCAGGTGCAGTAATGGGGGGGTGAAATGATCAAAATGTATTTCAATTAATGGAATTTTAAAGAGAGAAAAAAATGTTTTAAAAAAATTACTTGCAAATGTATGCTTAAATAGTTATCAGGGCTGAAATAACTAGAAAATATAAATATTTTTAATTCCTACTTATAATAATATTGTCGCACATGCTAATGCCAAGATGGTAGCCAAAAATATAGCTCTTACTATTTTTATGGCTACCCATATTGGAATAATAATATATAAATGGTAAGAATAAATTACATATAAAACCCTATATTCATTCCCTAATGCACCTTTTGAAATAAATAATTTTCTATTGCCTTCAAAATAATAAAAATATATATTGCTAAAAGAAAACATGTAATGCAATAAAAGTCACCAGGAACTATATTTTCTATCTTGTGTTGGATATAAGTATCCCAACAAAAAATTCGGATTTGTTTGCTTTATTTTCAAATTTTGATAAATATTTATTTTTAATAAAAGCTTCCTTTTTTTCTTATGATGGTCTTATATCTTCTTCCAATGTTTTCAAAGCCTTTTCAAATCTTCAGAAATTATTGCTGAGTAAATATGTAAAGAATATATTTAATCATCAATAACTATTGTTGTTAAGCACATCCTTTTTCCTAAATTATATTAACAATGGATCTTTGTTGTAACGAGCAACTTGGTTATAACAATTCAAATATCCCAAATTTTAAGTTACAATTCTTTTTAACCTTGGTTATAGCACCATTGATATCTAGGTTCCCATGTAATGTTGTTATAACAAGGTTCAACTATAAATTTATTTAATAGGATGTATAAAACATAAACTTGTATACCAATGGAATTTTCTGGAAACATTTTATTGAATAGTAATTAAGTAAATATTCTATTAAAAGATAATTACTTGTAAAACAGTCAACTTTGCACCTTTGGACTGATGAGGGTTGAAATAATGACTATATCAATTTATTGAAGCTATGGTGGCAAATTTACCACTCTGAAAATGCATGTTTGATGAAATGGATAATTTCTTTGGGCTTCGATTATTATACAGGAGTTTTTTCATTATTAAGTATTTCACCTTTTATCACATTTATAATAAAAATATTAATTTAAAAAATGGCATGAGATGTTGTCATACATGGAAGTTTTGCTGTGTATATGGTGCTATTGTAGTTTTTTATTTTGTTTTTATTAATAGAAGAGAAATATTCATAATTATTTTAATTGTAAAATCACATTTTTATGTGAATTTTTTAGAAGTAGTTTTGAATGTTTTTCTGAAAAATGCTAATGATATATATATAGTATTCTGTTTATATTTGAGTGATGTTTTCCTATGAAAAGACCATCTTAATATTTCAGAAATTGATAAACAATGGTTATTTGATTTTCAATCTTAACCCATTTATAAAACTGAACCATAATGATATACTATGCCATGGTTAGACAAGTTCACAAGGATTAGTATAGACATATTTGCTCATTGTTAAAGCAAGCTGTTGGTAGATGCCCTTTAAACCATTATTAGATTAAATCATATGGGTTTGAATGTGCATTTCTTATTCCAGTGTGTTAGAGTAAAACTTGATCCCATTATTGGACAAGATCAAATTCTGAGCAGACAAGATCATGATTGTTGAAACAAGAGTTTATGCGAGATGTGAACAACAACCACTTTTTAATACCAAAAGCAAGCACCAAACAAGTGTTTACTTGGAAAGGTTCATGTCAAGTTCATTGAATTGTCTTATGAACAATTGGTTGTTGTTCGAGAATTTAGCAGAAAGAGATTTTGTAAATCGTTGCTATCAACTCTTTCTCTTCGAATGCTCCAACTATTATTCTAAGATTGACTTGAAGTCATTTCTCCCTCCAGCTCACTTTTCTCTTTTCACAGAGTGACTTTTTTACTTTTAGGTAGAAAAATTTATGCTACCTTTTATAACATCTTTTGTTAAATTTTATTATTTTTAATGGTGCCTCTCCATTTCATTGTAATAATACCCATCCCTCCTTTTCTAACCACCTTTCCATAAGTTTTTTTTTAAATATTACATTTTGTTATAGCCTTAAAAGTAAATTTTTAACATGGTGTTATTTCTCTATATATATATAAATATATATAGTGTTAAGCGTATTTACGCAAGTTTGGCCTTTAATACCCATTTCTTGGTTTTCAGGAAGCCACTGGAACCAAAAATATTTTTGGTCGCAGTGGTACAGCCTACTCCACGCTGATGAGCGCCAACAGTGCGAAATGCGTTCATGGATGGCTTTTTTTTATTTATCAAGAAATTGGGTTGGCCAAATATCAGGGAACAGGTTAAATCAATTAATAGTTGATTTCTGTTCCACCAGATGGCGCTCTGCCTTCTGAAAAGCACATGTGCTCCTGGTCAGGATATGCCTTTTTTATTTTTAATATATATATATACTTATAAATATAAGACGTATATATATACAAGTTTTCAGATAGGGTTAGCAAAGTATGAAAAGTACCAAAAAAATAGTTTTATACAAAAAAAAGATGTTATTAGTATGGAGAATTTCCATTTTTTAAAAATAGTTAAATAGCATTCCTTCTAATTCAAGAAAGTTTTAAAAGTTTTTATAATGAAATCTTAACTTTTCAATTTTACATTTTAAATTGAAATTTTCTATATACTGTATTTTTGTCTAAATATGTGCCAAATCAGCTGATTAAAAAAGTGAATAAATTTATTCATGCATTTTTAAAAGAGTGGAATGCACATCATAATTTTATTATAAATTTTAAAAGAAGGCTATTTTTCCAAAATGGCAAGAGAATTAAATAATATATATAAGATAATCAACCACAAAAGATTGTTAAACTTAACATATATCTGTAAAAAAAATATTTTTTTACCTATTTTTTATTCATACACATAACTTGTTTTTCAATTTGAAAAATATGGAAACATGATTTGATATTTTTTAAAAATCATTATTAATATAATTTAAGTTTTCAATATTTTCTAATTTTAGGAATTTAAAAATATATATTGATTTTTCATCCCTTTTGAGCTTTAGAGAGATTTTATTGTTTGGAACAATTTAGGCAATTTTATTTTAATTTTTCATTTGGTGATCAATTGATATTACACCAGGAGATTGGGTTACCCATATGTTATTGCCACATTTTCTCATTTTATTTTTTGTCAGTAAATAGTAATGACACTATACTGAAGAGAATATCATTTATATAAGGTTGTCCCAAAAGTTTGTAAACACCTGCAACAAATTCCAAATATATATCCATATAATACATATTGATCCAAAGTCAATTTTTTGCAAATGTTTAAAAACATTTGGGACAAAACCTTGTAAATTATTTATTTGAATTAGGTGTTATTCTTCTCTTATCATTATCTATTTAAAATAATATTAATCACACAAACATTATTTGGAGAATTGATTTTTGTGTCAATTATAATGAAAGTTCTTTTTATTAATTCAGAAATCAATTTTTACCTTTTCTAAATGAATGATCTCACAATAGGATTACCAAATTTAAACCTAAAAAGATAATTTTATGGTATTATAATTTCAAAATATATTTTTTTTACACCTATAGAATATTTGTTTTTGATTTGGTCTTATTTCCTTTTTCTAAATTTTATACTTTATAAAAATTGTAACTTCAAGATATAGTATTAAGCAGAACTTTTAAAAATTGATATTTATTTAAATGTACAACTTGAGAGTGCTAGCTGTATATGAAATAATAATATTATGCCACCTTTTGTTCAATTGGGATAAGAATTAACATATCTTAATGAGATTTGCAACAAGTTTCTTCATTAAAGCATATAACTGGCAAGCTTTCAACCAAAAACTCTTCCATTAGCCTATAAGTTATATGGCACTTATAGGCCTGTGGCCTATAAGTTTAGCTTTTGAGTCAAATAGCTGTGCCAAAAAAAAATACATAAAATATTTTCATAACATGCCACCACCATCATAATAAATAAGCAAAACAATCCATTGAAATAGTAAAGGGAAGCAATCCGTTAAATTGGTGGTCACTGGGAGGGTTCACAGCAGATAAACTAAGCTTTCCCGTTCCAGAAATGTTATCTATATGATTGAAAACAATATAGGGTAATATCATTAAATTTTAACCTACAGCTCTTTACATTTTTTTCCTAACACTTTCTACTGTGTTTATTGCAATAGAAACATTTTGCATGCATAAAATATTTGAGTAGTATGGTTGATTTAACTGGCAAAACCACTGGGAGGGTTCTCCCAATATTTTTTTTATTCTCTTTAGGATAGTAGGAAGTATTCTACTTTAAAAATAAAAAAATCATGTTAAATGGTTTCATTTCTTGTATATAGGTGGTATACTAATGTCTTAAGTTTAAATATAGCATTTTATATTACGTGCATGGTTATCAAGTGGAAACTATAGTCAAAAATTGCCTGAACCTTTGCTAAAAATGATATGAATAGGGTTTTTTTAGAGCTTTTAAAATAAGAATATGAACAAGTATATATTTTACAAAATACTTGCCTTCCCAATCACTCATTGGTACATACATACATTGGTTAGGAACAATAGACTTTTTAAAAAGAAACAGCACATTTAACATGCTTATATGGATATCTATTCTTGAATTATGAAATTTTTAACTCTTTGTATTCAAACATTAATGTTGTATTATAGAACACATAGGCTATATAAAGGTTTATAAATGTTAAATTCAAACATCTAATACCATCATTGACTTGGCAATTATCTTTTAAAGAAATACTCTGTGAAATCCACTTTTGATTTTATAGTTGTGAATTCAAAATATGAATTAGTTTGACAACTTGATTTATTTGAAGCAACTTGTGTATTTTGAGGCAGAAGTTTCCTTCTTTTACTTAAAAATTTTCTTTTGTATTGATCAAGTTGATTCAAATTTTATTTTATATATGAACTTTTGATGATACTTTTTTTATTTTTTAAAATTATATATATGTGTGTGTGAGAGAGAGAAAATGTGATATATAAAATAGATAATTTTACAGGTTTATGTAAAAGTTTTAACACAAAGTACACTCTAAAAGAAATAGAAAACATTAACTCTTAAAGAAACCTATTGAGAACATTTTCAAGTGAATATTTTTATAACCCTATTTTGTTAAGCTAACCCTGTTATTTTGTAAGGCAGAATTATAGCCCCTTTATATTTTATATCCTAGTTGTTTCTTATGTAAATTTACTATATAGATTATATTTGTTTCATTTTTCATTATCACTTTGCTTATGTGTATGTAAAGCTCTTAGTCGATTACTAAGATAATATAATCATGTAGTATTTATAATTTATATTGATATTTATTTGCAATACACTTATTAATGAAACCCTCCTAAAAACCATTGAAATACTCATACTTGATGAGATAAAATATGTATTTTGAGGCAGAATTAAAACTACTTTATATCTCAAATATCTTTTTTTTTTTTTTTCAATTAAGCAGCTCAAGTTGTAAATATTTTGAAATTTCATTAGTTGATTTTATTTTTTTCCATCTTATCTGCTTATATATCTCCTAGCAAATTATTTGTTGAAGCTATATTATCATGGTAATTTTTTACCATTGTTATATAGAGAGATCATTTACAAGTCAATTTTATGTTTATAATTTTTACCATTTTTGGTTTTGGGAGCTTGGATATCTCAATTTATTTTTACAAATTTTATTAATGTGAAAAATATAGAACTTTATATCTATTTACCCCACTATTATACTTCCAAGTATTTTATAATCTCAATTTGTGAAAATGTGCTGTAAATAAATGCTTTTTATAATGTTAATGATGAATGTTGTATAGCTTAGCATTGCTCCTTCTATCCCTCCCTCCTGTGATTACTGTTAATATATTCTCTCTTTAAATGTATTAAAAAGGAAAAATAGCTGTTATCAATATTTTAATGGGTTAGATGCCCATATTTTAGTGTTTGATTTATATATATTGTCGCGGAGATAAATAAAGCAAGGGCAAGTTTGGGGATAATTAATTTATTATAAGGGGTATTTATAGGGAGAGGGAAAATGTACAACTTACCCCAAGTTAAAGTTAATCCTAATGAGGGACGTCAGCTTCCCCCTCCGGCCAGATTCCCAGAACCCCTCACACCCGGTGTCCAGGGATGATTGACAGACGTCCCATGGGGCCTCTCGTGTTTGGAGCCGCTGAGCTTCTTGACAATATAAAAAGAGGGAGCTTATACTTGCTATTTTAAAAAATCTATATTTTTGGTTTATATAATTTGCTCGATATATTCTAAAACACTGGTTATCGTGACACTTATATTAAATAGGGAATTTTCTATGTTCAAAAAATTTAAGGTATGTTAGATGCTAAGGTAATTGTTATTCTTGAATACACTTTTAAAATTAGGCAAAGGACATGATAGAGGAATGTTGATGACTTGACTAAATACCAAAGAGAACAAGTAGTCAGTTCAGGATTTTGAAGAGAATTCTTTGGTCGATACAAGTTTTGAATGTGATGTAGTCCATTGAAGGGTGGTCTAACTCTATAAAATTTGCTAAATTGTGAGAGAAATAAATATATATAAACTTCATTATTTGAAAATGAGCTTATTTTGGATCATAATATTTAATAGTCTTATAATTTGATATGTTGCTAGTTTATAAATATTTTAAATAATCACAACTATGGAATATATTTCCTCTATTCATTCTAAAACTTTTGAACTAACCACATATTTCTGAAAATAAATATTATCTTGGGTCAAAATGATTTATTAGGCCAATATTTTGTATGGCAACATGCCAAACTTTCTCAAGGAACAAATGAGTTCTAAACAATGAGCTATTTTAAGGCAACTTTGTTCCTAGAATATGTTTTGCACATTACCATGCAGAATATTAGCATAATAATTTATTTGGATCCAGAAAAAAATTACTACTTGAAAAAATGTGTCTAAAGGATTCAGAATGAATAAAAGAAGTAATCCATGGTTAAGATTATTTATATAACTTAGAAACCACCACAACACCCACACAATATATTTAAATTATAAAAACTAGCAAGGTTATGTGATTGCTTGTGTGGTGAAAGAAGAGCTTTCTCTCTGAATAATTATTGGTAGTAGTGAGAAAATAGATTCTTTATTGGGAAAGTATACATTCTTGAGAATGTTGCTTTCTCTCTCGAGCTTAAAAAGTGTAGGGAATTGATATGACAATGAAAAAATACACATTTTAGATAAAAATATCAATCTTTTCAATACTGATTGACGTAAATATAGAGGTTGTTAAATGTATTTTTACAATAATATATATTTTATAATATATATTGAAAAGCAGAAATAGAATTTTATTTTAAATATTTTCTGTTCTCATTCTCAAACATTTTATCAATATATTCAATACTTTTAATTTACTTTCACATTCTTAAATCTGCAAAGCATAATATTTATATATAGAGAAATGCGTTATTGCTTATTATTTTTTCAACGACAGATGTATTTATTTGGAAATGAAAAGAAATTTGAAGAGAGAATATAAAACCTAAAAAAGTGGATTGTGTCTTGTTGCCTTGTAATTGTTGTAACCCCGAATTGTTGTGATGTAAATGTCCATGTAGCTTCTAGAAATTGTCCATATATGTTGTAACAGACTATTCTTGGATTTCACTTTTACTCTATTGCTAAAACAATGTAGATGGTGAATATTTACTCTTAGATAACACTTGTCAAATAATACACATGCACCAATTTTTGTTTTTTTTTACTACCTCTTTTATTTTGCCTTTTTCTTTCAATTATAACAATTTTGTACACTAATCTTTTATAACAGTATTTCCCTTTATTGTGTTCATTTTTTAAAAATTTTAATAAATTAATGGTTGTATGTAAACAACTTTTTATTAGATCTCATCCTTAGTAAAATATTTTTCACAATTTTCTCATATTAAAATATAGCTCTTATTGATTCTGTATTCAATATTCCTAGTCCCAAAGAAAAATTGAAATTACTCCTATAAAATATTTTTTATTTCAGATTTTATATTATTTTGCAATATTTTTTGTAAATTCACAATATAGTATCAATTGTTTATTAAAGAAATTTAGTGAATACCTGATATAATCAATCAGAATCTTCAAGATTTAGTCAAAATATCTATTTTAAAATTAAATTTTTAGCTGCAAGATTAATTTTGAATATTTTACTATTATTGAAAGTCTATAGAAGTTTCTATATTATGTTATATATATCATACAATTTATTTTTTTATAATTTCCGTGCAATATATTTTAAGATCATTTTAAAATTTTTGTATTTATACCTATTTTTATTACTGCACAAAACCAAGTGTACATATTGATGTTTTAATAAAGTGTTTTTTCCCCCATGTGTTCACTTCCATTCAAAATAAATAATATGGAGGTTTTGGAATAATTTATTTCAAAAGTAAGTAGGATATTGTGAATTATTTGCATCAAACTTTTTTAACACTTCCAATGTTTCACTGAGCCTGTCAGAGGGTAAAGTGGGGTAGAGTGTTACAACAACAACAACAAAAGCCTTTATTAAGGGCCACTCGCCCTATACAGGATTCGCCAGTTCACAAGGGATAGGGAGAACACTGTGAGGCCTTTTTCCGGGATATAGTCTTGTGGAATCCAAATATCGCCATCGCTATATACCTATTCTTTGATATTTCATTGATCAGTGCCGGAAATGAAGGACAAAGGTTCCCCGTTTTATCATTTAGTTTTCGTCTTTCCTCAGACAGAGCAGCACAGTCAAATATGTAATGCAACATCTCCGTTGTTATTCCTGATCCACAGAAAGTGCATTCCAGGTCTTCACGCCTCAATAAAATCAAGTGGTGTTCTCTGAAAAAAATTGAAAGGGTTCTAAATTGTGCAATTAATCTGGTGATAGGAAAAGGGAGTTCAGTTAAGAAGTATTCTTCGGTGGTAAATGTTGTATATATGTCTCTATAGTGGGAATATAACTTTGATTGGG
This sequence comes from Cordylochernes scorpioides, assembly GCA_030710605.1. Taxonomy (NCBI): domain Eukaryota; kingdom Metazoa; phylum Arthropoda; class Arachnida; order Pseudoscorpiones; family Chernetidae; genus Cordylochernes; species Cordylochernes scorpioides. Next base: position 22,618,163 of record CP092864.1, on the reverse strand, counting down.
TTATTCTTGTTAGGTCGTTTTGTATTGTTTGCTCTATCGCAGTTCTTAATATTCCAGGGATAGCATTCCTTAGTGAATCAGGATCATTACAATAAGTAAGCCACGAGGATCCGTTATTATTAAGTAAATTGCTTAATTAAAATTTTACACAAATAAATTTACTGGCAATGCGTTTCTTTTAAATATCATCAAATATTATCTCTACAGACCTTACTGCAATGATATGAGTTATTGAATGAGAGGGCTTGGCTCATCAGTAGTGAACCCTCTCAGCGGTTTCGCCAAATTAATCTCTAGACCGCTCTACAAAACCAGTCCAATACAATAGTAGAGCGGTCTAGAGATTAATTTGGCGAAACCGCTGAGAGGGTTCACTACTGATGAGCCAAGCCCTCTCATTCAATAACTCTTATCATTGCAGTAAGGTCTGTAGAGATAATATTTGATGATATTTAAAAGAAACGCATTGCCAGTAAATTTATTTGTGTAAAATTTTAACGATAGATGGCAATAAAATTGAATTTACTAATATATATTGGTTATGAAAACATATATTGCGGAAGAGCTTTGCTCGATGCAATAACCTTGAAATTATATGTATGTACCTCTACAGACCTATAAGCTTATGTCCATAGTTTACTAAACACCCCTAAGCTGCCTTCCATAGAAAATGCAGGGTATTTAACAAAACCAGTCCAATACAATAGTAGAGCGGTCTAGAGATTAATTTGGCGAAACCGCTGAGAGGGTTCACTACTGATGAGCCAAGCCCTCTCATTCAATAACTCATATCATTGCAGTAAGGTCTGTAGAGATAATATTTGATGATATTTAAAAGAAACGCATTGCCAGTAAATTTATTTGTGTAAAATTTTAACGATAGATGGCAATAAAATTGAATTTACTAATATAAATTGCTTAATTGTTTTATAAAACCGATGGGCGCACCTGTAGCACAGGATACTTGCCTCATTCTAATTAAACATATTCGAGGCAATCTATTTGTATCCATACTCAGCACCCTCAGCCAATATTTCATGGTCAATTTCAGAGCTGTTTTTATTAATGAGACGCGGCCTGTTTCTGGTCTTATTATGTATCCTGGTGTATATCTAGGCAAATTCAAAAACCTACGAATAAATGTATCTTGTATATGGTCTAATAAATCTTTATACTCTGTTGCCCAAATTGGAGCAGCATACATCAAAACAGCCATCACAATTGAGTCAAACAGTTTCATTGCAGAGTTTAGTGAATTAATTTTTGATTTTGCCAATATTGGGGTTGTAGCATTTATTGCCGCAAGTGCTTTTCCTTTGAAGAAGTTTGCGGCCTGAGTGGTTTTAGTTGTACTGACCAGAGGGTATCCCAAGTAATTATATCTTCTTGTCACCATCAGAGGTTTACCATTCCAGTACCATCTATCTTCTCTTGAGGGTTTACCACCATTGCGAAATACCATAACCTTCGATTTGGACTCGTTCAGTGTCATATAGTTCACACCAAGATATTCTTTCAATAAATTAATCTTTTTTTGGAGGTTTACCCTCGACTCCCCTATAATAGCAATATCATCTGCATACATCAGCAGGTGAACATCACCAAATTCCGGAAGGTATACATTCATCAGATCTGAGTTGTCATACATTTTAATCAGGTCCGTCATGAATAATATAAAAAGTAATGGCGATAGTGGCTCTCCTTGTAAAACGCCCGAATGTAGCTTAATATTTTCTGTAATTGATCCCCTCCATCTGACTGCCACAGTCGCCTGTTCGTAGTAATTTCTAATTGCATGTATAAATTGATAGCTCACGCCCAGATTGGTTAATTTCTTCCAGAGTAATGAGTGAGGAACTGTGTCAAATGCTTTTCTCAAATCAACAAAAAATACAAATAATTTTCCTCTCTTTTTCCTCAGTGAAAGTTGTATTAAAGTGGTCAATGTGAATATCAGATCCACACACGATCGGCCCCTTCGGAAACCCGCCTGATTTTCTGGAATGACGTTTCTTCTTTCTACCCATTCATTCAGTCTTGATCTTAGTATTGTAAAAAGTTTCGATAAATTACTTATCAGTGCTATACCACGGTAATTTGAAGGGTTATCTTTGTCACTGCTTTTAAAGTTTGGATGTATGATCGATTTAGTCCATATTGTAGGAAAGTGTCCCATTATCAGAGCTCTATTGTAAAATTGTTCTAATAAACACATGTATGAGTCTGGGAGTACTTTTATTATTTCATTGGGGATGTCATCAGGTCCACTTGCCTTGTTATTTTTCAAATCTCTGATTGCCCTGCCTATCTCTTCAGAAGTTATCTCTGGATCAAGTATTGGGTCGCTTGGCGTGATCCTCACTTCTATATTACAGATCTTCTCTTTTTCCCCAATACTCATTAATTCGCAATAAAATTCGTGCCATTCCTGTACAGTAATTTCTCCTTGAATTTTTGTTGCTCTTTTAAATAGCGCAATGGTCTTCCAAAAGGACTTTGAATCTTTTATATTTCTCAATATTTCTTGTTTTTCCTGAATATATTTCCTTCTTTTATCATCTAATAAACCGAGATATTTCTTTCTATGGAGAGCATAGCTTTCCAGGTCTTCCTTTCTGTTGGTTCTACGGAATTCCTTCAGACTTTCTTTTGTTAGCTTTTTCATATCGTAACAGTTTTTGTCAAACCATGGTTTAGATTTTCCGGTGGCACCCTTAGTTGAGTACATTATTCCTGATGTTGACATTGCCTCGGTAATTCTTTGAGTGAAAGTATTTACGGAGCTATCGAGATTTGATATTTTTACTACTTGCAATTCCTTTAATTCCTGTTTAAATGTCTTAATTCCCTCGGCTGTCCATCTGTATCTCGTAACACCATATTCTTCTCCCTTAGATTTGTTTTCATAGGTGTTTTGGACTGTTAACTTCAGGATAAGAGGAAGGTGATCTGAGTACATCTGGGTTTCTATCCTGAAGTCTGATATTTTTTCCAGTATTCCTTGGGAAACTATGCAGTAATCAATAGTTGATGAGCCTCTCTTCGAAACATGTGTAAAGTCTCCCTCTCTGTCTCCTGTTGATCGTCCGTTGATTATTGTCAGCGAATTGTCCTCGAGAAACTCAAGGAGTCCTTCAGCCAGTGGTGAAATTATTAGATCTCTTGCTTTTCTTTCGGTAACTAAAGAGAGTTGAAGATTTGTTGGGTTATACAGTCCCCCGAGCCCTCCTGTTCTAATATTTAAATCCCCAATCAGAATTAGTTCTTTCCCATCAGTTATCTGTTTTTCCATATATTTAGTTAATCTAACTAAGTTGTTCTGGTACAGTTCGTTTGGAGGGAGATATACAAATATCAAGCAGGTGGTGGGTTTGTCGGTTCCTATGTTTTGTGATAAAAAAATTGATATCCAGATGTTATCCTTTTCTGTACTGTGCAACCTGTAATGTCCCCCTTTTTTGACACCCACAATTATTCCTCCTGATCCCCTTCCCCTTTCTGTGGTCTTAGTTGCCGGCTGTTCAAAATTTGGAAATCCTTTAATGTTATATTTGTGAGATTTGTACACCATGTTTAAAGTAAAGCTAAAATCTCGTAATTTTTAATGTACTCGAGAAGTGGAAAAACAGAGAGCAACCTAAAAAGTCCATTTATATTCCAGCATATTATTGTGTTTACCGTAACTTTTGGTTTTTTAATGCTAATAGTCTTAAAACTTTTTTGTGAATCTTTATTTATATGTATTTTATTTTGTAGTATCTGTAAAGTTTCTGAGTTGTCAACATCATTTAGGGGCTGCGTCAACTGCTATGATGTAGAACCCTTTTCACCAACCACTCTACCATCCACGACTTCGTATTTTTGTCCATTTGTAAGAAGCTTATTGTCTCTTAATTTTGAATGTATTCCTTTTTCGGATAGTTCTTTCTTCTTAGTAATCAGTAAGCGGCGTTGTTCTCGGGTCTTCAGAGTGTAATCTTTATTTACAAAAATTTTATCATCTCTTGAGTTTGTAAGAATTCCTAAGTAGTGCAATTCTTGTGGTTTGTTTCGGAATTTCAACAAAAATTGGCGCATTAGCTTTCTTTGAAAGCCGATGACAATGCATTATTTCCGATTCAATTTGTATTTGCATCTTTTCATTTATCGCCGTAACCAATTTGCATAAGGTTTCATCTGAGTTTTCGGCTTCGGGCCCTATTATACCGTAAAATATAAGGTTATTTTCCCTTGTTTTTCTATCCAGCATGTCACCGTGATCCTCTAGACTTTTAATTCTTAATCGTTTTTTTGTGGCTAATTCCAAGCATGTTTTCTTGGAAGTTTCAATAACGGTCAACCTCTGATCCCATTCATCGAAATTTTGTTCAATGTTTTGTAATCTAGTTTCCAGTCTTGCTCCCAAAGTCCTTAGCTCTGTATGGATTTGTATAACAATAGATTTAAGATCCTCTTCCATAACTTCCTTTGTCTCAGGAGTTCGTACAGTGGACAGAGTTGTTTGCTTTTTTGTAGGGGGCCCGGGGTTAAGTTCCACGCCACCAATGATTAGTAGTATGGCAATCACTCTTATCAAGTAAGCAGCAGAATACTTTTGAGTTAACGTAAGGTGACAGGATGGGTACATTTTGTAATTATAAGATAGTTTTTTAAATTCATCGTACTTCTCAACGAGAAATTTAGGCTCTTTAATACTAACAATAAACAACAATGCAAGTTTTATGCATGTAAATTTCATCTTTTATTTCTTGATGTCTGATTTTAGAAAAAAGTAAGATTTAACAGTAAGTGCTAAGATTATATTTGGGGTATAGTATTACTAAGTTAATTATATCTCCAAAATTAGGTTCATTAAATATTAAATTAGATTATTAAAAGTGTATTTACCAGGAGCGAACGCACGTGCTGCTTGCAGTTTGGCCTCCTGGCGGCGAATCGAGTAGAGTGTTAAAATATTTTGATGTAAATAATTTATAACTCAATTATAAAACCAACTTGAAAATGGTGTTTTCCATAAGTATGATGTTATTTTACACATTAGAAATTTTGAAAAATCTTTACCTCTTAGGCTATATTAAAATTTGTATTTTTTTTTTCTTTTCACCTATTCTTTTTAGGGGGTCAGTGGATGAGTGGTCTAAACCGTTGATTTTTAATTGCTAAAGCCCAGGATTGAATACCGCACATTGGGCACTTTTTCTTATTAAAAAAATGCTCCAACGGCTCCCAATTCTTGCAAAAGTCCAACCTCACCAGCAAGTGCAAAAGTTGAACTACTTTTCACATTTGGTGATTTACAGTAAAAGCAGTCACTAACTTCTACCCATCATGTTTATAATGGCATTTACCATGTGTTCTAGGATTTTTTTATTTTAATTATTCACACACATAACATGTAACTACAAAAGCTTTGCTGGAAGGTTATTATTAACCTTTTTTTTTACTTATATAACCGAACTATTTAAATATTATAGCATCTCTTTTTTAAAATTATCAAGGCTAAATATATTCTTTAAATTATTTTTTATTATTTATATACACTTCAAAGTAAATTTTCATTTATGTTCTAATAATTTAGTTTCTTGAAAAGCAATTTGAATATACAGGGTGTACCAAGTAAATTGGGAATAACTTTGACAGTCCATAAAACAAAAACTACTTGAGATTAAAAACTTGTTTTTTTCATTACGTAGCCATATTCATGTAAAATGCAACAGTACATGTGTGCGCAGTGTAGTGATGAAGAGTAACCGAGAATTTGAAAATCGAGCTGCCATCATCGTTGCTCTGCGCGCCGGAAGGAGCCCCAAAGAGATAGTGGATTTTCTTAAGTTGCCCAAAACCACTATTTATCGTGTCAAGAAGCAGTTTGATGAGGCCGACAGTAACAAAGAGGGGATAGCTACAAGGAAAAAGCACTCGCGTCGATCGGACAGGGTAAGAGGCGAAGAATTTGTCAAAAATGTCAAGGAGAAGATTGATGGAAACCCTGGGAAGAGCATGAGGGCCATAGCCAAGGAAATGGACGTTGGCTCTATGACAATTGTCAGATCTATCCATGAGGACCTTGGTCTCAAGTCTTATGCCCTTCGGAAAGGTCAGTTGCTGACTGAGAATATGAAGAATAACAGAAAAGGAAAGGCTGCTGCCCTCCTCAACAACCTGAAACACGACTCTTTTGGCATGCTAAGGTTCTTCTCTGACGAAAAGAACTTTGACGTGGACCAAAAGGTAAATCCCAGGAATGATCGCTGGATCTGTAAAGACCCCTCAGAGATACCTGTCGTGATGCACACGAAATTTCCTGCCTCCGTAATGGTCCTTGGCGTTATCAGCAGTGAAGGTGATGTCATGCCTCCCCATTTCTTTGAGAAGGGCCTTAGGATGAACGCTGACACCTACATCAATGTTCTGGAGACCGTTGTGAAGCCTTGGATGGACATGGTGGCCGCAGGAAGGAAGTATGTCTTCCAACAGGACTCAGCTCCAGCCCATAAGGCAAAAAAAGACACAATCGTGGCTGACACTTAACGTCCCTAGTCACTGGGGTCCTGATATTTGGCCCCCTAATTCTCCAGATTGCAATCCCCTCGACTACTATGTATGGGGCGTTGTTGAGAGAGATGTCAACAAAGCTCCTCATACCACCATCCAGTCTGTCAAGAAAGCAGTTCACACGGTGATGACCCAAATGGACAAGGTCATCGTCGCCAAGGCCTGTGCTTCATTCCGCACTCGCCTCAAGACTGTTGTAGCTAATAATGGAAACTACATTGAATAAATAAAAACTATATCCTTTTATCTACTACTGTGTCAAATTTCATTCGGATATTTTAATTTTTACTTGCAAAAAATTTCAGTTAAAATACCATTGTTGAAATTCCCAATTTACCTGGTACACCCTGTACATTTGCTTCCCAGGTTTATATTTAACATGCAAATTAAACTTCCTGCAATCATAGTGTACTTGTAACTTTTTTTGAACTTGTGGGTATACACTATAACTATATACACTATTTTAAAAAATCAATGCACCAAAAAAGAGTTGTCCGATGGGACAAAAATTGGTGTAAGTGAAGAACATTTATAGGGGAAAAATATGATTAAAATTCCAGAGTTTGATAGTCACAAATTGAGAAAGTCAATATGTTGTTGGACCCCCACTGGCCTGAATGCAGGCTACCACCTGTTGTGTCATGGACTGATAAAGATTCTGGATGGTGTGCTACTGGATTCATTGCCAAATTGTCTCCAACCATCAGGTTAAATAGTCAACATTCCGGGAGGGTTGCAATTGCTTTCCCATCACTTTTCAGATGTGCTCTATGGTTGAGAGTTCAGGCAACCTGGCTGGTCACAGAAGAGTTTGGCAAGATTGAAGTCAATTCATAGTAACACGTGCTGTGTGTGGCCGGGGATTATCTTGTTGAAAAGTAAACTCAGAGAGTTGGCAACAAAACAGGCTATAGAATGTAATCTACATACTGTTGTGCTGTAAGGGTGCCAGGAATGACTACCAATGGGGTCCTGCTATAAAATGAAATTCACCCCAGACCATAACACCCTGTTGTGTACCTGTGTGTTGTTTAAAAGGTCTAGATTCACATGCTGCCCAGGATATCTCCAGACACATTTGCAATGGTCCTCAGGACACTGAGAAATAGGACTAATCACTAAAGACTATATGTCTCCATTCAGTGCAGTTCCAAGTTGACTTGTCGGTGTACAGGTGTGAGGGGTAAGCATTATAACGGTTGGTGATCTCTTAGATTTTGCTCTTTCAATCATGATGGTCATTTTGGGCATCTGTGTGCCAGTCACACATTGGCTGATAGATAACATTGAATCCGATACTGCCACAGCCATTCTATCGCTCTATCCTCCTGTTCTGTTGCTTCCCTTGGTTGACCGCTGTCATCCTGATGCTGCATTCTTCCATTCTTGACCCACTCTTGCCAACATAGTCTAATATCCTTGCAGTACAATGGCACGACCTGATTCGAACTATGACATATGTTCTTAAATAGCACAAATCTTTCTGCAAGGCATTGATATTGTAGGAATAGGCTAACTCAAAAGAAATTAACCCTTAGTTACTGGCTCCTATTTTCCTTACACAATTACTGGCGTTCGGCCTCTCAGGCCGACTTTTTAAATCAATAATAAACCATGTTAATTATAATATTAAAAAGAAATTAAACATATTCACATAATTTCCAAAGAATAAATATTTTGTTTTTTTCGAATAAACATAGCTCTAAACAAAATTAAATTAAAATTTACAGGAAACTCTTTCTATCTAAATATCTACAATATTCTATATATATATTCTGAAAAATCTATCTAAAATATTTTATTCAAGATTAGGTGCACAATTCAAGCATATTTCAATATAATGATCTTTGCAGGTTGGTTCTTTGCATTTTTTGAATTGCATTTGAGTTCGACGATCATTTTTACATAGGTAGCATCTTTTGCGTTTTTTGGGACAAGGACTGCTGCTTGTGGATTCCTAGAGAACACACATTATTGATATTTCGTATGAATATCAAATAAATATTTGCCTACCTCAAGTGATGAAGTTCCAGCATGCTTCTGAATTAATACTTGCAGATCTCTTGACAAATATTTGGCTTTATTTCTCATATTCAAGGAATCTCTCATTAGTTGTAGAGCAAGCTGCTTTATAAAATTTTTTCGAGCCATTCCACCGTCTTGCTTGACAGCCTTATAAATTACTGCTGAATTTATTGCAACCACATCCAAAAAGTTAAAAAATAAACACAGGGGCCATCTTTTAGCTCTTCTTCCAACAGAATACATGTCTGATCAACTACATCCACACCACCTTTGGTCATATTATAAAATATGATTATCTCGGGCTTTTATTGTTCAGCAGTTTCTTGATCAATTGTTGTGGTCGAATGCATTGTGGAGAGTAATATAACAGATTTTCCTATTTTATAGGGCCATAGGATACCAAATTTTTGTTTTTTGAAAACCCAAAAGTGGAACCGAACTTCTTTTATATTATACAAAATTACAATCACAAAACACAATTTAGAATGCAGATAATTAAAGCAAGAGTAATAAAAAATAGAATTCTCAACTTATTTGGTGCGTTTGGACGTCTATAAAACCAAAAGTAAAACGGCCAATAATAGGGGTGCTAAAATTCCCAGTGACGTAATTACTGGCGCTCGGGTTTAAAGGCCGTTTGAATAGATTTCTCTTAAAATGAAAAGTTCTTCAAATAAATGCATTTTATTAAGCTACCTAAAATTTTGATGGAAAATGATGCATTTTGAAATTTTCGCAAACATTTTTAATTTTCACACGGCCTTTCAAGCCGAATGCCAGTAATTATGGGTTAACATCAATTGAAACAATTGAAAATCAGCTTGTGCCGCGCTGAATATTGAATCTAGATACACTAAAGCTATTGCTTTGCATAAATCAGCCCCCAAATTTCAATTATTTGCATGTTTGGTTGAAATGTCTTTGTAAATGTATTTTCATAAAAATCTGACAACTTGGCGGTTTGATTTTTTGTTATAGAGTGTATTTTCATGGAGTTTTGATCAGTCTTGGCATTAACATTTGAACCTACTGCAATGTTTTGTTCAAAATTTTCTGGAGCAATTATAATTGACATTTTTCAGTTTGAGCTTATATATATAGTTTCAGTGTTTATCAACGCTTTTGATGCAAGTGTAAAAAATGTTATTTTAAAAGAACTGCTCCTAAACCTGTGTTACAGATATTACTGTATTTTCATATGCGCTTTTTCTTGAGGGCCATGTCAATTACAAGTCATATTTATATGTATATATATTAAAAACAAAAAAGGCATATCCTGACCATTCATATGTTCAGTGATATTTGGCCAACCCATTTTCTTGATTAATCAAGAAATGCCAACCACATACATGTTTCGAGTTGTTGGCCCTCATCAAACAAAAATTTGGTCCTAGAGGCTTCTTGAGAAATCAAAAAATGGGTATTTAAGGCCAAGTTTGTGTAAATATGCTTACATTAGTCATCAGGATATGCTTTTTTTTTTTTGTTTTTAATATCAACACTTGACCTTTTTTTCACATATGTAGGATTGGAATAATTCAAACATAAAATAATATATGGGGCAAGCAGTTTAAGTAGAAAATGAAGCTGCGTTTTTATTAAGATGCTAAGACATTTTTTACTATCATGATGAGGCTCAATTTGGATTATAGATTAAAAATTTATTCATTTGGATTAGACTTATTACCTTGTTTTTTGCTATTATTTATTTCTTTTTGAAATTATTAAAAATATGTAATTTGAAAAGCCTATCTTTTTACAAAAAAAAAAAGCATTGGCTTCAAATAGAATTATGACAATTTTTCCATGCTTTGTTTATAAAAGTTAGGGTTAATGCCATTTTAATTTTAAGCAGGTCAAATCATTTTTAAAAATGGCTAAAAAAGCACGCATAGATGGAGATATAAAGAAATATATTGAAGCTTTGAAATCTAAGCTTGAATTATATCAAGAATTTGGTAAAAAAGCATTTCTTTTTAAATGTTAGGTCACCATATAAATTTTTAATTGTAAATACAGCACAGACCCAGTTACCAAATGGTTTGCTGATACTGAAAATGGTATTGCTCTATATATATAGACTGACCTCCAAAAGCCTATTTTTGCCAAAAGTTATTAAGTTTTGCAAAATTGTGGTTTAGATCAGAAAGTAACATCATGGTCCAAATTCAAAACTGAAATATTCTCCAAGAATTTGGCCAATCTATTGATAGCAAGGCATTGCACCAGATGATGATCTTTTGCATGATCGACCTGTAGTCTTCTAGGCGTTCATACATAATGTTACAAATATATGCTTTTTGTTGTGCTGAAAGTTGGAAGTACCCATTCAATTGATAATTCATCTTGCTTGTTAATGATTGTAAAATCTGATTTTTCAAATTTAAATTTGCACACTTTTGAGAAATCATTTTTTTTTCTATTGCACCATGTTTATATTTTACCATATTCTGGATTCATTCTACCTTCAGGAATGATATTTATTAAATTTCCAAATCTTTCATGTTTAGTTATAATTTCTTCCTTTGTTTTGTTCGTCTACTGTCACATTCTTTGATTACAAGCTATTCATTTAACTTGTTTATCTGTTGCCCTATGACTTCTGATAATTGTTATATGTTTAAAGTGTGGTTTTTCATAAGCAAATTTATATAACTTTATTATATACTAGAACCTCCCTGTAAAGGACATCTAATTGCAGAACCAAAATGTCCTTTAGGGAGAGGTGTCCTCTAACCGGAGAATCGCTAAATTGTAAATATGGTATTTTTGCAAATAAAAACTGTCCTTTGTGGAGAGGTGTCCGCAAGTGGAGTGTCCGCTAAAGGGAGGTTCTACTGTATTAGATTCTTAACACAATTGTATTCAAAATTTGAAAATATGCACTTTTTAGAAAATAACCTTCTTTAACTGTAATGATAAAATATTGGTTTTGGGCTTAGCCCATTAGTGGTGAATCCTCTTGGTGGTTTGACAAGCTTCATCTACCACTTGTTCTAAATATTGTGTTTTTGACTATTTTAATTATACTCTATCCCTGGTAAATTATTGTTAGGGAATGATATTCTTATGAGATAGTTCTCTTGTGTTAAAGAAATACCATTTATATATCTATATTAATAAAATGCAAATTTCATAAGTGGTGTTCACTAAAAACTTTCGTTACAATGCATCAATTTCGACCAAATTTTCAACATTTATGTAAAACGAGATGGAGCAGGTTTTGCTTAACATCAAAATATTTTTCCTAACTTTAACATGCGTAACTTCGCTGTTATCGATTAAATACAAAAAAAATCAACAGAGTCAATTTTATTTATATATAAATACAAAAAAATTCAGCAATTTATTCAACTCAATCTAAAAAAATATTCAAAACAAGCAATTTTAAGATAACACCATATGTAAAACAGTCGGCCAAGAAAACAACAACGATATTACATCTTTCTCACATATTCAAACACAATCTTGATTAATAATTAAAACTAATCTTTAACATTGTTTATTATACTTCATAATATATAATATTCGTTAGGCAAACTTTCACTCGGATAAAACCCGGGCGAAGCCGGGTACACATCCGCTAGTATTAAATATAAAGAAGGCATCTCCTGACCACGAGCACATGTGCTTTTTAGATGGCAGAGCGCCATCTAGTGGAGCAAGAATAAACTAAACGTTTATTTAGCTTGCTCCGTGATATTTGGCCAACCCAAGCGTTTAGTTTATTCTTGCTCCACTAGATGGCGCTCTGCCATCTAAAAAGCACATGTGCTCGTGGTCAGGAGATGCCTTCTTTATTTTTAATATCAACACCTGACCCACTTATCTTTTATTTTTTTCTATTGTTTTCTCATTTATATATATATATATCAAATTTTTGGTGTGTTCTGGTTACTCCGAGCTTCAATGATCTTAGAAGCTTTAATTTTATTATTTTTTAAATATGGACTTGGGTTTAAACAAGTTCATATTTTAAAAAATGTCAAAACAATATTTTTCTATCAGTGATAAAAATGTGCTTTTATAACATCAGTCTTTTTTGAAAAGTTAATTCTGATACCCCCATCATTTCCCATTGACTTTTAATAAGCTTCTAGTTTTTTACTGCTTGGCTAATTCTTAAAATTTATATTGGCACTGAAATCTTTGAAAAAAAATTAAATATCGTAATATTTGCACCATCTCTGAAAAATAATACAATTTTTTAACACAACTTTTTAATTATTATATAAAATTTTTGTTCAAACTTAACTTTTTGTTCAAAATGAAATGAGTGGGTTCACCATTGATGTGCCATACCCTCTCCCATTTCACTTTTTTTTTTTTTTTTTTATCATAGCAGTACAAGGGCTGTGTAAATATATATATAAAGGTGAAGTTAATATTTTGATTCATCTTTCCTTTAAATTCCGAAATAGAAAATTTTATAAATTTATACATGAATATAAATTCCAAGTTCAAATTATATTTCTCAAACATAACTATCGTTTATATTTATAAGTTTATAATTTATTAATTACTTACATTGAGAGATCGTGATATTATACCAAATACCTTATATTTTAAGAAATACAACTCCTAACACCTAGTGTTTAGTTCATCTTAATTAATAATTAATACACCCGTTTATATATATATATATATATAACGTTTATTGTGTAAGGTAAGCAAATACAATCCATGTTGTTTACCAGGATCAAGTGTTTTTTTTTTTTCAGCAGTGATGATGATATATATTTTTATAAAACAGAATATATATTTTTTTTACATTTTATCCCAGACACTGGCTTCAAAACAATAAAAGAAAATATTTATTCAAAATAATTTAAAAGTAATGAACCATCTCAATAGTTTGCCAATTTATTTTTTCTTATTATATCAGTAAGATCTTTAGAGAAATTTATAAAATTTTAGAAATAATACTAATTTATGTACCTCTGTACATACCTCTGTATGTACCTCTACAGACCTATAAGCTTATGTCCATAGTTCACTAAACACCCCTAAGCTGCCTTCCATAGAAAATGCAGGGTATATAACAAAACCAATCCAATACAATAGTAGAGCGGTCTAGAAATTAATTTGGCGAAACCGCTGAGAGGGTTCACTACTGATGAGCCAAGCCCTCTCATTCAATAACACATATTATTGCAGTAAGGTCTGTAGAGATAATATTTGATGATATTTAAAAGAAACGCATGGCCAGTAAATTTATTTGTGTACATTTTTTAACGATAGATGGCAATAAAATTTAATTTACTAATAATACTAATTTGTTTATTGTCGTGCTACATCATACTCAGCAGATAATTTATCATAAATAAAATAACATACACAAGTCTTTATTAGAGGTAAATAATATTTCTATTAACGAGCACATGACTAGTAAAAAAAACAAAAAAAAAAGGAACTACAAAACTTTATATGATAATTTTGTCACAACCATGTCATTTAGGATGAAGACATTTTCATTGGTGACAATAGGTGAGGAAGAGCAAGAGGAATAAGTAAATGATACAACATCACATAGTAAACATTATAGCCTTCAATAAGTTAAAAAATTGAACTGAGCGAAGTTTGAACCACACACACACAGAAATAATATTTTACATCAAACATACTATCTTGTAGCTTAGGTCTCACATGAAAGTTTCTTGGGTTTGATGATGTTATAGAGGGTGGGGGTAAAGCTGATTATTTTCTCAGTAATTTTCTCTTGTAATTTTCGTGATTATGTTCTGTTTAAACCGCCTAGAGTGACAGAAAGTGACAACCTTATTAAAGTTTTATCTTAATAAAGCAAAGTAATTAAGTATGTGTGAGGTGTTAAATGGTTTTCTAAATGTAAAAAAAAACAACGGAGTATTGCATGTAGAAGGTTTGCTATAAATGCTTCATCTATTTTCAAAAAAAAAAATATATATATATATATGTCACATTCTGCTTATAAATTATTTGTAGATGTAAATTTTACACTGTTAGGATTTATGTAAATATTTGTAACTATATAAAAGAGACGCGTGATTGAAATAAATTGAGTCAGAAGATTGCAACGTTTCTTTCTTCATTCACGCTAACAATAAGTCCTACATATTGGCGTGTCCGAAACCTTAGATACGTTTCAGAAGTCGACAGGATTTTGACCCGCGATGGGAAGGAAGAGAGCAAGCACCTCATCGAAGGAAGAACCACTGGAAGAAAGAAGAAATATTAATCTTCCTTTCGAACTGATCCCGAGATATGATCCAGATGAAGGACTTAGCTACGATAACTGGTCAAGATTATTTGACCATCAGGCACAACAACAAGGTCTCTCTTCAAAAGAATCCCTGTCCATGATGCCAATGTTATTCAAGGGTAAAGCTCTGGAGATGTATGCTTTGATCTGCAGGGATATATCCTCATTGGAGGAACTGCATTCTGGGATGAAACGCTTTTTTTCATGAGCCGGAACATGGATTACATCGAAAATTCTGGCAAGTAAGAAAAGGACGAGAACAATCCGTAAAAGAATATTACTTTGCAAAGATTAAACTCGCAACCAAATTGGGACTGTCACAGGAATTGATCTTGGAGGGATTAACTTCTGGCGTCGAATCGGAGTTTGAGCGCTTTTTGATCGCTGCCTCACCGACAAGTCTGGAGCGCTGGCTTGAGATTGCCGAGGCCATAGAGATATCTCACTGCCGAACCACAAGTTTAGCCTCGGGAATGGAGATGGGTTATCCTGCCCGACGACGACCGTCTACTTCCTGGCAGGGAGGACAGGGCTTTAGAACGCGGAACTGGAGAGAGGGAAGGAACGATCGTCCCGGGACCCACCTTCCGCCAACTAGGAACCAAACCGCAAGCCTTGCCGCCGTTCAAGATCACGAGGGTGAGTCACCAGCCTCTATCAGGAGACTCGAACAGGGCGATTGACGCCTACCCAGTCTGCACGTATTGTTGAGGGATCGTGTAGACGGGGTGGATTTTAAGTTACTTTTTGTTTTAGACTCTGGATCAGAAATAAATGTCCTTCCCAGGCATCTAGTGCCGGCGGAATTTATTACATTAATTAGGGAACCCAAACTTAAATCTTTAAAATCGGTTAGCCATTGTATCGCCATTGTTGGCGAGATTGAGTTAAATACTACCATAGGAGATAAGTCGCTCAATCTTTTGTTTCATGTAGTTCAGAGTGGAAGCCTTAATTTTGGTATTTTATCTGCCAAATACTTACCCTATTTTAAGGTGAAAATTGATTTTAATAATAGTTACATTAAACAGAATAATAGAAAATTAGGCCAGTTTAATTACAGTTTTTCAGGCAGAGAATTAGAAGCTATACAGAGATTTTACCAAATTCAAAACTATTATGCTAAAATTAGTAGAACCAAATATTGCAATCATCATGTAAATTGTTTAAAAGTAAATAGAAAATGTCTTAGGATTAGAGATTCGTTATTCTATAGAAATGTTGAAAACTTGCTTGAAGATAATGTTTGTAATTTTGTTTGTTCCGTGCCAGACAGTGGAGCAGTTCCTTATGTATTAAAATCTAAGCCAGTGTATCAACCAGATGCAAAACCTCTGCCACTGCCTGACACGAATGATTGTTTTTTACATGATAATATAGAACTTTTCACTATGGTAAAAATACTATTAGATAATCATGCAGAGATCTTTGGGGAAAACAAATTTAATATAAAACCCTTGAACATCCAGCCTCCAAGACTGAGACTGAGTGACAAAAAGCCTGTCTGTGTTAGACCATATCGTCATAGCTTGAGAGATCGGGACTTGATAAAACGACAAATTGAGCAATTGTTAAAATACGGTTTAATCAAACCTGCATCTTCCCCATACAGCGCACCTGTGACGCTCGCACCCAAGAAGGGCGAGGGAAGGGTTAGGCTTTGTATCGACTATAGACTCCTAAATAGGAAAATAATTTCGGATTCGTTCCCTATTCCGTTAATGGAGGATATAGTTCAGAAGGTACAGGGCGCCAGAGTATTTTCATGCCTCGATATCTTGAGCGCTTACTGGACAATCCCTCTTCATCCAAAAGATCGGGAGATGACATGTTTCTCAACTTCTGAGGGCTCTTATGTCTGGTGTAGATTGCCGTTTGGATTAAAGACCGCCCCGGCAATATTTAATAGAAAGCTCTCTGCCATTCTGCAGAAATACAAACTTGATAATGTAACATCTTATTTTGATGATATTTTAGTATTTTCAGAAAACGAGGAATCCCATTTAAAACACCTCGGACAAATATTCGAGATTTTAAGAAAAGAAGGCATACAGTTAAGGAGAGATAAATGTCTACTATTTATGAAAAGGATAACTTATCTCGGCTATGAAATTTCGGAGAACCAGATCTCGCCTTCGGGCGTTAATGTCGATGTCATCAAATCATTGCCCCCACCTCGTGATTTGCGATGTTTAAGATCCTTTTTGGGAAGCGTGACACATTACGCAAAATTTATAAAGAATTTTAACAACCTAAGAGCCCCTTTGAATGAGCTTCTCAAGAAAAACTCCCGGTTTATCTGGACGGAGGAATGTCAGAGAAGCTTTGAGGGCTTAAAGGAAGCGCTATGCTCCAAACCAATACTTCAACTTTTTAACCCTTCTTTGGCTACACATATTTATTGTGATGCCAGTACCTCGGGTATAGGAGCGGTGCTTAAACAGGAATATCCTGATGGCACGCAAAAGCCGTTCACCTATTTCAGTAGGGCTTTGCGAGGTGCCGAGTCTAAATATACGATAACAGAACTAGAACTGCTCGCGGTGGTCGAGACTTGTAAGCGCTACCACCCTTACATATCCGGCAGTCACGTCATAGTTCACACGGATCATAAGGCGCTAATATGGCTGAATAGCTTCAAACACACCAATGGGAGACTGTTCCGATGGTCTTTGAAGTTGTCCGAATATGACTTGGATTTTAATTACAACAAGGGTTGTGAAAATCACGAAGCCGACATGCTCTCCAGACTTCCATACTCTTATTTTTTGTCAGCTCAAGCCTTGAAACAAAACCAGGGTGATTTATCGATACCACCTTCAAAATTATACTCTATAGTGGATGGTATTACTTATATAAGACTTAATAACAAGGATAGAGTAGTTGTTCCCCCGGAGCTCCAAGATGACCTGATTCAGAAAGCCCATGAATCTTTAGGACACCCAGGCATCAGTGCTATGATCAGAGCACTGTCCGTTCAATACTATTTTAAGGGGATGATAGGGAAGATAAAGAATTATGTTAAGAATTGCAAGGAGTGTCAAACAATAAAGAGTAGCACCCAGCCCTCCTATGGACTGATGGGATCATTGCCTAGGGCGGCAAAACCCTTCGATGTCGTGGCTTTGGATACGGTTTTGGGCCTAGGAGGTTATAATAGTGCAAAAAATTGTGTCCATACCGTTATCGACCATCATTCACGATATATCTGGGGATATGCTTCCAAAGGCACATCCATCGCGACGTACATAAATATCATAAACCAATTGTTAAATATAGGAAAACCTAGAATCTTAGTCACGGATAGACATCCCTCGTTTGTCTCGAAGAGATTCAATAAATTTCTTCAGGAGAAAGGTATAAAGCACGTGATGACCTCCCCGTCCCATCCAGAGTGTAATGGACTAGTAGAACGGGCTAATGCGACGTTGATTGGAAGATTAAAAATACAACATCAAGGTAACCCTAGGGCCCCTTGGCCAAAATTGTTACAAAAAAACGCTGGAAGAATATAGAGACACACCCCACTCTACGACTACATTCCCTCCGATATACTTGCTGTACGGGACCCTCCCTTCCTACATGTCTGATCTTACTAATCCGTATCCGCCAGTAGAAAGGGCCCGAGCCATTGCCAATGAAAAAACCGAGGAATTGCATAAACGGTTAGTTAAAAGATACAATAGTTCACATAGATTCCCGAATTTAAAAATTGGAGATAAGGTTTTGTATCGAATCCCTCATCAGGTAGGCCATGGCAAACTGTCACCAGTTTATTATCCAGACCCATACACCGTTCTTTCTACCCCATCCCCTCACACAGTTGAAATAAATAAACCGTGCCAGCCTGAAAATAAGCCCAGCACAATAGTTAATGTATCTAAATTAAAATTATGGGACCCTATTTCAACCTCGAATGAAGGCAGGCGGAATTATCCATTTCCCTTCCAAGATGTGGAGGATTTGAATGGATGTCTGTAATCTGACCATGGCCAAACGTTCGAAAGGAGTTTCCACTCTCTGAGGGGCTGCTTAATACCGCAAAATGTTTCTTTTGCGTCCATGTGGTTTTTTTCTACTTCAATGGTAGGGCTTGAATTCTCTCTACAAACATTGAAGGACTCAGCTAATAATGGACAATACAGCCCTGTTAGATATGTTCTAAGTGACACGCCTGGGAAGGAGAGAAAGGGGAAGAGAGAGGGAAAAAAAGAACAATTTTTTTACAGGCCGGTCACCCCAGGGATCTCTAGTAAAATGGTCACTATGCGATACAGTGAATTAGGTACGCACCTGGATACCCCAACTATCAGGTCCGACTGCCCTACTGCCATAGTGATAATACTTTTATTATTATTGTTATTATTATTATTGTTTTTTTTTTTCTTTTTTTTTTTTTTCTCTCTGCAGAATGTTTTTTTCTCTCTAACCTTCCAACCCCTCCCAACCTCCATTTGTGTAAATAAATCTGAGATTTATTTTTTTTTAGTAGGGGGGTTTGTCACATTCTGCTTATAAATTATTTGTAGATGTAAATTTTACACTGTTAGGATTTATGTAAATATTTGTAACTATATAAAAGAGACGCGTGATTGAAATAAATTGAGTCAGAAGATTGCAACGTTTCTTTCTTCATTCACGCTAACAATAAGTCCTACATATTGGCGTGTCCGAAACCTTAGATACGTTTCATATATATACCACACCACTGCACACTCAATTTAATTTTAGTAATTGTATTTTTATAGTGCATATATACACTGGTGATCTCTAAGCAATCATTTGGAACTCATTTTTATGGGTGATTATTTTGGTTAATAAGATGTGTAAAAATAACTTGATGTAGAAATTAGCGCTTATTTTAAACCTTAAATGTTAATTTAAAATATTAGTATGTAATAGTATAAAAGTATAGTGTAAAAGTATGTAATTATTAAATAGAATAAAAGCAAAAATATAGGTAGGTAGTGATTTGAGAGCAGTAATGATAGTTTCGTGGCTACAAAGGAGACAGGATTCAAAAGCAGAAACCCGTGAGGAATAGATCGTGGAGGAAAGGGACCAGGTCCACCCTGGGAACAACTGGTGTCGAGACCATCTCGGTGCCAATTGTCCCCTCACCATCGAATCCAGGTGATTTTGAACTGCTTTGAGTAGGATAAATTATCCCCCAGGGGGAAGGGAGTAAAATGGGTTGGATGGTTATTGGACCAAGGTTTTTTTTATTAGGCTATTTTAATTTTCCTTTCCTCATACTCCCACACAGGCCATCTTTATTTGATATTTCTGAACATTATTACAGGTATATGAAAATATTAGAATCAGTTCAGATCAATTATTATAGTCTTAAGCTAAAAAAACCAAGGGTATTAAAAAGGCCAGCTCCAAACAGACCAGATGCAACTTTAACATTAAAAAAAAAACAAGAATCAGAAAGCTAATATTTTAGCTCAACAAAAAGTATTTGTAGCTGAGACAAGAATTTGCATTAAGAGGAGGATCAGATCAAACGCCTTGAACTTGGCAACGCGAAACCTGGAATCATGTGTGGAAAGGCAGGCCCTTTGGACAAAATGGATTAGTTATGTCCTTCGTGATAATTGGCGTCGCTGACAGACTTTTGGCCAAATTCATAGCAGCGGAAGCCAATTCTTATGACTGGAATGGACCTCATTAGTAATGACAGTGTAGAGTTATTTGAGAATAAAACGTTGTATTATGAAGTTTTATACTCCATGTAGTCATATATTATTACTGTCCTTGCCCCCATTTTTTCAGACCATCATCGATATAATGAGGAGAATTTAAGACTAATTAGCTAAAGCCCTTATATATGATTCTTCTATCTTCCTATATACCTTTCATTGTTTATTTAAACATTTAATTTATAAATATATTGAATTAAAATTACATTTGTTTTCTACTGGATCACGATACTCCAATAACCCTATAGTAATAATTTTGCCCTAGATTAGTTGGCCTAGGAGTCTATCTGGGCTGATTTATCAGATTTCAATACCACTTCTCTGACCGATGTTCTGTTAGAATCCTGAAACACTACAAAGAATAACGTCCTGGGTGGTGTGAAACCTCTGCCAAATAAGGATTAAAAAATAAAGTATTGCACACATGCATACCACTTTAAAAGACTTTGATTACCAAAAAAAAATAAAAATAAAAACTTTTCGAATTAACATAGGTATTCTCCAAAAAGACATACATGTCAAGTTTCTCTTCACACTAGTTTTATACTTCAGAATTTTGGGTTGGTGGAAAGATGGTCTAAGCCGTTGATTTTTGACCAGTACGACCTGGATTAGATTCCCGCATTGGCACTTTTTTCCCCCCGATTAAAAAAAAATTCTCCAATGGTCCCCGATTCTTGCAAAAGTCCAACCCCACCAGCGAGTGCAAGTAACCAAACGGGGTTCTGGCACATTTGTAAGTGCAAAGTCGAACTGCTTTTCACATGTATAGACATGTGGTGCACTTACAGTAAAAGCAGTCGCCTACTTCTACCCACCACAATTATCATGGCCTGTACCACGTGTACTAGGGATAAGCAAAAAAAAAAAAGGGGGGTGACAGCTTCTGAACCCTACTCAAGGACAATTACTCATATTGTATATAACAAATGACAACGTTAAGACGTGAATATTTCTTTCACAAATAATTAAAAATTTCACTATCCTTACGGCGATGAAAAAAATATATTGGGAAGGCTTGGCTCATCAGTAGTGAACCCTCTCAGCAGTTTCGCCAATTTAATCTACCAGACCGCTGTATTGGATCATTCTGCTTATACTTTTGTGTTTTTTCAAAAATTATTTATTTATTCATGAATACTGTTGTGGGTCAGTGATGCAAAAAGAACAGCCAAAAGAAATGATTTATGAATATAGGATTATTATTTAATATAAGGATATATGAGGATATATATGATGACACAGCAGTAAAAACAAAGGCAGGCTTAAGACTATATAGAAGATGACGCACGGCAGAAGGGGAGGGGCGTTCCCATTGGTTAGTCATCTCCATGCAGCGCCGCCAAGCGGTGCCCGTGTCCACGCCTGTGTCCACGCTTCTCTCATCATTCCCCCACTGAAGCGCTGGACAGGAGAACAGTTCATAAAGTCACAGGCGTTCTTGTGAGCCACTTTGCTCAGGGTCTTGGTGAAGACGTCGGCCAGGTTCTCCTTTTTAGGGATGTAGACAATCTTGATCTCTCCGCTAATTATTCTTTCTCTGACGTGATGGTATCTTATGTCAATGTGTTTGGATCTGTTGTTCTCCACATTATTTTTGGAAAAGTCTATAGCGGATCTATTAACGCAATGAATTATCAAGGGAAAAGCAAAATTTGATAAGAACTTTAATTCTTTCAAGATGGTAGCGATCCAAACTGCTTCCTTAGTGGTCTGGGATAGCGCTAAATATTCTGCCTCCATTGTGGAAAGTGAGACACACTTCTGTTTGCAAGTCTTCCATATGACTAAGGAATGTCCTATAGTGATAGCGGTCCCACTATTGGACCGTCTGTCATCGATGTCGCTAGCCCAATCTGCATCACTGTATGCACAAACATCATTGGAATCATTCCGGCGATAAACGAGAGATAGATTTATGCTCCCGTGTAAATATTGCCACGTGGAAAATTAGGGAAGACAAAAACTTCAGGAGGAAACAAATTTTATTTCAGGGAAGGACGTACTCAGAACGGTAAACAAAAGATAAGCCACGAGGGAAATTTACAGAGTCGCCAGATATAAAAATAAAAATGACCACTCTGTTAAATAAAAAATAATAAAATTAAGAAATACTATGTTACATAAATTAAATTAATACATACTATGTTACATAGCTTCTTCCCTATGGGAGCTGTGACCCACAGCTAGCAATTATTGTAGATACTGACGTGGATTTGACGTGCTTCTACCAAGGATTCCATCGAAGTCTTGGAACTTTGTCCCTAGTACCTTTGCGTCCATTTTCTTGCGGCGTGAAGAGCGGCTTTGTCGTCGTATCGTCTATAGGGGCATCGTCATCTTCGAGGGAAGTCTTGGCTTTAGCACGGCGGTGGAATCCTGATGTCAGTCTCCGAAAATGTAGATCACAGCACCCATGGCTTCAAGGTCTTCTCGGCGATCTTCAGTTTGTCTTCCCTAACTTACCCAGCATCTCCACCAAAATGCCACGTGGAAAATTAGGGAAGACAAAAACTTCAGGAGGAAACAAATTTTATTTCAGGGAAGGACGTACTCAGAACGGTAAACAAAAGATAAGCCACGAGGGAAATTTACAGAGTCGCCAGATATAAAAATAAAAATGACCACTCTGTTAAATAAAAAATAATAAAATTAAGAAATACTATGTTACATAAATTAAATTAATACATACTATGTTACAATATCTTAAGACGTGTTTGGCAGCTTGCCAATGTCGACGTCCAGGGTTGCTAGAGAATTGAGCTAATCTCGTAACGGAAAACATTAAGTCTGGCCTAGTACAATTCGCAAGATAAAGTCGCCATTCTAAGTCGCCATATAGATAAGCGTTATCTACGTCGAGATGTCTATTGTACCATTTCATGTTCAAACTTAACGTTATCAAAACTCTGATTACAGCTAAGTTAATAACAGGTGCATAAGTTTCCTGAAAATCGATTCCTTGTTTCTGTGAGAAACCTCTAGCTACTAAACGTGCTTTGAAACGCTCTACATTTCCGCTCTCATTTGTCTTCACCTTATACACCCATCTGCTGCTAATCGGTTTCTTTCCCGGCGGTTATGTTGATAACTCCCAAGTGTCTCGTTCCTGAAGCACTCTAAGCTCATCTTCCATTGCTTTTCTCCAATACATGGCTTCGGGAGATTGGACTGCCTCTTCAAAACTTTGCGGCTCTGTAACATCTAAAAAATTTAACTCTACTCTTGGTTTACCTTTTCTCCCATATGGATTTTGAACAATGTTTTTGGAGGTGGAGGGTTGTGGTAGAGTGTCCTCTACCCCCACTGAATCCAAATTACTCGGTAATTCATTCTCTAGGTCGTTATCATGATTAGTCTCAGGTTCTAGCCAAACGTGGTTGTACCTTTCCGGTTCTGTCTCTTCGACTATTTTGGTCCACTCAAGTCCAATTTTAGACTCATCGAATCTAACATGTTTTGTTTCAATCACCTTTTGTAATTCTGGGCACCAGAGACGGTATCCACGTGTTTGAGTAGAGTATCCTACCAGAATACATCTACATGCCCGATGGTCTAATTTTCGCCTTCTTTCTCTTGGTATATGGCTATATGCCAAACATCTAAATGCTTTTAGGTGTCTTACACTAGGATTTCTTTCTAACCAAAGTCCATCAGGTACTTTGTCTTTTAGAGCACTATTATAACATTTGTTTTTAATGTAAGCAGCTGTATTTACCGCCTCTGCCCAAAATCTTTGGGGGAGATTAGCGCTATGTAAACAAGCGCGGGTCATATCTAAAAGTGTTCGATTTACACGTTCTGCCACACCGTTCATTTGCGGAGAATACACGTTTGTGCGTTCATGCTTTATCCTTAGTTTTTGTAATTTGTCTTGGAATTCTCTATTGCAAAACTCAAGTCCATTATCCGATCGTAACACTTTAATTTTATTACCAGTTTGTCTCTCTACAGTGGCTCTATAGATATCGAAATGTTTTAATACCTCATCTTTGTTTTTCAGAAGATACACAGTAATCCTTCTTGAGAAATCATCAACAAAAGATAGAAAGTATCTATTGCCTCCGGTTGATTTTACCGGCATTGGACCGCAAATATCTGTGTGGATAAGCTCCAAGGTCTGTTTAGATCTAATATTGCCTAGGTTTTTATGTGACGCTTTAGTGGATTTGGCGATACAACAATCGTCGCATAGGCCTTTGTCTCTAGAGGAAATTTCTAAGCCTATTACGAGCTCCTCCCGCGCCATCTTTTCAATGGCGTTACTGTCAATATGGCATAACCTTTGATGCCACGTTCTTAAGGAATTGTTCTGAAAATGGTCCCTTTCACTATTAAATGCTGTTTTACTGGAGTTTAAGGTCTTACCTTTCACAATGTAGAGGCCATTTACATTTGTCGCTTCCGCTATAATCCTGTTTTCTGGGTTGAAAACGCGAGCTACCATATTACGGAAGGTCACACGGTTGCCGTTTTCTTCTATCTTGGAGACTGACAGCAGATTCCTTCGCACATTTGGGACGTATAACACATTGTTTAGCTTGATTTCGATGCTTTCATTATGGATAGACGTCTGGATAAATATGTGTCCATATCCTTTGGCCTCAGTTGTCCCACTCGCAGTCATAATAGGATCAGAAGACACCTCCCGAAGGTCAATGAACCAGTCCTTGTTTCTGCATACATGGTTGGTTGCTCCGCTATCCAGCAGCCACGAATCCTCGTCGCTCGTTAGGTTGAGTGCAGCCAGGAAGTTATCTGACTTGTTTACCTTCCTCTGATAATGCTGATTATCGCGGTTTCTAGTTGTTTGCTTCAATCCTCGGCAGTTGGCGGCGATGTGGCCGATCTTCCCGCATCGGTAGCATTTTCTTCGACTGTCGGTACTGTTGTTATTTTGAAGCTTGTTCACCTGTAGCACCTCCTTGGATGAATCCTCCTTTCTGGTTGTTCTCCTCTCGTGTTCCGTTAGCAGGACCTGCCTCACCTTGGATGACGTGAACTCATCATCCGTCATGTTGCTAAAGTTCATTATAATCCCATCATAGGAGTCTGGTAGTCCAGATCTTCATCCTTTACTTCACATCCCGCTTCTCTGAGATGATCACTGCAGGTCTTGAATCTTGATAGGTAATTTATCATATCTTCTTCTTCGATGAACTTGATGTTCACGAATTGTTTCTTGAGTTGAAGAATTCGCGCCCTTGATTTCGGTTCAAATATTTGTTCCAGGGTCGTCCAGGCTTCACTTGCAGTCTTACAGTCGATAACGTGTATTTGTTGCTCTGTAGAAATC
Organism: Cordylochernes scorpioides; assembly: GCA_030710605.1. NCBI lineage: Eukaryota > Metazoa > Arthropoda > Arachnida > Pseudoscorpiones > Chernetidae > Cordylochernes > Cordylochernes scorpioides. The sequence continues at coordinate 22,592,341 of CP092864.1, read as the reverse complement.
GATAGAGCAATCGTTGCCAGTGCCTTTTCTTGTTTAATTTTTGTCTTTTCATATTTTCTTTGATCCTCATCAGCGTCGATCGCTTCTTCGTTAATTACACATTCCCATAATCCTCTTTCGATCAGGAGCATCTTCATGTTAAATTTCCATGATCGATAATTACTGCTGGTGAGCTTCTCGACGTTCAGGGCAAGCGCTTGGGAAGACGACGCCATCTTGGTTTCACTTACTTTTTGTTCTTTTTAATGCAGACAACCACGCTCTGCTACCATGTTGTGGGTCGGTGATGCAAAAAGAACAGCCAAAAGAAATGATTTATGAATATAGGATTATTATTTAATATAAGGATATATGAGGATATATATGATGACACAGCTGTAAAAACAAAGGCAGGCTTAAGACTATATAGAAGATGACGCACGGCAGAAGGGGAGGGGCGTTCCCATTGGTTAGTCATCTCCATGCAGCGCCGCCAAGCGGTGCCCGTGTCCACGCCTGTGTCCACGCTTCTCTCATCAAATACCTATTTTGTCCCCTTCAAAGTAATCCCCATGAGATATTATACACTTGTGCCAACGGTTTTTACAATCTTCGAAGCACTTCAAAAAATTATTTTAAAAAAAATCTTTTCAGCTCCTCCTTCGATGCCGTCGTTATCCGTCAAGTGTAGCGTAACGTCGTCCTTTCATGAGTCTCTTCAGTTTAGGGAACAAGAAAAAGTCACAGGAGGCCAGATCTGGGGAATACGGTGGCTGCGGCATCATTAGTGTGTTGTTTTTGGCCAAAAAGTCGCGCACAAGCAACGATGTGTGAGCAGGGGCGTTATCGTGGTGCAAAAGCCAATTTTTGTTCTTCCACAAATCCAGGCGTTTCTGGCGGATTGCTTCGCGAAAATTGCGCATAACTTGCAGGTAATATTCCTTATTGACCGTTCTACCCTGTGGCAAGAACTCATGATGCACCACGCCCCTGCAATCGAAGAAAACTGTCAGCAAAACTTTCACATTCGACCGAACTTGGCGCGCTTTTTTCGGTCTTGGTTTGTGCGGCAGCTTCCATTGAGATGATTGAGCTTTGGTTTCCACGTCATAACCATAAACCCACGCTTCGTCACCAGTTATGACCCCCTGGAGCAAATTTGGGTCGTCGCGGACAGAGTCCAAAATCTCATTAGCAATGTTCATGCGATGCTGTTTTTGGTCGCAATTGAGAAATTTTGGTACGAATTTCGCGGCGACCCGTCTCATGCCCAAATCATTGATAAAAATCGAATGGCACGAGCCAATCGATATGTTTAGGTCCTCAGCAACTTCTCTAACGGTGATTCGACGATTGGCCAATATCATTTTCTTTACTTCATTAATTTTTTCGTCTGTTGTTGAAGTGCTCGGGCGTCCGGCACGCTCTTCGTCGTTCACATCTTCTCGGCCTTCTGAGAACATTTTGTACCACCGATAAACGTTGCTTCGGTCCAAGGTAGCTTCTCCGTATGCCATAGTCAACATTCGGAATGCATCCGCGCACCTAATTTCGTTTTTCACACAAAATTTGATACAGGTTCTTTGATTTATTTTTTTTAATAGGTAAAAATCGAAGACGATCCAAAACACCTGCAAGCAAAGCAGCTGTCAACAATTAAGTGAACATTTAAAATGGCCGAGCTTGTCGGCATAAGTGAGAGACATGAGTACCAACATAAAGCCACAAAAAGAACGAAATTCGAATATACGTAACCCGCAAAAATTCAAAAGTCGCGATACTTTTTGAACACACGTGGAGCCCTAGAAATGGTATTTAAGCAAACTACGGACATAAGCTTTTAGGACAGTATAATTACATTTAAATATTTGCATCAAGCAATGCTCTTCCGCAAAGGCCATGTAGAAGCCATAATTTGATCCATCCAAATCTCAAGAGCCGTTCAATAAACTTTGTAAAACCTACGAATATACGCCCTACGACTGAATACGTGAAATTCAACTAACAGGTAAAAATAACATTAACAGAAACAATTATAATTTTAAATTTGAGTTCATTCATTTGTAACACAATAGAAGACAATACCAGCAGTAAATGAACTCCAGCTACATATGAATTCATGAAAATATGGAGATCTGCATTATATATAATCACTTGAAACCCCAAAATAAATTATAACATAAAGTGAAGTCACATTTTAAGCCTTAAATGTTAATTTTAAATATCAGTATGTAATAGCATAAAAGTATATTGTAAAAGTATGTAATAATTGAATAGAATAAAAGCAAAATATAGATAGGTGGTGATTTAGGAGTAGTTGTGGTAGTTTTGTGGCGAGTGGTAAGGCATACTACTCTGATCATAAAGTTTCGACACTTTGCTCATAAGTTAAAAAAAAACTTTAATATTTTACCAAATTCAAATTGTCCCCTTCAAAGTAGTCCCCGTTGGCCGCGATGCACTTCAGCCACCTTTTTTTCCAGTCGGCCAAACACCTCTGGTAGTCTCTTTTCGGGATCGCCTTCATGGCCTTCTTCGATTCCACTTTGATCTCTTCTATGCTCTGAAATTTTCGGCCCTTTAACTTTTTTGAGCTTTCTAAAAAGGAAGAAGTCGCAGGGGGCCAAATCGGGACTGTAGGGGGGTTGGGGGAACACAGAGGTTTAGGGGTCCTGCAGGAACTTCGAGATTTTGAGGGCTGTGTGCGCCGGCGCGTTATCATGGTGGAGGATCCACGACTTGCTCCTCCACAGCTCCGGCCGTTTCTGCCTGATCGCTTCCCTCAATCGCCTCAAAACTCCCAGGTAGGAGTCGGCAGTTATTGTAGAGCCTTGTTGTTAATATTCATGATGAACGATGCCCTGGTAGTCGAAGAACACCGTCAACATGACCTTGACTTTGCTGGGAGCCTTCCTCGCTTTCTTTGGTCTCGGCCCATTTTTGAAGCGCCACTCCGATGCCTGTTGGGTAGTTTCCGAATCAAAGCCATAAATCCATGTTTCGACTCCAGTAATGACCCTCTTCAGCAATTCGGGGTCGTCGGTTGTCGCTTCGAGATTGAGACTGGCCGTTTCTTTTCGGGCGTTCTTTTGATCAAAAGTCAAATCTTTGGGAACGAGAACGGCGTTGAGTTTTCTCACTCCCAAAATGTCCTTCATTATCGATTGAGTCGACCCGAATGAAATCCCTGCTTCTTCGGCGACCTCCCTGATAGTTATTCGTCGGTCTTCACGCACCAGTTCCAACACCTTGTCCACTTTTTCAGGCGTGGTTGATGTGGACGGTCTCCTGGAATGCTCGTTGTCGGCGGTCTCTTCCCGACCCTCCTTGAAGCGCTTGTACCACTCAAAAACTCGTCTTCGCCTCCTGACGGCATCCTCGTAGGCTGATTGCAACATCCAAAAAATTTCCGCACCCTTAAATCCGTTTTTCACACAGAACTTGATGAAAAATCGTTGATCCTCCATTTCGGTGACTAACGAAATCGAAGCACGGGCAAAATTGCTTCACTTCGAACAGCCGTTGCTCGCGCTGTTGTGGCGCGTGATTTTTGAAAATTGGCAGGTCTCCAAGCCAAGGGCGACGCTTGCGTTTGCCACAAACCGGGAGAAAATACATTGAGTTTTCAAGATTTTCTGAGCAAAGTGTCGAAACTTTTTGATCAGAGTAGTATGTGTTTTACCAAAATATTTAGCTAACTCTTTCAAAATTATATCAATGCCATCAACCTAAAACGAGATACCTTTTGTAGTCCTATAAAACCATTTCCATTAAAAGTTTTTGTATAAATCTTATTATATAAGATTATATTTCAACTTGCTCTTTCTCTCTCTCTCACGATAAAAATGAATTTATTATGATTTTTGTCGACCCTTCATAGAATGAATGACAAATATAGAACTATGGCCAATGATAATATTTGTTATTTGATTACTAGACATTTGTATCTACATATTGATTATTAATGCTTCTCCTGTGTGTGCAATTCATGGTCGCTTAAAACAGGTTTCCAATGTGTCTACAAATGTATTCACATGTGTGTTGCAGCTTGTGGGCTGAGAATTCCCAATGTTACGACCAAGTACTGAACAATGTCAACACCAGATCCCAGTACTTCCACCATTTCGACTTCTACATTGACAAGCTGCGAGCACACATGTGCGGTGTGGAAGAGCTCCCTCTGGACCACGTGTGCGGCAGTATTCCACCAAATCCGGCCTCACACGCCGAGCTCATCTTCCACCATCTCATGTTTCTCCAGCTGCAGATGTATGGCATCTGAACATCTACGTGGAATAAAACATGTTGAACATAAGCCAGCCTGCAAAACTTGCCGTTTTTAACCATCACATATAATGACTGTCGGTATGGCATAGCCAGAATAAGGCATTGAATCCTGCACAAACATTTTTTTTTACGCGCTATATGTATATAAATTAGATATAAATCTATTGAGCACGAATTTTTCCATATTCAAATAACACAGATTTCTACTATTCTCTACTGTGATTAAAAAATATCGGGAGGGTTTGGTTCATCAGTGGTGAACCCTGCCAGTGGTTTCACAATTTCAATTCACCTGTCAGTATATAATAGTTAGAAAAAGACATCGAATCCCGCACCAGACATCTTTTTATTATAAGGCAATAACACGTCATTAATATATCAGGATTACAAAATGCATTATTTTAATATATTTAAAGGGAGAGGTTTAAAGGGATTTAAAGATTCTTTTGACGCGTGAAAAACATCCTTCAGCAACTTTATGCCGTATTCTAGCCTAAAAATTATCCCTACTATATTTCACTAGCTTAGATGCCGATTTGGAAAATTCGCCCTGGACTCGTAGGATGTAATGAATTCGAAGCCGCTCCTATAATGATAAGGGCCCTAGACCTAAACCATGGTATACAGGTTGAATATTATCTAACTTTGTTGAGGCTACATGTAGCTTATATATATTTAAGCCAAGATCGCCTCTCTATCATCAAAATAATCGTTAAACTTGATGCCATCTATTGACTTTTACTGCAAACTAACGGTCACGGGTCGGTGACAAAGCCTCACAGTATTTTCAATGATGCCAAAATAGAAGGCAATGGAGAACGGAATAATAGAGATTCCCTTAAATTATATTATTTCATTTATTCTCTTCTTCTCTGGTGCTGTTATATCTAAATATACTAAGAGAAACGCAATTATAACATAATTTCATAAGTGAAAACTGCAAAAACTGCGTTTCATGTGATAATCAATCCTGATATAATGAATGCTAGTTTCACCTTCTCCAAAATACAAATCCTGAAAGAAATGACAAGGAGTGAGTTTAAGACCTGTGTGTAAGTGATATTAAGTCTGATTCATTCATCTTTGTGGTGTTTCTGCATCTAACCATTTGGTTCTATCCTTTCTCCCAACTGTTTTTTTATGCTAACTTTACCTAGTATCACTTTCTCATATTTTTCTATCGATCATATCGATCGTGGCAAAATAACCATCACAACAATCCGTCCACAGTATGGCCGTTGAGGAAAACAACACCCTAGCAACAGTATATATGCCTAACTCGACAGATAACAGTCCAAAATATATATTCCATCTTTATTATTTTAACCAGCACCATATAGAGTCGAATGGTTTTTTCGGTCCTTATACGACATCTACAAATCAGTAAGTAGGAAAATAAATTGGATGTATCGTTTTCTAGTTCATTGCATGGTGGTGATTGATCATCGTGAGGATATCGTTACAAGCCGGCAATGAGAGAGGAGAATCTGTATCTGTATAAGACTGGTGTCTTAAAAGGCTTTGTGTGTATATTCTCCTTCTTAAATTTCACAAAAAAAGGCACATATATTTATATTGAGGAATCATAATTTAGAATATATTGACGAAGAGAAGTTAAATATATTTGTTAAATATTTATTACAAGTGTGTTATTATCTATAGAGATACGTGCGCACTACAAAGCATTAAAAACACAATTAAAAAATTATAGTTTCCACCAAATTATTAAACAAATACTTGTTTTATGACAATTAAATTTGAGGTACGATCTATATTTCTAGACTTTTCTAATCCCGAACCTTTTTAATTAACGTCAATTCTCTGAAGATCACAAACAACTGCGTATCACCATAGCAACAAGGTGCGCAGAGGATGAGGCCTTACTCGGACAAGATGGCGTCAATCAATAATCTTCTGCGAAATATCCGCCCACCATATTGCAGAGCATCACGTGATACCAATCGATTTAATCCGGGAGTTGACGCACTCTCTTTTACTAATAGTTTTGTTGACCAGTTTTGGGACATTTTATGCAAATAGAGGACACCTTCACGGTTATTTATACACATTTTAAACAGAATTTTAAATTCATTTTCAATAAAATGTATTTAGAATTTCCATTTTCTAACCATATGTGAACAACTTAACACACTTTATCCTATTACATTCCTGAAAAATCACTAGCGCAGATTTTTTATTTGAATTGTTAACAATATTAATTGTGTTAAATATGAATATATACCATAGTTACATATGTTGCAAATATTTTTTTACAAAAAAAAATAATGTTTTACAAGTCTAGTTGAGTCCTATACCTTGTCATCTATAATTATATGCATTATATACAGTGTTATATTATCTTATAATTAATAAAATTGTTTTAAATATTATCCAATCAATGTTCAAAGCCATTTCTATCTATAACAGAAATCTCGGTAACGAAGACAAACAGAGAATCTTCAATTTCTTTTTCCATAGGAAACAGCTCAATAACTATTGAATCGTTCAATGTACAATCCTGAAAATTAAAATATGATTATAAAATGAATTTTTATGCGAGAATCAAGTATTATTCTTTCGAAATAATTCTTGATACTACTATATTTGTCATATGTCAAATTATAATTTGTCACCCAAATGGAATAATTTACATACCAGCACCTAGATCTTGATGAGCAGATTCCAAAAATATAAATATTTCTATTGAAATGTATAATAAGCGCCCAGGAAAAATCGTGAAAAACTTTTAAAAGCTTCTGTAAACTGGACGCGGACTATAGCTTCGGTGATTCTGAAATTAGCTTAGGAATTTTAGGAAATCGATAATTTTACAATATACATGTTTTTATATTTGTATTTCAATTATTTATAGTGGGAAAACGTGATTTTATTATGCACGACAGGTATACTTAATTAATGATAATTATCATCAAACTATTATATTTATCTCATCTATTTTATAATCATAATAAGGTGAACTTTCAGTTACATTTTATGAAACTATATTAAACAGTTATTGGTTAGTGAACTTATATACTTTTGCTAGGGTATAAGTTACCTCAAAGAAAAAATCAATAATCTAGATTTTATGTTTCAGTGTATATACCATTCACTAGATATCACTATATGGATATCATAAATATATAAATTTGGGTTTAGGCTTCAGCTGTTTTCTTTAAACAAATCCAGAAAAAATATTGTCTTTCTGACTCTGATTGACTTATAATTACAATTCTGACGACTTTAAAAATCTGTAAGAATATTAAAATAGGCATAAAGATTATGAATAAAATAAATTTAAATAATTTGGATAAGGTTAAATTATAGAAAAGATAGTAATTCCTAAATGCCTATAAAATAATTTATTTGTATAGCCATTCGCTTAATTCATTAATCTAACTTATCACAAACATACACACACAAATAAATAAATATTATAAATATTTATATAGCTACAGTACCGTCTCAATTAGAAATCATCAAAAACATGGCTAAATCTTGTTACTCTTGGAAGTAATTTCTTATCAGAAACTCTGTCATGTTAAATCTCAAGTCATGAGGATTCTTTCAACTAAAACATAGATTTTGATGAGAGACCATCTCTAGGAGAGACAGGACTTAGTTATGACTTAGGTGATTACACATGTGGACTATTATATTTGCATAAAAGGGTGGCCAAATGTTACCAGTTATTGGCTCAGGAAATGACGCTGATTGGAAGATGAACTCAAAACTGATTGGCTGATTAAGTTGATGTGAATGGAGAAAAATAATTAGTAGAGAAATACCTGGAAACAATACCTACATATTAAAGCATATATTATATTTTGATAGAAATATAGTTATAGCAGATAGTTGCAATGGGAACAAATATTTACCCCATTATATATATTGCGTTACATATATGTAATATTATAAAGAATATTGTCTAATAAATAATTATGTACCATGTTGGATATAATGTATTCTGTATGGATTCAAATAAAGATGGCAGTCAAAGGACGTGGAGATGGAAGAAGTAGAAGAGAAAAGAACGACAGATCCAAGTCGTGTATCTAGGTCACTTAGAACAAAGAGGCCCTCATATTCCAGAGTTGAATGTCCTGAGAGATTGGGATGTTAGGCAAAGCTCCTTTCCCGACCAAATTCACCATCATGGCCGACAGAGACAGGGACCAATCAAAGGTCAAGCAGGGTCCCACATGACCCAAGCCGGGGGGTGGGGCAACCGGAGTTCGGTCGGTGTAACGTGTGTGTCAAGACGTGTGTGTGCATCTTCAAAAAGTAGTGCCTCGAGGTCCAAGATGTGAGTCATCTCAATCCAATTTAATCGCGAAAATCCTTCCATCTCCTCTCCCGAGCCGCCAATGATTAATATTCCGAGGTGTTTTGTGATTCATTAATCGATATAGTGTGCCGATTTTTCATCCACCGCCATCGATAACGACTGCCCAAACATACAAAACCCCATCCACTCCCGAGGATTCTCAGGACAAAGCACTTTATCACAGTGAAGTCGACAAGCATTTTTTTTATATTATAGAGAGTCGACAAGATTCTCAGGATCCTTTTCCCATATATCACATATATATATATTTAGATAGCAGAAAGGTCCAGTGAGAACATATATGTTCCCATTGCATCCCATTTTATATCATGTTACATCATGTTAAACCAGGTTTCTGCCTGGCATGTTGATGTCAAACTTATTTTCACACTCACTCACGTTATGTACCTTCCCCAATCTAGTTTAAACCATCAAAAAGGCAAATAAGTAAATAATAAGTCAATTAAATATTATTATGATAAATTTTATCCCTCGCAACTGATGTTGCCCGAAGGTCTTCTATTTGAAAATTTCTCCTAAATTATCACTCCTCACGCCAACATGTAAAGAAGTGTGTAGTGATGTTGATGACAGATATATGTTAGAAATGAGTGGAGCCGACATCCTCGCTGCAGACTCCTCATCCAACATGCAGTCATAGGCCAGAGTGAGAGCGCACTAGCCCGAAGATAAATGAATACCACACATATAGGAACATGGTTACCTCGATTTAGAGGGGGCAACACTCGGAAAAGTGAGGTGGACTATGGAAGGTCCTGGGACTCTCTGGTCAATCGGACAGCATGACGACCTAATTGCTGTCTTGTCTTCTTCCTATGGGCTTCCTGTGGGCTTAGAACGAACCCCGCTTATACACTAAATATGACGTCAGAGAAAGTGGACTTTGTTGTCCAATTAAAGACTGGCATGGCCTGTCCACATCTTTCCTAAGTTGCTTTGATTTATCGATGTCCGGGGTGCTGCGTCCTTCTTTTCTAGTGGTAGATTTTATTGAAAGCCATTCTGAAGTTATAACAGGCTTTGTGTTTCTTGATGTCGAGCATTTTCTATGTAGAGCATTCCTATGTATAGCACATACATGTAGAATGTACATACCATGTATAAAAAAAAACGACATATCTATAAAAACTAATAATATAAAAAAATGGCAAAAATGAACGTTAATTAATACATTTATATCATTTTAAAAATAAATTAGAAATTATCGTGTAAATATATCATCAAATATAAGATAGCATTTCTCCCTCTCAAGGGGTTGTCCCTCCCTCGTGTAAATGACCTCATCAATTCGATCAAAATGAGAATAGTATTGAGACATGAACAATCAACAGGTCATGGTCAGGATTATCTTTTTCAGTTCTATGAATTTTAATTGACGTTAAGAAATCTCTTCTATAATATTCTATATAGACCACAATATTCAAAAGAGTTTTCCCAATTTCCTATTTTTCAAATTGGTGCAAAAATGCTTCTAATTGCCTTAATTCGTAGCTGATACACTTAGGTTAAGTCGTGTTGGGAAATGGTATTAACAGTTCAATCTTATTAATAAGTACTTATTCTTTTTATTTTAATCAATCCCCCTTTTAGCTAATATCAAAGTTGGTATCTGTCACAATGTAATTTTTCAAAATATTGGGTGCATACATCACTTTGATGTAAACCAAAACTTGCGAACTCTCCAGACCCTTGGAACTTGCTCCACCTTCTCCACGGGTTGGCCTGGTATTGCACCACTATTTAAACCCTCTTTAATTGAACCGCCCCATGCCTCAAGTTGAGCATTGGAGATGGGCCCTCCGAGCTTCCCAAGAGAGGGTGGCTCACTGTCCTACACCCCATTTTATACCATTTTGCATATGGCATTTGGCAAATATGTATCATTATATCCTATTACGTGTATAACAGAAAGGAGTAGGGTTCATTGGGGGGGGGGGGGGGGGGGGGAAGGGGTATAAATATCTGAAACCCAGTATATATATATTACTAGAGCTTTAGAAGGTCACATACACAAATACACATACACTTGTATATTGGAGGAATTATATTATATCTAAACATAATATTTATCTTGATTTTTATTTTATATTATAATTGATATATAAAACATAATAATTAAAACAATATAATAAGAATTTGAAATAAAAATAAAAATAAACGATAGCAATACGTTTCTTTATATTGTGTGCAAAAGGTTTTGCACACAATATAAAGAAACGTATTGCTATCGTTTATTTTTATTTCATACTTTATAGCAATTCTTTTGTCTATAATAAGAATTTGGTTATATCAAAATTCAGTATCCTAATGGATAAGGCATTAGCCTCTTATGATGGGAATTGTGGGCTTGAGTCTTGCTGGGGATATTTAAATTAATCGATTCTTCTCTTTTTGCATTTCAGTAAAACTAATGATAAGCAGAGCCATTTTTGAAGATAGAGGTTGCCTGGCCGATATTGATATTTTTCAAAATAGGAGACATTGCTGCCAGCATACTTTTTTTTGGCCGAGGTGTATCATTTTAAGAAAGCAGAACCTTGCTATATTCTTGGTTATCCAGAGTATTAACCATCACATATGCATAATTTAATCTAAAAACCAAAATACTGAACTTGATTTTATACATTGAAAATAATGAAGAGTATCTAGGAGAAGCAGAATGAGTAAAATAACATTTCTATTTTATTAGAGGTAAATCTTTCAAATATTCCAATATATATTTAAAATGCTTAACAGCAAGATTTAACAAAAACCAAGCCTATATATTAGCTTTTAAGGCGTCATACAAGAATTTTTAAGAACAGATAGAATGTGTGTACTTGTTCTATATACTTTTCTCAATATTTGACCTATATAACTGGATCAATCGTTACCAGAATATTGAGTTATATCTGGGAGGAGGATTGTAGTTACCGCTATATATTATACAAATAAGTCAAATATACCTTAGTAAAATTTTATAAGTTCACTAACCAATAACTGCATGATTTAGTTTTATAGAATGTAACTGAAAATTACCTTATTATCATTATAAATTAAATGATAAATATAATAGTTTGTTGTGTGTGTGTGTGTGTGGTAATTTTTTTATATAATTAATTTGATAAATGGGAAAAACAAAAGCTACGCTTTAAAAATCGACTCCTAAGAAAGGAAAACTCCCAAGACAGATCTTTTTTGACTCTATTTATATTTATAACCTAAGAAAAAAACATTTATAAGGGTTGAAATTATGAATGAGCGAAAAGTGATTACTCCCATCTACCACTCGCATTTTAATTACACTTAGACAATTCACTGTTTTCTTTCAGGCGAAATTATTAAATAATGTTCATAAGAGAGTGTTACAGATTTGCATAGATCTGGAAAAAATGCAGAACTTGCAGAAAGCAAAACTTTTATATACAAATATTTGTTTACACTGAGAATTTTTTAATTACTGAACTTCTGCGTGTTTTTATTTAGAGAAAAACAAATTAATATTTTTCTCCTTGTATCTCTATACAAATCTGACACTCTTAAATAATTTATTGCCATTTAGCTTTAAAAGGGGAACAATAGGTCACCTAAACGTTGGATTAAAAATTTTATAGTGATTATATCACTTTTCATTTACATTTAACATAGGGGTAAGCTATTTCAAAAAAATAATGATAACATATTTACCAGGCTAAATCTAAATAAATACTTTAAATGTAACTAGGACTTTTTTTTTTTCTCGAATAATTTACTATATATATGAAAAACAATAGAAAAAAAATAATTTACTATATAGCACAAAAACGGCAAATTTCATTGTGTATATAAATAATTCATATTTAAAAGCTATTATAGATATTTATGTGATATATTTTGGAAATTATTATTTTTTTGTTTAAATTTTTGGGTAAAAAAAAAAATAATAAACCAGAAGAAAAGCACTTGATGATCATCATACCAAAAGTGTTTTATTGCGTAACTTGAATCTGACCGGTGTGGAGCTCCTCTTCGAGATCTCTGCTGCGATGAAAAAACTATCTTTTTTATGAAGAAAATTGGGAGCACATCCCTTCTTCAACAAACATAATGATCTCACTACAAAATGGGTAAGTAAAGTAGTATTTATTTTAGTAACCGTCGATTTTTCTTCACCTGTCAAAATCATGTTTTTGATAGAACTTGACAAAAATCCAAAGAATATTCTTAAAATATTAGCTTAATTATTATAAAATTAACAATTAGGAAGCACCTGAACAATGTATAAGCCTATTTTAATAGAATTTATTAAGTATTTTCGATAAATACCTGAATTTTAAGATTTTTGCGCCCCTTGATATTTTGACATTTTAAGACAAAATACGGATCGATAAAGGTTACTGCGGCATACTGCGTCATAAGATCACCTTTCTGCTTAACACAGAATATTAAAGTAATTCGAATAAAACTATTACAAACATATTAAAATAAAACTGAGAGTAAATATATGATGAAAACTAATGAATATTTGGGCACTTTTATTGAATTTTCAATTCATATCTTGTAATATTAAGACATGACTTGCCAGAATAGTTGAACATTATAAGAGCAAAATTATTAATTAAATTCCCATGCCATATAACTATATAATAATGAATTTAAACTAAATTCTGAATAATTTTAAGATCTATCAAATGTTCAAAAGAGTTCTATTTATTTGAAATGATATTATTAAAAAATAATTTTTAATCAACAAAAGAAAATATCCAACCTATATATAAAGCTAAACTATATTTTGTATTAATGATAAAGCACAATTTGGATTATAGATTATAATAAAAGAAAACAAGACCTAATCCAAATAATTTATTAGTGTGTGACGTTTCAGCAACAACATTGTCACCATCATCAGACAAAAGAATAACTAATAAATTATTTGGATTAGGTCTTGTTTTCTTTTATTATATTTTGTATTAATTTTAACTTCTATATTTTTATCAATTTATACAATTTTTATATTTATGGGTTTACATTATTTTAGATATTATTGCAAATTTACTTTTGCATGCTAATTATAAACTTTGAAAGCTCATATTTATATATCCCAAATAGATAAATTAATTAGAACAAACAAAATTCTTTTGATGAGTAATTAAAATTATATTTTGGTATTTAATCACACAGTTTTAAAATGTAATTTTCACCATTCTCTTCTATGAGAATTATGTTCTTTTGGGAAATATACTTATTCATATTAAATCTCTGAATATTATTAATAGAAATTTTAGTATTATAATAGAGAATCTGAGAGAGAATTTAATACAATAAATATATTCTTTTAGTAATTATTTTTTTTTAGTTTTAAAAATATTATCCATTTTTAGATGGTTTACAATTTTCTCTTCTCCCACTTTAAATAAATAAATTTATTTTAGTAAAATAATATTAGTAATTAGAATATAAAATGAAATTTCAATATATATTAAATGAATAAAATTTATATTTTGAAAATATTTTGTGCTTTTTTTCTCAAACCTTATGCGTTGCAATATTTTAATATCTTTTTGTGTGCATTCACTCTCTCAATTATTTTATATAATATATAATTATTATATTTTATTATATATAAATATTAAATTCAAATTAAAATATAGATTTAAACAAAAATTGTATTCATTTCTTTTATACAGCACAACCTCTCTAATTCAACAGGAAGCACCCTTGTATGAGGGGTTGAATTAAAAAGGTTTGACTGTATATATTTTAAATTAATTCTCTTACTATTTGAACAATGCAGAATATATGACCAATATATTTTAAGAATAAAATTTAAAAAATATATTTTCAATTTTTTTTTATATCCTATTTATTATAAGTTTTATAATAACTTTGTTATTTTGAAATATTTCAATAAAATTATTATTTATAAGAAGAAATGAAAACTGCAGGATCAAATTATGATATTTTTGCTACAATAAATAAATATTATTTATTGGTTTAAAATATATAATTAAAAAAATATAGGCTTTTTAATATTTTCATATCTTGCAAACAGTTTGCACTTCTATACTTTAAGGATTAAACATTAACATTTTCAATTGTAAATATTAAATTTTTAAATATTAATTTCCTTTTACTTGTTTTTAGAATATGCTAAGACAGTGTGAATTTTATTTATTATATACTAGCCGAATGACCCGGGCAACGCCCGTGTTTTACCCGACTGTAGATGTTACAACGGTGATCCTTAGGTCGCTGGTTCAAATCCGGCTCGAGGGAGCCGGCGAGCATGTGACCTCCCTGTGCGCGCGCATCCGTGACAGAGGCCGATGAGGAAAGACGGTCGTGACTATATATAGGGATAATATAATATATGTATGAGAGTACATTTTGTGTAGAAATAGGATTAGTTGACTTTATAAGGTAAACTTATTCATACAGTTTGTATCCCTTGATAGCTCAGTTGGCAGAGCGGAGGACTGTAGATGTTACAATGGTGATCCTTAGGTCGCTGGTTCAAATCCGGCTTGAGGGAGTTTTTTTTTTTTTTTTTTTTTTATTGGCTGCCGGTGAGCACGTGACCTCTCTGTGCGCGCGCATCCGTGACAGAGGCCGATGAGGAAAGACGGTCGTGACTATATATAGGGATAATTATTGATATTATACTTTAGTGAAGGCCTGAACATTTCGAAATTTTATTTTTCATACAATTTTTAAAAATATTTTCCTCACATCTTTTATAGTTTTCACATGTTAACAACCATTGAGGAAAATAGCTCCCTCTTTGACATCACAATTTACACTGACGGTAGCCAACTTGAAATTGGACTGTCTGGCAGTGGAATTGCTATCTACAGATAAGACCCTGGAAAAAATCCCCCTTTCCCACCCTAGACACCTTTTAGTTAATAAATCAACTCTCTGCAATAGATACTGTTCTAAAAAACATCAACACA
This sequence comes from Cordylochernes scorpioides, assembly GCA_030710605.1. Taxonomy (NCBI): domain Eukaryota; kingdom Metazoa; phylum Arthropoda; class Arachnida; order Pseudoscorpiones; family Chernetidae; genus Cordylochernes; species Cordylochernes scorpioides. The sequence goes on along the minus strand of CP092864.1, from coordinate 22,576,816 downwards.
AATCACCACAAGCAAAATAATAATCTACTCTGACTCAAGAGCAGCCATTTATACCCTTCAAACTTGCTTCTCAAGAGCATCGCCAAATCTGTAAACCGACTCCCAGCTAACGGCTCTGTCGCAGTGCAATGGCTTCCAGCCCACGTTGGAATTCTTGGAAATAAGCTAGCAGACTCTCTGGCAAAGTCTGGAGCTCTTGGCCTCCCTGGTGCCAGGAAATATTCCACCCTACTAATCGAAAGAGACTTCCTCCACCAAGACCCAATGCCTGCAGGAATGGAAATATAATGCTGCACATGACTGGTACAGAGCGGGAGGGACAAGCACCGATTCTGTCCTCCCAAGGGAACAACATTCCTTGATTTCCAGACTATGGTCATCTACAGACTATTCATAATGTTTGCAAGGTTTTCCCAATATGTACTAAGTGTAATTCTCAATCTGCAACCGCCAGAACAAATTGTTGAAGGCATTGACTCATCCATAGATGAAGTCATCCCAAGCAGACACCATCAAAAGTCACAAGCTCTACAAGCTTGATACCCTAATATGATTGAGTGAAGATAAGAAAAAAGAAGAAGACATGTTAACAATACAACAAAAGCTATATCAGAAATAGATATACAGTAGAACCTGCCTGTAAAGGACACTTAATTGCAAAGCCAAAGTGTCCTTTAGGGAGAGGTGTCCTCTTACTGGAGAGTTGTTAAATAGTAAAAATGGTAATTTTGAAAATTAAAACTGCCCTTTGTTGAGGCAATATATTTATGACAGCCAATTCACGCATTGACTAGATTCTCATACAAACTTCCTTAGCCCATCCTACATTCTTTTGGGGGGTTCTACTGCATTTATTTTGAAATATATATAAATAAAGGTTGCCTCCTTGTTGAAATAGACATTAAAACTAAGCGCGATCTATAGATGTATAGTTTTAGCATCTATTTTGACGGGGGAGACAACTTTTATTTTTATAGATTTTCCTCCTGGCAAAATTTCCATCTATTTATGGCAAAATATTTGGTCTAGCCACTTTACCAGCTTTCTTTGATCCCTTGTGGATCTCATGAAATAAAGTCCGTCTTGGACTGAAGAGGTCCATTCGCCCCAAACTATGGTCCCCAGGTGGATGCTTCTCAGTTCGCCAAAGCTGGTGTTGTGGCTTTTTCACTGACCTGAGTCCACTAGTTTATGAAGACGGTCAATAGATGGTGCTTAGTTTTAATGTCTATTTTGATGGGAGAGATGACCTTTTTTTTATACATCAAGCTCCTTCTGGAAAAAAAAAATCAATCTATATACAAGGTTGGGTCAATAAGCAATGCACAATCACCCATTGCAAAATATATAAATAATTTATCTTCATAAAATAGATGTTTTCTGGTGAATAAAACACTGATTTTCAATCTTGAATCATAATTGATTTATCTTTTGTATTTTTTCAGATATGGAGCTTAATGTGAACACAAGAATCCGACAACGGTCGGTGACCGAGTTCCTCTTTAAGTCCGGTGACATTTCAGCCACAACAATTCACTCAAAACTTCAGCCAGTATATGGAAGCGAAACATAGGATTGAAGCACTTTACATAGATGGGTTAGCGCTTCCAGAAAGGTGATTTTGAGATCTTCATGACAAAGAGAGACCAGGTAAACCTACAACTGTCACAATAGACCAAAATTTGACTCTTGTTGAGAAATTGTCAAGAATAACCGGACAATAACGACATATCAATTGATGAAAAAACATTGGCTCAAATTTCCAGATATGGGTGGACTTTGATGCCTCACCCAGCTCCCAGTCTTGACCTGGCTCCTTCCGACTTCTACCTGTTTGGTAATTCAAAGAATTCTCTATGCGGTAGAACATTTGGAATGTTACTCCATGAGGTTAGTGGGTGGTTCAGAAAGCAAGATGTAGCATTTTACAAAAGTGCTTTTTGAGTTGGAAAGAATGCTGGACCAAATGTGTACAGAGGGAAGGTGGATATATTGAATATTGCAGATATATAGCTAATATAGTTAGGTATTCATATATACAAAGTTTCATCATATGGTTTGTCAAATAAAAAAATCATTGATGATTGTGCATTACTTATTAACCCAACCTTTGTATATGTTTAAATACCACTTATTTATATGCAGTTTTTGCACTAGATTGCACATGAGAAGGAAAGTTGAAGGCACATCATATCAACTTGGTCTCCAGAAATTTTTAGAATTGTACTCTCCCTATATTACCCATTTTTGTAAAGCTTAGTGATGTCGATATATAATAATAAAAATATTAACCAATAAAAAGATGGAGGTTAGGGGGAATACATTTATTTTATTAATTTTAAAGATTTACCAATATATTTTAGTCTAATATATATATAATTATGATATGAATTTCTATAGAGCAAAACATCCCATGTGTGAACTATTTGAAGAATGAAACCACCTTTGTAAAATCAATATTGACTCAAGCTGACTCACCCATCCTCCAAGGAAAGACTATTTTCAGGAGAATATCCTTGTTTTTCAGGCATTCTTCCATGAGAGGTTCCTCTGCTACTAAAATCACTATTTTGCTTATATATTTGATCAAAAAAGGTAAAGATAAACCAAATCTATAAAGGTTAATTATGCCTGATAGTAGCAATACTTTCATCAATAGACTAGAGCATTGAAAAATAACTGGCAATTAAAAATAGTATATCAATTATTCAATGCCAAAATAAAGTGTTCACTTAGCATTGAATTGTAGATATGTGACTTCCAAAATTTGAGAGTTATCTTCAAATTTTTGAGCTGGTCTCTTCAGTAACATCTTGCATTTCTTTATTGATGAAGTGTACACAGAATACCTAATACCTCACTGACAAGTGGTTGATGATAGCATGGTTGTTTAGGCTCACAGAGATTATCCAGGACTACAGGTCTGGTAGCTGCTAGATTGATGACTTTCAAATGAGAGGGCAGATGGCATTGGGTAATTAACAAGTTGCTGGAGTTTCAGATTGATGCAGATGGGATGATGCCATGTGTCCCAAATGAGACAGGCATTGAAAGACCAGCTGGAAGGCCATTTCTGCTACATGAGCTTCAAAGGAGCATCAACAAAGAGATGAGAAATGCATTCTGGTGATGCATGGCCTGCATCACAGATATTGCTAGGTTGGAACAGAAGGCTGCCGGGAAGCTTCTACATGTAATGTGTTTACAGATGAATAGTGTAAAAAAAATAGTGTGATGGTTGTCACACCATGTGTATGTAGGTGTGTTTATATGTAGAACCTTTATTCCAAGTTCCTTTTCTGTTGTTTATTTTGTACATCCTATGACACAAGTGTTAGTATTATCCAAATGTGGAAGGTGTGGAGCAGGGCTTGCAGAGTCAGCACAAAGCTACTGTGTGCATTGATGAGGGGCTGGTTCAGTAGGGTGATACAATTCAACCCAAGATGTGAAAACTTGATCCTACAGCTCTGACAGGTGATGGTGATAAGGAGGAACCAGAATCCCAAAATCATTGGAGCCCTCCAGGATCCATTCTACAAGTTGGAGCATGAGTCCTGATTTGCTGAAGTCCCACACCACATGTTGAGGCAATATATTTATGACAGCCAATCCACACATTGACTAGATTCTCATACAAACTTCCTTAGCCCACCCTACATTCTTTTGATAGCAGAATTGTTGGGCAAGTAGTCATGTAGTTGATTGATCACAGATGCTCAATGATTCCAATAAGTTGACCGCCTTGGCTTTCCCAAAAAATAAGTTCTATACATTCAATAAGGGGCTACTTGGTAAAGGCCCCTCAAGATGTTTACAAGTGATTGTCTACAGAGGTTCTCTGAAATTTTATTATTTCTCAGCCTAGTATTGTAATGGAATATAATGACCATGATATGCCCAGCATAAAGGGAGCATGGTCCTTCTAAGCACTGCACCACAGCCCTTCTCTTGGAGAAGTTAATGATGATTCCTGACATATGCCATAATCTGTCAAAAATGGTCCTTACTTCCTTGAACTGGCAATCCTCATTGATCAGAAGCAGATTTTTCCAAATTCCAAGACTTTTTCAATCTCGGGTATGAGGAAGCTTGTAAAAATAGAAGGCTGCACTAGTAGCATATCCCAGCTGAAAAATCTGAATTCATTTGAATGGTCTAGTGTCGCAGTCAAAATCCTGCATTGTATCGACCCTTATGTAGAGCAGCTTTAATTGCTTGACAAAGACCGATGGCATCCAATTGGACTGCAGGTGGATGGAGATGACTGGCAGCAGTGTTTTGAAATTAGTTGTAATGGTGAACTTGTCAAATGCCCACCACTAACCTGGAGATGTCCTCCAGGCAACAGGTTGAATTGACCAAGTGCTTGCTGAAAGTAATTAGGACAATCCCTTCAAATGCTTTCCCTGGAACTAAAAGTCTACTGTTTGCTCCGAACATTGGTATCAAATGGCAACCTCAACTTGCATCCAAATAGATATCCATTCAAAGAAGTTGTTCATTTATACTTGTATGATCCTTACTGCTTCTCCCTTTACTAACTTGGAGATGTCCTTCAAACAACAGGTTGAATTGGATGGTTGAATGGAAATTGATACAGGAAGCTTTTTGACCATTGTTTCAAGAAAGCATTACCCAAAATATTTTCACATGTACTATTACAACCTACAAATGTTAGGTTAGAGATGCATGTTGTGGAAGGAAGCAGCACCAGAAATCAAAGTAGCAAGATTTATTTCTTATTAGGTAATGATTAATAATTGGAGATTTTTACAATGGTTAATGATAGCCTGGGCAAAATGGTGGCCTTGCTGGGTCACGTCACTTATAGGTCAGAGGCATCCAGTCAGAGAGGACGTCATTTCACCTATTTGCTGTGAACACACTCTAAGATTGAGACTACATATCAACAATTATCAGGAAGTCCTCCGAGATTGCTTGACCTAGAGGCACCAGTTGAGAGTCAAATACATTGCCTATATAACTGGTTGAGATATATGAATAATCATAAATATAAACAAATAACTAAGGTTATTTATTTTTGTGCGTTAAAATTTTGCTAATACTTCCCATCATAACAGTACCTTAGTCTCCAATTTTGATCCAATAAATATAGAATATAATAACAAAATGAAAAAAAAAAAAAATTCATATGTGTGTGACTAATGTAAATAAACAGCCTTGGAAAGGAATGGCTGAATAAGACATTGTTCACACCATTTTTAAGAGACAAAATCAGTGTCCATCGTCTTAAGAAGAATGATCCAACAAGAATAGGAGATATTAGAATATAGATTATGGGTTCATTTAGTAGCTCTTTCTTAGGCTCCCTATTAGTTTTTGTACCAAAGAAAAATAAAGCTTTAGAATTAGTTGTGATTTTAGAGTGACCCTCAACAAATTTTCAGATATCATCACCTACCTATTGTCAGAAGACATTTTCTCAACATTATAAGGGAATCCTTTTTCACAAAATTTGATTTAAGCAATGCATATTTACAAGTGAAAAGCAGGGTAACGTGGTAAGATTCTTAACCCTCTATCCCTCAATAACGGCATCTATAAAATATCATGCAACGATTGTGAGCAATGCTACATTGGTGAAACTGGTCGAACCATCGCCACTAGAATCCGCGAACACAACCATAATATACGTTCCAAAGATCGAAAATCTCACATTTTTCAACACATGGCAGATTTCGACCATTCCTTCAATTTAGACGATATGATTTCTGTATATAGGGATATTGGAAACAAGTACCAACGCTTGGTTCTGGAAGCACTGGTGTCCAACTGTACTCCCAGTTTTAACCGGAAGATTGATCTCCCACCGCAATATACAATATTTTACGGCCTCACTCGCTGATATGTTTCTGGGTTTTATTGTTATTTTCGGTTCAATTTTTATCTCCGTGTTTTGCCTTCAGGTTTAATTTTTATCTCCGTTTTTTGCCTCTATTTCTCACACAGAGTTTGTTTTATTTGTAAATATGCAAATTCCCCTTTCCAATCTTCAGTATGTAAAATTCCTTATTTCCTTGCGCGTATATATGTAAATATTTTTGCTTATAAATATGGCACTTCTTTGTCTACACTTGTATAAGACCTGAAGAAGGGCAGTTGCTGCCTGAAAGCTCGTCATGTTCCATTAAAGAATCTTACCACGTTACCCTGTTTTTCCTTTGAATCTTACAGCGTGGCGATATGATATTTACAAGTGCAAATGGATAAATCATGTCAACATTTCCTCACCATTAAAACACATAAGTGCCTATTTCATTATTTAAGCAAGATAATTTCAAACAATAATGGATAATTTTAAACTAATTCTCAGACTCGATAAACTTGGGATTAGAGTGAAGCATGCTGAGTTGGATTAGCAACTTTCTATCCAAACAAACCATGCAGGTTAATTTCAACAGCAATACACAAAAAAACTACTAGTATTTACCAGGGTCTACCCCAAAGGTCAATCCTAAGCCCTATTATCTTCAACATCTACCTAAATGATGTAAACATCTTCTTCAAACCACCAGCTAAAATTGCCCTCTACGCAGATGACATAACTATCTGGGTTTCCAAAAAGAATCTCTCTGATGCAGAACACTGAATAAGACTATGAATAGTCTGCAAAAGGTCACCCAGAAACTGAAATTATCTATTAGCATTAGCAAATATGAAATTGGCCCCTTCACCATTAACAATCACTTTCGCCGCTGGGCCCAAATATTTTTTGAATAACTCGATAATCAAATATTCAGATTCCCCAAGATATCTTGGTGTCACACTTGACCTTGCTCTAACCTTTAAATAGACTCTGAATTCTCAAAAAAAAAATATCAGGCTTAAACTGGGGTGCAAATGCCAATATCTTATGCACAACATACCTCACACTTATAAGACCTATTTTGGAACCAACCTATCCATAATAGACAGAATCCAAGAAAATGCAGCTAAAATCATCAGGCTTCGAGGATCCTGCCCAAATCACATTGCTGAACTCGAATCTAATCTTCTTCCCCAGCACCTCAGGAGAAAAATCTGTTTTTCAAAGTTCATATTTAAAAAAGATTAATTCTCCCAAAAAACACCTTAGAAGAAATTTGGTTTGAAATTTGGACCCAAATCAAAGACTCAAACCCCACTCCTCTCAATATGGCTTACAATTCTCATCTTTTAGAGATCCCAATCAATCCCAAACACAAAATTTCTAAACTCCACATAGAACTTGCAATGAACTCACCTTTACTTTCCTCTCCTAGCCAATCCCCACAAACATGAAACTCAGCCAGAATTGCTTAAAGCTTTTGGCCTTCAAATCATTGAATAAAATAGATATCTCTTTGACATCACAATTTATACTGATGGTAGTCAACTTGAAACTGGACTGTCTGGCAGTGGAATTTATATTTACAAAGAAAAATTTCTTGAAAAAAACTCTTTCCCACACTAGACATTTTTAATTTTACAAATCAGAACTCTCTGCAATAGACACTGCTCTCAAAAACAACAACTCACCAAGCAAAATAATAATCTGACTCAAGAGCAGCCATTTATACCTTTCAAACCTATTTCTCCAGCCAAGAATCTCTTCTCAAGAGCATCACTAAATCTGTGAACTGACTCCCAGCCAACAGCTCTGTCACAGTGCAATGGCTACCAGCTTATGTTGGAATTCCTGGAAATAAGCTAGCAGACTCTCCGGCAAAGTCTGGAGCTCTTGACCAACATGAGTTTAACCAAGAACCGGATCTTTCAATATAATTGATCTCATTGACACCCCAACACATGATATAATAGATAATATATAACAATTATAACAAGCATGTTATTATGTCTACTTTTGGTGCATTTTTTTCAATCTGATGCATAAGAATAAATTTATGAATTTTTATAGAATAGTAGTCTACAAGATGCAAAAGTTAATCCACTATATATGAATAAGAAGAATTAAAGTTTAAATTTTGGCAGGCTCATTTGTAGTAGTTTTAGGGCACTTCTTCAATAACACATTTTTATTACAAAATTTAATTACATAATGTCCTAGTGTTTTTGCTGGATAGTCATTAAAAGACCATTTACAAATGCTAGAAGTTAATTCCATCCAGGAAGGATAAAAAAAGTATTGCTATATTATGCACATTTTATTGAATAAAAGTTCCTAATATAGTAATACCAACTTCAAATAAGTAATCTATAGAATTTGTTTGATGATTATGCCATGTGAATATTATACATCTACCAAATTGTACTTCTCACTAAATCTGCAAGATATCCACTTACGCACACACCACCTATTTTAGTGGTCAACAACTTTGAAATAAGAGGATGCAAAATCATAGTTTCAGTACCATTTTAAGTTATTTTTATTTGAAAGAATACCTTGTGCCAAATGAAAATCTTTTTATTTGTGAAATATAAGTAAAACATTTTCCACTGGCTGAAATGTCCTTTAAAATAAAAATATGAATTTCATTCAGGCATTATCCATATTTAATGTATTTATATTATTGCCATGCATTTTAAAAATTGATATTATTGCTAGGGATTTGAAAGATGTCCTGATGTTATTGATGTGGTGTTCTAGCTGAAGGAGGGTGGATTACAGTTAAATCCAAAAAAAGGGGAGGCAGAAATCGCCCTCCCCAACAAAGTAAGTAGAAGTATAGAGATATTAATCATTTGTCTTATTATGAAATCTACTCATAAAATAATTCCTCTGTGCTGGTCCTATTTGAGAGAGAGAGATGGTACTTAATGTCACAAAACCTTGAAAGATAGCCCATTTATATCAAATATTTATGGTTTACTCTACTTCTACTATTATCAAAATGAGGCCTTTTTCATAAGGAGAGATGATGTTTGTAGGAGAATCAGAAGAAACGCCTGCTTCCAACCAGCCTTCTCCACCAAGTAAGTGTTCTCTGTATTATATATCGTCTCATCTGCTTAATAAAAAATGATTTTTTTGTTTCTTTTTAAAAATAAAATCTTTCTCTTCACATTTAATCTTTTAAACGACAAGCTTGATCCACACACAGTTTCATGTGCTATAATTTTTAAGCCACTGACTGCCTTGTAGTCCTGCACTTCTTAATATAAAAAGGTGATGTAATTGATTACTACTGTGCTGTTTGTGAAGGACAACCTCAATTAAAAACACAAGCTTTCTACCAGCCTCCACCCCAGAGTAAGTATCCTTACATTCTCTTTCTTTCCACCTTTCAATCTATTTGAGTTAGTTTTAAAACTCCCTACATGTAAGGTGGCTTTCTATTTTGTGCTAATGGCTCAATCATTTGGCTTTTAGGCTAAAAAAAATTCACAGATTTACTCCAGGACTAATGAGCAAACACACCCGCTAGTGGACATCTCTCTACATAGGACAATAAAAAAAAATGATGTGCCCCAGAATAGCAGAAGAGACAATAGAAATTCAATATAGAATTCAGATTCTCATTTTTGTCACCGGCAGACCTACCACTTAATATAGTTAGAAAATTATTGTTTAGTTTATCAAAAGAATTCCATGTGAGGGATTGATTTACATCTTTTGAAATGCAATTGGTTGAAAGCAGAGTTAGGGTATCAATTATGTTTAAATATTTCTTGATGCCTGTAATTTTTTAATGACATTTAAAATATTTGTATATTTCATTTTAAAGGTTGATTTGTGCGGCACCCCTTCCGTTATTCTGTTGTTATAATATACCTACCCATATTTACCTACCCATCAATAAAACCTTTAGGCTTGATTAAAATAAAAACTGCTTATTATTTAACAAAGGTTATGTCCAGCATAAAATACCTTAAAATCAATTAAAACTTTTTTCTCCAATCGCAGCATCACCAGCTGCACAATTTTTGAAAACAATGGCGATCATATTATTTTAAGACGACAATCGCCTTTTTGAAGACAAGAGCAATTAGTTTTTTTTTTTTTTGGAAGATGAAATATCTTTTAAGGTAAATTATACATTTTTGGATATTTATTATTTCACAATGAGAGTTTGGAAGACTTTAAAAGAGCGGAATTAAATAGTGAAAATTACCATGCTTGTTCTATTAGAGCTAAGGCTGCCCTCATGCAAAAAGGTGTATGGGAAGCAGTTGATCCAGGTTTTGACAAAACTCTAACTGCAGTTCAGAAGAAAACAATAACATTAAAATATCACAATTTTTTTTTTTTTGCTTATCCCTAGTACACGTGGTACAGGCCATGATAATCATGGTGGGTAGTTAGCGACTGCTTTTACTGTAAGCGCACCACATGTCTACACATGTGAAAAGCAGTTCGACTTTGCACTTACAAATGCCAGAGCCCCGTTTGGTTACTTGCACTCGCTGGTGGGGTTGGACTTTTGCAAGAATCGGGGCCATTGGAGCATTTTTTTCTAAACAGAAAAAAGTGTCCAATGCGGGAATCGAACCCGGGTCCTAGTGGTCGAAAACCAAACAGTTTACCCAGCCTTCCACCGACCCCCATTCACAATTTTTTAAATTCTAGAAGACGAATTTTTAGATGATATTGGAGATTGTGAAAGAGCAAGTGAAGCATGGAATATTTTAGAAGAAATGCACATCAAATATGAATTGCTTCACATTCTGGAATTATTAAGAGATATTTTTAATATTACAAAAAACTAATGAAGAGAATCAATGAAGGACTATTTAGCAAGGTTAATGGATGTCCACAGAAAATTGGAGAAAGGAGGACATGGTTTTAAGAATACAGAATTGGCACTCATAATGCTAATGGGGTTGCCCAAAGCCTATTAACCAATGATCCTTAATTTGGAAAAAAATGAGAAGCTTTCAACAAAATTTGTCAAAGCTAAGCTATTACTAGAAGAAAAGAGACAACTCAGACATAATACCATTAAAGAAGAAACCACCTCAAGGGCTTTTGTGATCAAGGAAGAAAAATGACCAACTTTACATTAAAGAAGAAATTATCATCCTGCAGAGAAAATCCAAGACGTTAGCACATCCCAAAATTATCAGAAGAATATTGTCGTGTATATAACCTGAAAATACCTACAACCTCCGCCAATAGATGGTGCTCTTGCCTGTTTCCAATCTGAAACTGGTGTGGAAATCGCCAACTGCTGTAGTCCTGTTTCCTGGGGCAAATGTTTTTAAATACACTTTTATATTGGCCCTAGGAGGTAACGCAATGTAAATACCCGTTGATTGCTATTGTAGTTATATGTAATTTGTAGTAGAAGTGACAATAAAAAAAGGAGTGTTAGAAGTCTTGTGCCGGTTGCTGTTGTTACTCTCGCCATCGCCACATTGCTGCAGCTACTCTTCTGGTAAGTCTCTCGTGTCCCCCCACCAGTGGTAAGGCCGAGAGATACTGCCAGAGGAATGGAGTTCCACTTTAGCGGTGGTTCTCGGAGGTCCTTGGGTGCTCTGCAGGGTAGAGCTGCAGAGGGAGAGCAACGGGAGCCCGAGGTAGGTGATCCACGAAGGAGGAAGCGGCTTAGTCGCAAAGAACCAGAGGGGTCAGCCACGACAATATTAAACCTAGAACTGTCAAATGTTTTGCTGTGGAAAAAAGGGGCATATATCAAAGAATTGTAGATTAAATCATGCAATAAAGAGGAAAGAGAAAAGCTCTTTTACATAAAATAAAGAAAAAGCAAAGAGATTGTCTTCTAATCCTGATGAGGCTCAAAACAAAAGGCAATTTTCTTCAAGAAGGGTAACAGAGAATCACATTTATGGTAGTTTGACAGTGGAGCAACAGAATACATGGTATCTGATAGAAGCAAGTTATAACCAATATTCAGGAAATCTCAGTAGTAGAAACAGCAAATAAGCAGTTAATTCATGTTATGGAAATGGGGGATATTACATTCAAGGTACATAATAAAAATGGTGGCGGAAGTCTTTTCTTGAAGAATGTTCTCATTGTTCCTGTGTTAAATTGAAGGGAATTTATTATCTGTTGGAAGGATTGAGAAACTTGGCAACACTGTTATTTAAAAAAATGGAAAAGTCAAGGTATTAAGCCAAAAAGGTGAACTATTGGTTGAAGAATTCTTTAAAAGAATTCAATAATTGTGCCAAGATTAACAAAGGTAGGTACAGATGTTTATGTTACAGACAGAATTTGTTACAGAGACGTTTACAACATCTTAATAAGGAAGCTGTGGCAAAAATGAATATTGGATAAAAAAAGGAGGGACAACCAATGTACAGTGTGCATGGAATTCAAGATGAAAAATTGCCTTTTTCTATTTCTAATAATGAAGACAAAAGGGCTTCTTATCCCCTATAACTAATCCTCTGATGTTGTTGGTCCCATTAATCCAAGGTCCAAGGAAGAACTAAACTACATTGTTTCATTTATTGACGATTTCTCCCACTATACCATGGTTAATTTCATGAAAAATAAAAATTAAGTCTTGGAAAATTTAAGGAATATAAGAGCTTTGTAAAAATATTTCATGAAAGAAGATTCAAGACATTGCAATCTGATAATGGGAAAGAGTATTGCAACTCAGAATTTGACTGACTTCTTATCAAAAATGGCATCAGACGACAGTTATCTGTTCAAAGAACTCAACAAAATATAGTGTCTGAACGAATGAACCAAACACTGTTAAGTACTGCTAGATGCTTATTGACAGATTCGAGTATCATAATTACCTTTTGGGGAGACGCAATCCACACAGCTTGTTATTTGAGAAATAAGTCTCCAAGTAAAGCAATTGACAACAAAATTAACGAAGAGAGTCCAAAATAGGATATCTTTAGGTATTTTGATGCAAATCTTGGTGCAGCATTGGTCGCCATCGCAAGTCTGAATTCAGGCCCTAGGCTAGAGAGTGTGTACTCATAGGATATCCAGAAGGAACTAAGAAATATAAAGTATGGGATTTCAGAAATGACAAAATATATATCACTAAAAGTAAGATTTTCTGAGGACATTTTTACTTGTAAGAAACTAATGATCCAAATACAAGTTTTGAACTGAATCAGAAGAGGAAAACTTTTATGATGAACAACTGATTCATCAGAGAGAAGATCTGTAAACTGAGGTAAAATTTAGTTCAAGAACTAAGTCAGAGCAAGACACAAATAAAGATAAACTATCAAAATCTTTGCGCCGTTTGGAAATAATTAAAAAGGAAAAGAAACCATAATTAAATGCAACATCATGAAGAATCCTCAACCCAGTACAGAAGAACCAAGTACCATTCAAGAAGCACTTTGTGGACCTGAAGCTACGAATTCCACTTCAAGGAGAAGTGGAAATCAAGGATTTAGTGAAGTGAGCGATCTGTATCTCTGTAAGGATTAAATTAAATAAAGATTCAAATCTGGAACTTGATCAGACTCATTACATTGAAGAAATCCTTAAGGATTATGGAATGGAGAAATGAAAAGAAGCTTCAATGCCTTTAGATCCTAGAATGTTTACAGAAGAGCCTGAAGGAAAAGAAGCATGCCGTGCCCCATATCAACGGGCTATTGAAAATTTGCTTTGGCTAGCAGGAATGACAAGGCCAGACATTGCATACGTTGTATCTTACCTTAGCAAGTTTAATAGTGGCCCCTTGCAACATTGGAATGCTGTAAAGCATCTCTTGAGATATTCAAAGAAGACCAAGGATATCAAATTAGTATTCAGAAAAACTGGAAAGAAATTAGTAACTTTTGCAGATGCAGAGTGGGGCAGTGATAAAGAAGACAGAAAATCCTATAATGGATACATCTTTGTGATGGGCGAAGAAGCCAACTCCTGGTGCAGCAGCAAACAAAAATGCATCACTCTCTCAGCAATAGAAGCCTAATATTATGCAATGTGTGAAGTAGCAAAGGAAGCTCTGTGGTTCACAAGTTTTACAGAAGAAATTGAAGTTGGTGATTTTATGGAATCTCCTTTAAAAACACTTATAGACAATCAAGGTGCTATGTTCCTTGCTGAAAATGAAGTGGTATCAGAAAGAAGTAAACACATTGACATTCGACATTTTTTTATCAGGGATATAATCAAGTAAGGGAAGCTGAGTTTTATTTTTTCCAACAAAGGAGAATCCTGCAGATCTATTCACAAAGAACTTGAAGGCTCCTGCACTCCAGCAGAACTATACAAACCTTGAACTTTTAATGTATATCATAGACAAGGAGGGATGTTGAAATATTTTCTTATGTCTGTAATTTTTTAATGGCGTTTAAAATATTTGTATATTTGATTTTGATAAGGCACAATTTGGATTATAGATTATAAACACAAGGTAACACTTTTGTTACCTTGTGTTTATATTTGATTTTATATGTTGATCTGGCACCCTTCCGTTATTCTGTTGTTATAATATATCTACCCACTATATATATGTTCAATAAAATATATGCTTGATTAAAATAAAACCTCTGCTTATTATTTAACAAATTATATTATGAAAACCTACCAAGTTTGTATTACATATATTAAAGTTGTCACTTAGGATTATCTTCAAACCTTGCCTCAGCACACTTAATTTCAATATAATGGAATATCTTTTTTACATAATCAAAAGTACAATTTTTACTAATTAGCTACCCTTTGCTATCAGGACACATCTCTCTTTAAAGGACACTTTGGCTCTGCAACAAGGTGTCCTTTACAAAATACTAATTTTAACATTGTCAAAAGAAAAATTTAGCTTTACTATAATTTTCTCATCTTACATATTAATATAGAAATTTAAATAAAGATATCATATTTTATATTTTAAAAATAGAGAAGTAAAGCAATCACTGTTGTTCGTGAAGGACAATCAGAACAACAGATTCAAGCAAAGACTGCGCCACAATGCCATCCTCCACCACAAAGTAAGTATGAAGCCAGTCAACAAAGGTTAAACTTTATAATAATAGGGTAAACATTTTATATATACTGTGTAATATTTAATACAGCAGACTTTAACCATTTTTCATAATTCCAATAAGACTATTTACTCTAAATTACTATAATTCAACACTGATTAAAATTCTAGATCTTTTGAGTTGGTGTTGAATTAAACAATTAAGACTGGGCCTGAGGAAAATTATTATGCAAAGGCAATAAGATATATTTTATTTAAAATTATATAAAGGTACAAACAATAATTTCAAACAATTATATATATACACTAGCGGACCCGCCCGGCTTCGCCCGGGTTTTACCCGAGTAAAAGTTTGTCTAACGAATCTCTCGATAAACTGAACATTTTTTTCCCGGCCCCTTGAAAAATACTCGATAAGTTGAATAAAATCAATATTAATTGGTTCCCTCGGTAATTGGAAGTTAAAGGAATAGTATCTTGCCTTGGAATTGTATCATTATTCTTGTATGGATGTACCCGGCTTCGCCCGGGTTTTACCCGAGTAAAGGTTTGTTTAACGAATATCTCGATAAAGTGAACATTTTTTCCCGGTCCCTTGAAAAATACTCGATAAGTTGAATAAAATCAATATTAATTGGTTCCCTCGGTAATTGGAAGTTAAAGGAATAGTATCTTGCCTTTGAATTGTATCATTATTCTTGTCTCAAATAAATTGCCGTGTCATCCTGAATTTTGTCTTTCCTAATTTTCTACATTACAAAATCATCGTATCATCATGATAATATTTAGAGCAGATTGTTGAATTATAACAGATAAATTAGAATAATTATCTTGATTATTTCTAGGCGAAAAGTTATTTCAAAAATTTTATTTGCTAGAAACCTTCCCAGTACTATACTAAATAACTTCCCAAAGTTTCATGGCGATCCAATGAGTGGTTTGGTCAGGCATAAAGGACAAACAAACAGACATACATTCATTTTTATATATATAGATATTAACAGTAATTAAACGTAACAGTAAGAAAATGTTGATTTTAAAATATTTTAATTTTAAAATATTTTAATTTTTTCATATTTTAAATATGTAAATAGAGTCTCTTAAGAAAGACCACCTAAAAACATGAATCAACTTGTTTCTCCTGTTGGTGGTCTCTCATTGAAGATTCTAATTGCTATTAAAGAATCTCTAATAGACCTTTAATAAGAGACTGCCTCTTGGAGAGACGGTGTAGCTACGAAATGGATATTCCCGGCTTCGCCCGGATTTTACCCGAGTAAAGGTTTGTCTAACGAATCTCTCGATAAAGTGAACATTTTTTCCCGGTCCCTTGAAAAATACTCGATAAGTTGAATAAAATCATTATTAATCGGTTCCCTCCGTAATTGGAAGTTAAAGGAATAGTATCTTGCCTTGGAATTGTATCATTATTCTTGTCTCAAATAAATTGCCGTGTCATCCTGAATTTTGTCTTTCCTAATTTTCTACATTACAAAATCATCGTATCATCATGATAATATTTAGAGCAGATTGTTGAATTATAACAGATAAATTAGAATATTTATCTTGATTATATCTAGGCAAAAGTTATTTCAAAAATTTTATTTGCTAGAAACCTTCCCAGTACTATACTAAATAACTTCCCAAAGTTTCATGGCGATCCAATGAGTGGTTTGGTCAGGCATAAAGGACAAACAGACATACATTCATTTTTATATATATATAGATAGATTATATGGGAAACTATGATGTTGATTAAGAGTAATAAGATTCCTTTTTTGTTACATTTTTTAATAGCTTTTACACATCTGTCTTTCCATTTATTATTTTAGAAATTTTAAAAAAGAGATCATTTTTTATATTTCAAAAATAGAGAATTGAAGCAATCACTGTTGTTCGTGAAGGACAATCAGAACAACAGATTCAAGCAAAGACTGCAGCACAATGCCATCCTCCACCACAAAGTAAGTATTCTTCCACTCTCTCTCTTTCACATTTTTTATATTAAACTTTATAATAATAGGGTAAACATTTTATATATACCGTGTAATCTTTAATTCAGCAGACTTCAAACATTTTTCATAATCACCAATAAGCCTATTTACTTTAACTTGCTATAATTCAACACTGATTGAATTTTAGCTCTTTTTGAGTGGGTGTTGAATTAAACAATTTAGACTGGGCTTGATGAAAATTATTATGCAAAGGCAATAATATATATTTTATTTAAAATAATATAAAGGTACGAACAATAATTGCAAACAATTTTATATATAATTATATGGGAAATTATGATGTTGATTAATAGTAATAAGATTCCTTTTTTTGTTACATTTTTTAATAGCTTTTACACATCTGTTTTTCCATTTATTATTTTAGAAATTTTAATAAAGAGATCATATTTTATATTTTAAAAATAGAGAAGTAAAGCAATCACTGTTGTTCGTGAAGGACAATCAGAACAACAGATTCAAGCAAAGACTGCAGCACAATGCTATCCTCCACCACAAAGTAAGTATTCTTCCACTCTCTCTCTTTATTTTTTATATTAAACTTTATAATGATAGGGTAAACATTTTATATATACTGTGTAGCTTTTAATTCAGAAGACTTCAACCATTTTTCATAATCCCCAATAAGCCTATTTACTTTAATTTACTATAATTCAACACTGATCAAAATTCTAGCTCTTTTGAGTGGGTTTTGATTAAACAATTTAGACTGAGCCTCAGGAAAATTATGATGAAAAAAGGCAATAAAATATATTTTATTTAAAACTACCTAAAAGTGTATGTGAACAATAATTACAATTATATATATACATTATATGGGCAATTATGATGTTGATTAATAGTGATCAGATTCCTTTTTTGTTACATTTTATAATAGCTTTTACACATCTGTCTTTCTGTTCGTGGCATGAATGTTCAGTAAAAGATACTAAGAAGCACTTTGCCACTTGTCTTGAATTAGTTTATTATCTTTGGGTTTTAGAGTTATATATAGCTACCACATGATTTTTGAATACATGAATTTTTACTTAGATTTTGATACTAGTGGTAGAGAGAGAGAGAAAAAAAAAACTATAAAACTATTAATTAACTAAAAATGGTAATTTACATACATGTTGATTGCTTTTAAAATTTACATATTAAAGATTTATATTGTACAATTGAATTTAGAATATTTTGGCTTAATTTTCATATATAAAATTGAATTTAAGGAAATTATTAACTATAGGATCCAACATACTCCCCCGGCTGGGAAGAGATGACCAGAAAATAAAAATAATAAAAATAAATAAAAATAAAAAAAGAGTTCCAATAGTATAGATGCTGGACTAATTGATTCCGACTATGTAGCTAAGATTACAATTCTCATTGTTTGAAAGGCAATGGAATCAGCTTTGTAATGAGTCTCTTGAAGACTCCTTTTGAAGTCTTTATCTGGACTACCCTGACATTCTTGTCCTCTCCTGGAAATATCTCCTGAATCCTAGCCAAAGGCCAGCAAAGTGGAGATATTTGAGCCTCTTTGAGGTAGACTAGTTGACCTATTTGGATATTGTCTTGTTTGGTCGATTCCTCTAAATGTTCTTTGGAGAGTTGTCGACTTTCTGCCGCCTTCTCAAAATCTTCCAGATTGACTGCCTTTTCTAAAGCTTCGGGTCTTAAGACTTCTTTCTTCAAGATTTCTGGCCATTCTATATATGCCGATGAACTGTACCTTTCATCGTAGTCTTCAGATTCCTTGACGTCTTCTAAGCATAGAGAATCGATGGGCTTCCAGCGGGATAATTTTGCCTTTTCACCGCTCTGTAGATAATCCTTTGTTGATGTATCCACAATTTCAACAGATACAGCTTTCTCTTTGCTTGCCGATTCATTAGCTTCTGTATAAACATTGATTATGCCACTGGTAGCCTCTTTAGGTCGATTAAGATCAGCTTCATCTACATTGAGGTGAGCTGAGTCATCATGGCACAGTTCTTTCTTATCCAGAGCTTCTACACTGACCACTGGTTCTTTCGAATATTTGCCTTCCGATTTATCAATAACCGAAACTTCGGAGATTTCAATCTTTGGAGTCCCGATATCTTTGTTAGACTCTTCGTCTTCAATGACAAAAGTGGTTTCTAAAATTGAAGAATCTTCTTGATTCTCATCAATAGCCTCAGGAATGTCGGCATTCTCAGTTGAGATATTTTTGATAAGTGATTCCTGGCGTGGGGATTTTGGTTGTAAGAGAGGGAATTTTTGATTTTCATTTAAATAGGAATACTTGAGTCTACCTCCAACTCTTAGAAGTCCTTGAGTGTCTAAGAAGGGATTTAGAGAAGTTAGCTTGTTGGACAGAGGTAGTTGCTTGTTTGACTTCAGTAATTTTATTTCCGTCAAAGGTCCTTTCTGACGAATTGGATCAAAGAGGAGGCAATTGTAGTAGAATCTCCAACACCAAGCTGTTATTCGGATCAATTTGGTCATTGTGGAATACCTTTCAATGAATTCTAGATTTAACATAGTTTCTGAATTTTGAATTAAGGTTGTTTGATCCAACACTTGACCCTCACCGACTTCTTCTTGAATGATATTGAGATTTACTTGGGTTGGTGAAGAAGGAATATATCGAACATTATTTTCTTGAAGCCAAATAGGACACCGCCACCAAATTCTATGATTGACCAAGTCTTGAGGCATGATTCCTCTTGATGCGCAATCAGCTGGATTATCTTGACTGGATACATGGAACCAATCAGTGATTTGAGTTAAATTTTGAATTGACGACACTCTGTTCGAAACAAAGGCCTTCCATCTGCTGGCATCTGATCTTATCCAATCTATGCAGATTTGTGAATCAGTCCACAAAAAGGTTTTGTCAGGTTGAAAAGGAAATGATTCAAGAATGACTTGATTCAGTTGAGCCAAAAGCAATGCTGCACTTAGTTCAAGTCTTGGAATTGTAATGGTCTTTAATGGTGCAACCTTAGTTTTTGAGGTTATCAGATTGATTTTGATCTTTTGAATTTTGAATCTAGTTTTCAAGTAAAAAACTGCTGAATAAGCAATAAGGGATGCATCACAAAATCCATGTAGTTGTAATTCTTCTATTTCAGAAGATGAGCTGTTCAGGTATCTTGGTATTTTGATTTCCTTTAGGCACGATAGTTGAGTTTGGAATTTATTCCAATTTGACTTTATATCTGATTCAATTGGTTCATCCCATGAAGTTTTCTCAGCAGGAAGTTGACGTTTTCGCCTATAATAGGGTGGTGGCTTTATCTTAGGAATAATCGAAGTTTCTTTCTTAGATGAGAGTGGTTCACTTGACTGAGAAGCGAGAGGTTGTTCTGGAGTGGATGGTTGACTTGATTCAGAAGGAAGTAATTGGTTTTGTTTAGTAGTAATTTGTGGAGTTAACTTAGAGATACGTGACTTTTTAGATTTACTTGGAATTTCTTCAGATTTACTTGAATTATCTTCGGATCTACTTAGATTTTCTTCAGATTTACTTGAATTATCTTCAGATTCTTCTATAGAGGAGCATGAAAAATTGGAGTTCTGAGACATATGGGGCTCTGTATAATCCCCAGAACATCGGCAACTCTCTGAACCTCTGGTGGGAGATGTAGGGGACTTGGGCCCACTTTGGGTCTTGAAATCTTCAACAGAAGCCGATGAGAGAGTGTAACTCTGCTCTGGGCTCATCGGGTAGGATGGCAGATTATCAACTCGGTTCTGGCTCTCTATAGAGTCTTCTTCTATAGGAATTGGAATCTGCTTGGAGCACCCAGGGCTTGATGGCATTTCGACCAAAGGGGACATGGCCTCTTTCAGGCTGTGAACTGATACTTGTAAGGGGGTTGGAGAGTTGTGTTTGGAGCTCTGTAGGCTCAAAGTTAGAGACGGTGACCCTTGAACAGAGTCTGGTAGACTTGGAGAGGTCTGAATGGACCCAGGCAGACTTGGAAAGTTCTGAGTGAACTCCTTTAGACTTGGAGAGTTCTGAATGGACTCTTGTAGACTTGGAGAGTTCTGAGTGAACTCCTTTAGACTTGGAGAGTTCTGAATGGACTCTTGTAGACTTGGAGATGGGGCATTCTTTATACCCAACTGGGCCTTAGAAATTGGGACATCTTCAAGTTCCCAGAATTTTCTTATGCTGGAATCAAGTTCAGTGGTACAGTGATTGATTACCGAAGTATTCGACTTAATAGTTGAATGGATTCTCCCAGAAACAAGCCAACCTAACTTGGTATTAAGTGCTATAGGATGGTGCTTTAAATCTGTTTTATGACCTAGAATTATTTCTACAAAGGTATCTGCACCCAAAATTAGGTCTATGGGCTTGGTGACATAGAATTCTGGGTCTGCCAAGAGCAAATTTTCTAAATGAGGAAAGTCTGCTGACTGAATTTGGAAGTTTGGAAGGTCTGCAGTTACCCTTCCAACCACAAATGCTCTGGCAGAAAATAATTGATCATTATGATGTGGGGTGAACTCTATTTCAACCTGCGATGTTGTCCTGTTGACAACAATGTCACCTACACCTTTTAGTGTATAAGAATTTTTCCTTTTTTCAAGTCCCAACTTGTGGCAACATTGTTCTGAAATTAGGCTTATTTGGGACCCATTGTCCACTAATGCTCTACATAGCACAAATGAGCCATCCTTCGCCTTGACTTTAATAAGGGCTGTTGACAGTAGAATATTTGTTTCCGTTTCCAAAGGCATCGCATTACAGATGGTATTTGTTGAAATCAACATCTCTTGAGAGGTTGTTGGTTGTGGAATGGATGGTTCAGAGTTGTATCCATGCAGAAGAGTATGATGGTTCTGCTTGCAGTTTTTACATCTTGATGTGATGAGACATTTGGATATCTCATGATTTGCTCTAAGGCAATTTTGACAAAGTTTATGTTTTTTAACTAATTCCCATTTTTTAGGCAAGGGAAGATTTCTGAATCTATGGCAGTCATTTAGTTTATGAATTTGATGACATAAAATACAATTTTGACCTTTGTTGACATAAAGGCCATGAGCCATCATATTTTTGCTAGAGGTTTTTTGTTCCTGGAACAAAGGAATTCTCATACCTTGCAGGCTTCTAGCATGTTTTTCTAAAAAATTCACAAAGTTTTCAAATGTTGGATATTCTTCATTTTGAAGGGTTAATTCCCATTCTTTCCTGAGGGCTTCACCAATTCTTTTTTCAAAAAAATTGATCAGGATCAGATCTGTTAATGTGTTTTTCTCAAGTCCTAGCACTGAGAGATTTCTAATGCCTTCATTGCAAACATCAAGGATTTCATAGAGAGAACCAGCCGAAATAGATTTTAATGGCCTTATGGAGAATATTTTGTTGATTTGTGAAAAAGCCAATTCTCTTCTGTTATTAAATCTATTGCATAAGGTATCCCATGCTTGCTGGTAGTTTTTGTCAGAAATGGGAAAACCCCGAATCAACTTTTCCGCAGGACCCTTAACAGATGCATTTAGATATTGAAATTTTTGTATTTCAGTTAGTGTTTGATTTGAATTAATGGTGGAGTTAAATATTTCTCTAAAACTAAGCCAATTGGCTGAATCACCATTGAAAATGGGTAAATTTATCTTAGGTAAATTAACATTGGATTCGGGCAGTTGTTTATCACTATGAGTATTTTCTTTGGTTTCAATCAAAGATAAAGCCTCTTCAATAGACACCAACATATTAAAAATATCCTTCTTGGCCTTTGAATAATCGTCATATTGTGTATCATCTAACTCTGATTCTAATAATGTGTTGATAACTTGATTTAGGCTAATTTTCCTTTCATTAACTTCTTGTTGGAATAGCTTTAATCCATGTATGTTTTTGGATTCTACAATAGCTTTATTCTCTGATTCCAGATCCTTTATTTCCTGAATAATAAAGTTGAATTTGTGCCGAATTTTAACTTCTGATTTGGGCATGACTTTATTTTAAGAATTTTAAGTTTTCAAATGGCTTACCTTAATTTTTTAAAGTATCCAGCTCGATGAGGGACCATAATGTTCGTGGCATGAATGTTCAGTAAAAGATACTAAGAAGCACTTTGCCACTTGTCTTGAATTAGTTTATTATCTTTGGGTTTTAGAGTTATATATAGCTACCACATGATTTTTGAATACATGAATTTTTACTTAGATTTTGATACTAGTGGTAGAGAGAGAGAGAAAAAAAAAAACTATAAAACTATTAATTAACTAAAAATGGTAATTTACATACATGTTGATTGCTTTTAAAATTTACATATTAAAGATTTATATTGTACAATTGAATTTAGAATATTTTGGCTTAATTTTCATATATAAAATTGAATTTAAGGAAATTATTAACTATAGGATCCAACAGTCTTTCAATCTCTTTTCTGCAAACTATTACAACACCAATTAGCAATCTACTTAATCTGCAGATGTGTAGAATTGAATTAATTCAAGTATGAAATGATTGATGGCATGGAGTGTATATAGAAGAGGGGCTGTGTTAATGCTAAGACACTAAGACATAAACACAATATACAATCAAAACAATTGTAATAAATTTATTTATTAAGTTAAAATAACAAGCTTTCAAGTGTTAGCTTATCAGGCCAATTATTTTTCAAATGCCTACAGTATATATAGAGGTGTAGAAGACATTTACATATTTAAAAAGTTTTGCTAAAATCTAAAATATTATAAATATTTATCCTAAAAACTGATTTATTTATACTAAATATAAAGAAAATAACTTTGAAAGACAGGCTAAGAAAAATTAATGAAATATATATTTGCAATAATACATTTTAATATACATTAGATTTTCATATGTGCCATAATTATAAATAGTATAGCAGCACCAAAATGTAGATACAATTTAACACATTAGCTTGGCCATCATGTAAAAAAATAAGATAATAAAGTTTTATTGAGAGTCTGCCGTCCAAGACAAGATGGAGTCCGATTATAGAAATCGTTAGTTTTATTTCCGCCCCCATACTGACAAATGGCCGGACAATATCAGATCATCTTTCTCTCACATGTAGAGAAAACCCTCCTGGGCCTTGTCCGCGTCTTCGGCGCTGGCCTCTCTCTAAAATGACATCTAACCTGTCTAGTCTTTTTGTGTTATCCATTGACGCTTAAAACCACTTTAGGCCCAATGACTGCATAACCTGCTTACCACATATATTTTAAAATTAAAATAATAAAAATAATTGATTAAGAAAATGTTGAATAAACACAACAGATCATAACTTCCCGGGTAAAATACTGATTTATCTGCATTGTATGTGTTGATATTGCTGAGGTATTTCAATTCTTCGGTTCATATATACTGCTATTGCTTTTTGATATTTATGATTCCAGAATGAGTATTATATATTTAAGATATACTTTGGGGGGGGAAATGATATTTTGAATCCTTTAGGTTGAATTGATGACTGGTGGATTCTTCATGCTGATATATTATTGATCTATTGTCATGATTTTTAATGTTACGGATGTGTTTTTTTAATTCTTGTGGTGACTGATTGGCTTTTTCTCCTATATATTAGGTGGCTACTGTTGGTAGGATATTGAATATATGGTATCATGATGGTTTCCAGGTTCTATATCAATATGGGATTTGGTTATGGGATTTTTTATGATTTGACCTATGGATTGAGAGTTGCTGAATAAGCATCTTATACAGAATTTTCTTAATTCATGAGCCATCTTTTGATTGGTTGGAGAATATTTTAAGTAACAATTGGTTTGATATACTGTCTGATTTTTTAGGAGAAATTCATTGTAGGTGTGCTTCTGTATGAATTCTAGTGGAAATCTGGACTTTTGCAGGTTTTGAATGATATTGAGATTTTTTAATATTTTGAAAACAGGTAGAGAGCATTGCATAGTAATTCTTTGTGTTTGTGTTTTCACTATTGATATTTTATTATCTATTTATTGGACCAAATGAATTTAAACCAAGATGGTTCTATTTATTTTTCTAATAAACAGTAGAATAAAATCTTTGGTTCTAAATATGAGTATATATTAAAAAAGGCAGTGCAGCTTTGGTTTCTGTGTCCATTGTGAATTTAATCTAGGGGTTGTAACTGTTCAAAGTGTTTAAAATTTGATATTCTGTATCTTTCAAATTCACAAAAAAATATCATCTATATACCGGTACCATTTTTTATGTCAATTCTTCGAAGCTATTGATCCATATATATCTAATTTCAACATGACTATTTCTGCAGCTATTAATGATAATGAGCTCCCCATGGAGTAACCACAAAATCTGTGGG
This sequence comes from Cordylochernes scorpioides, assembly GCA_030710605.1. Classification (NCBI taxonomy): domain Eukaryota; kingdom Metazoa; phylum Arthropoda; class Arachnida; order Pseudoscorpiones; family Chernetidae; genus Cordylochernes; species Cordylochernes scorpioides. The sequence continues at coordinate 22,551,703 of CP092864.1, read as the reverse complement.
AAAATTCCATCTTCAAATATAAAATTTATCATTGTGTGTGTGTGAGAGAGGCAGAGATGGAATAAAGTTATGACTCAATTGCTTTCTATGGCATAAGTCGAACTTTGTCTTAGTATGTCCTTAAGATTACCTAATAAGTGGAGGTGTAGCCTAAGAAATAAGGATATATCAAAGGAACCAATTATGCATCCTTGTTTTAAATTTATTGTTATAAAATAAGATATGTTACTAATGGAATAGAGGTTGGCAGAACGAATCACAGATGTTAGGTATAAGGTCAGGAATCTGAATAAGGGCATAGCTGGTGAAAGAAAATATGCAATTATTGGTCTGAGTGGGATGTTCTCTTTGTGAATTTTAAATAGGCTGTAGATGTATGGGATTCGATTTGGTTTTACTGTGAATTTCTTCATTTAGACGTCTTTTATTAGTTTTTCTTTCTGTAAGGCTGTCAGTGTTCTCCTAAATAAGGCAACAGTTCTTGAAATGGTGACTGCTTTGATCTGTTTGAATTCATCAATGTCTTCAAGAATGTTATGTAGAAAGTGCTTATGTAAGAAAGTACTAACTACCCACCATGATTATCATGGCCTGTACCACGTGTACTAGGGATAAGCAAAAAAAAAGAATGTTATGGATTTTCTTAGAATAATCAGATTTGCTCATGATAACAGTGGTGACACCTTTGTCAGATTTAGTAATAACCAGATTTGTATTTTTCTTGAGTTGTTTGATGGCGATAATTTCATCTCTTCTAAGTTTAGTATTTTCCTTACTTCCTATGCTGAAAATTCTGCAGGCAACTAAGTTTTAACATTAAATAATTATCCGTTCGACTGGGGATCCTAAACTTTAGTCCTTTTTTTAGAACATCCTTAGAGTTATCTGAAAGCTTGGTATTGGTGAGATTTAATATTGAATTTGAAAAAGACTTGTATGGGAATATGCGAATTTCTTAGACCAATGTTGAAATTTACTTTCATGCTTCCTGTTAATATAAATATCCTGTTTTTGCCTAATGTGGTGGTTACTATAATGAGTTCTGTCAAATTGGTCATGGGGAGTTTATCAGACACCAAGGCTATTAGTTGCTTAATAAAGTTTTACTAAGGAATCTGATTTTTTACGATCATAAAATTAATCGCTTTAATTATTAATAGATGAATTTTAATACCTACCCTTTTTTATAGCCCTCATGTTTCCATAATGGTAACATTTTTTTGGATGAAGTTTGTTGAATAATTAAGTTGGAAAGACCTAAATGAGAAATAGTCATTCAACAAAAATGAAGAAATATCTAAATGAGTAAAATAAAAGTAAAGAGAAATCATGCAGCAACATAAAACTGATATAAAAATCAAATAAGTGAAATTTTGTAACTGATTAAATTGGGATGTTTAATTTAAAGCACATTTTTTTATATTTATTCTTAATGAATTTTTGTCTTAATAAAATATAATTTATATAATTAATATTATTTATTTTTAAAAAGGATTTTAATTCTATATGCACTCAGGTAAAATTTAATTCGAGGGAAAAACCGGGTGTTTTCCAGGTTATTATCTTGTATTCATAAAAAAGAAGATAAAACTCCAAAAAAAAAAAAACTAAGACATTCATTAATTACAAGCATTTTGATGCATTTATTATTATACAATCCACATTTTTGTGCCAAATTCTTATTTTTTTATTATTTAATATTTATCTCTAGTATTGGTTGAAGTTGATTTTAGTGAGATTAATACTGATATTTATCATCTTTTTATATTTCATCTATTCTGTTTCACCTATTTATACCAAACACCATTTGAAATACAGTCGAACTTGGATAATTCGAACCCCAAGGGACCATAAAAAAATTCGAATTATCCAAAAATTCGAATTAAAAACGGAAATTCTATTTATAGGAAATTCTAGGGACCAAGATAAATATTCGAATTAAAGAGGTTTTCGAATTAAAGAAGTTCGAATTATCCAAGTTCTACTGTATTATATTGTTGTTGAAAAATATTCAGTTAATATAATTCCCATTTTCACATATATACATTTTTATACGTTTCAATTATGATAGCACATTCTTTAAATAGAATAGGAATGTATCAACCGCTACTAGTGTACTGTTTGTGAAGGACAAGAACAACAAAGAACCCAAGCAGAGACTGTAGCAAAGACTCTCTACCAACCTCCACCACAAAGTAAGTATTTTTCCACTTTCCCTTTCTATTATTTGTTATACTACTCTAAATTTCTATTTGTGAATTAGATTTATATCTACCCAAATGTATATAATATATAATGTATAATATAAAAAAAAAATTCTGTTTCACCTATTTATACCAAACACCTTTGAAATATTATATTGTTGTCAAAAAATTCAATTAATATAATTCCCACTTTCGCATATATGCATTTTTATGCGTTTTAATTATGATAGCACATTCTTTAAATAGAATAGGAATATATCAACCACTACTAGTATACTGTTTGTGAAGGACAACAACAACAAAGAACCCAAGCAAAGACTTTAGCAAAGACTCTCTACCAACCTCCACCACAAAGTAAGTATTTTTCCACTCTCCCCTTCTATTTATGTATAGAATGGTTATCTTGTGTGCTGGTGCCTTCATTATTTTTTTCATGCAAATCCATAACTGGTATATAATTGACACATATAGGTTTAGAATTTACTATTTTTGAAATATAATATCTTATACCTTATTCTAGCCTTTTTAGTGTTATTTTACCAGTCATATTGCTAATATATAACAATTTGCTCAGATTTTTTTCCCTCAAAATAGGGAGGTTAGTCTTATATTTGAATATTTTTAAATTCTAGGGTCAAATTCTTTTTATAAACAAACCAGCATTTTTCTATCACAAAATATGTAAACGTTTATCATTTTTTTTAATTATTAGCCTTAATTTTAAACTGCATCTTCATATATACATCTCCCCTTTAATTGTTAAATTCATCTTTTTTAATCAGTAGTTTTTATTTATAAAAAAGTTTGAAAAAGTGGCCTTTGAACTTTCCTTTAATTCACATATTTCCTGTCTTCGCCCCTATTCTGCTCAAATTAATATTTCGCTGAAAGAATCTTGTTTCTGCCTGCTAAAAATGATTGTTTGGCTTCACCAGTCTTCTGCTTGTGAGAATATTCTGCGAAAGAATTTTGTTTCTGCCCATCAAGCACGATGCAGAAATATTATCATCTTAGTCTAAAATATAACAAAAATAGATTAGTACATGGTTAATTTTAATTTTGGTTAGTTGAAATTGTAAATTTCAGCCAGATTAATTAAATATTAAAGAAACACATAAAGAAGGACAAATAAATGAATGAACATACATACGTTGATTTATATATATGTCATAATTTGTATATAACTAGATGTAACCCCACCACAATATATGCAATGTATGATCCAAAAAGGTTTTAATAAAAGCTAGGCCTAGCGAACTGGAAGAAAAGCCATCACAGAGAATCCATTACCAGGTTTTCATTATCCAGGAAGCAAAAGTTATTACCCAGGAACTAATAAAAAACTAAGTTCAAAGACCTTCTTCTTCCGGGTCCCTGAAAATCATGAGACGAACAATGGAAGCACCAATATCCAATGAGAGTCCAGTAGGAATAGCTAACAGCCAACCGACAGTCGCCACGAGACGATATTCAACCATTGAGAGCACTAGAGAGTTAACGAGTTAAATCTCGGACTCAAGTTTGTCAGTTGGGAGCACGCCACCACCAGAAGCAGTACGCTTAACCCCTTCTCGCTCAGGTCACCTCTATGTTCAGTATGTGAGTAGCCACTCCATTAGTCAAAAACCCTTCTCTCCCTTAATCGCTGGTCCTATATTTCAATCCCATTTCTGTGTCCTTCTCGTTATTTTTCCCCTGTGAGAAAACCTACCATTTCAGCCAAACGACTGTGCCAACAATCACCACCACGTCAACCACCTCAAGTAAGTCAACAGGGTGTTACAACAACCAATCCACACAACCAACCAACCAATCCCGAAAAAAGTAAAATATTATAGTGAGTCGACAAGATTAATCCGAATATTATAGAGAGTCGACAGGATATTTAAAATGGAAAACGAGCGAGAACAAGAAGCGAAACAGAGCGGCAACGTAACCAGAGGGGAGAGAGAGGAGATCACGCGCCGCACCCTAGCAGAGATTTTACTTCAGTTGACCGTCACCCTCACGCAAGCAAGATCGACCGGACGCGCGGAGACGGACCGACGTGACATACGCCGCCCACTGACTCTTCCGAGCCACCGACCGAGAGATGGACGGAGCCACCCCTGCCAGGTTACCTGACTACCTGACGCGCCACCCCGAGGAGCCACCACCCACCATGCCGGACCCATACGCCTACAACCCAAGAAAAACAAGTATGCGGACTGCACCATACAAACAAACTCAACACACGAGCGGGCAGGCAGTGCAAACAGCCCCACCTCCACAGCACGCCCGGCGCCCCACACCTCCACAGCACGCCCAAGACGCCCCAGCCTTTCGCCAACCAGGTAGGAAGGCACCAACCCCTTTTCGTCAGCCAACTGACAATGAAACTGTCCCTAACCCCTGAACTGTCACCCCCTTTTCTAATTGACACAGGCGCTAGCTTGAACATAGTGCCCTATAACCTCTATAAGATTTTAAAAATTAACCTCCCTCAATTAAAGCTTAAAAAACAGTCCATAGACCTACAGGCCATAAACGGTCTTGTACCAACCATAGGTAAAATAACCCTCCCCCTGACAATAGGTAAATTAACCAAAAGAGAGAATTTCCATGTGGTGGAAACACCTCTACCATTTGGAATTCTCGGAATAGACACCCTCCGAAAATTTAAACTAACAATAGACTTCAACCAAGGCACTATGTTCCAACTTGCCGCCCCTTTGCTCCCAACCACCTACCGCTTTACTCACCTAACCAATGAATGCACCTATTGGGAATGCCAAGCGGAGTCACAAAGGACTCACAATGCACACAAACCTTCCGCACGTGGCACCCAATGCGCGCATCCATTGGTCAAAACCCAATTGCCAACATGCCAATCTAGTCACGCGCATGCACAACACAAATTTTTCACTAAGGCCGAAGGCCTTTATTATAAGTCCTCAATGCACAAGGCCACAACGGCCCCAACTCACAACAACAATGCCCAGACAGTGTCCATCCAACAGGACAGCTCACACACAAAACACACACTAGACCACACGTCATCACACAACAGTCACACGCGCAAACATCGCAACAAGCGCGACACTCGCACCAAAAGGCGACAACAACACCACGCAGACGCATGCACAATCACTGCCAGTACAACCACACCATGTACACGAAACAAACAATTCACGCCATCCAACAACCACACAATCGCAAAACATTGCGATCTTTCTTAAGCGCTGTGAATGCTTATAAAAAGTTCATTCCGGACTACGCCCGATGGGGACGCCACTTAACAACCTTTCCAAAAGGGATGCCACGTGGGTCTGGGATGACAAATGCCAGAAAGCGTTCACTAGCCTGAAAGAAATCCTCACAATACACCCCATTTTACACCTTTACCGCCATGCCAGGTGTACTGTGACGCCTTAACACTCGGCATCGCAGGCATCCTCAAACAGGTCTACCCTGATGGGAAAATCTACCCAGTCCAGTATTTCAGCCGCTCCCTGCGTTCACACGAACGGAACTATTCCATCTCTGAACTAGAATGCCTAGCAATCGTTGAGAGTGTGGATAAGTTCCGCATCTGTTTGATGGACAGAAAATTTACTATATTTTCTGACCATCACGCATTGCCAATGCTGAAAACGGTCAAAAACCCGTCAGGCAGAATATTTCGATGGAGATTAAGGCTATCGAGATACGAATATGAGGTTCGTTACATAAACTGAGTACAACAATATGAAACGGACGTCATAACTCGTAACCCGTTCTGTGGTTTCTCAAACGCCTCCCTCATTAAGAACCATCAGCCTTCCCCATCGGGAAATTCTAGCTTGACCATTGATCACAACGGACTTCATACCATTTCCCGCAAAGGTGTAACCAAAATCATGATTCCCAAAACACTCACCAACAAACTACTACAAACAGTACACACTCAGTACAACCATCCAAACATCTCAAAGATGACGAGACTCATCTCCGCTCAATATTATTGGCAGAACATGTCACAAGACATTGCCCAACAGGTAAAAACCTGTCCAACCTGCCAATTGACAAAACGTATCGATAGACCCAACCAACCTCTCCAAAGAGACACCGATACAGTCCACATAAACAAACTTAAACTATACACAGAAAACATCCAATATATAACACCACCCACAATCAAGATACACCATTTACAACATAATGATAATAACACGTTTCCATTTAGACACCTCACACCCGAACTTTTTCCAGCGGAGCCGTTGACAATCAAACCAACAAACAGCGAGCCTTTCAATCATTTAGATCCCACCATTTTTACCAAAACTCGATTTACACCACTCACCCATAATAACAAAGAACGCGACATCGCCCATCCACAGGTACATCCAATTCCAAGTTCGCCACAACCCATAGAAGTACAACACGATACCCAAAAAACCCAACTCGTGGAGAAGACATGGGAGAAAATGTGCCAATTTCCCATTTTTCACTTAATATTTTTTATCTGTCTTCTAATTATGCCCTATAAATTCGCCCCATTTACCATAGTAATCTACCTTGGACTATATACCTAGCAGCCCCAAAAACTGTACCAATTACAGGAAAAAATCTTTCATATAGGAAGTACCGTCTACACATTTGTCGCACTTATATTGGGTATCCTAAAAGCCATCTTCCATATAGGCAGTGCAATTTTTGAATTTCTAACTCTTATATGGGAAATAATAGAAAACTTCCAGAGAACAATTAGGGCGCCCCAACCAACCTAATTAAGAAGGTCCAGCAGGCGTGACACCACCCCGGATCAATTAGGTGGCAGGAAGGATCAATTACAGAAGGGGGATAGATTTAGAACTACCCAAGCCGGCCTCATGCAGTTTCGCTCAAGTTGGACAGATTTAGAACCCCCGAGTGGCCCCTCGCATGTCCGGTAATTCGATCGAGATCACCGTGTTCCCCCACGTCCGCCATTTTAACGGTCACCAAATTGGATCCATTTCAACACGAGCTCACATCCCGATTCTTACATAAACTTTTAATTATATTAAAATCATTATATTATTAAACAAATTCAATTCTCAAAACACATTCACAATGAGCTTACATATCGATTCTTACAAAACACATTTAGTGATATTAATATCATCATTAATATTATATTAATAAACAAATTTAATTCTCGAAAAATTCCAATGAATTACAAAACCTCTATTCTTCTCCCAAAACTTCCAAAAAACTTTTACATTTACCCACACTAGGCACGTATCCAACACACACAAACACAACAGACCTTAGGATTTTGACAACACATAAAATTCATTTTTTACATTTCTCACAATAAACATAACATTTCCAAACAACATTCCAAATGAATTGCCAACCAAATTTGATTATTTTACTAACATTTCTAAACAATATTACATGTCACCCACATTAAACAAGCACACAACACTCACGACCAATACACAAAATTCAGATCTCAAGGTTAAATACGAACAAAAGCACGCACATTACCACTTAAAGGATAGGAAAAATTAGGTAGCAAAGCTTTCGAGCTTACGTTTCTTCCGAAAGGAATAAACAACCACTTTAAAAGGGTCGAGGACACTCCTCGAACCCTGTATTCAAAGATCCGATTCCGGTTACGACCTCCCGATAACGAAGTGGATATCGGGCGAGCATATCTTAAGTGCCCTAGGGAAAGGCATGAAAATCTCTAGAACGCATTAAGGCTCGGGACAAATTAACATAATACACTCGGCCTTGAGATCTTGAAGACAATACAACCCCAAACACACCACAACCAATACAAATACACACCTAAGGTTAGCGAGATTCCTGTGTCTCCTGTAAACACAATGTAAGCGTACTTTTGGGAAAGATCATGTTTCTACCCACGAGTCGTACAGGGACAAAAAATCTACAAGGCAATTAAAAAGGACGCGCCGCATGACATAGATTTTGTCATGTAACTTTTATCATTAGAGATCCTGCGAATCTCTCTATGTACATTGTGTTTTCTTACACCATTCATTTATTTTTTTTTTTTAATCTTTGAAATCAAAATGCCTAATCAAATATTTACCATTTATATAACAACTTCTTTTTTTATTTTGTTTATAAACCAATTACTTGTTCAACCACTAAACAAATTTTTCTCAACGAAAACTCACTGGTTTTCTTTTAATTTTCTATTTTTTTATTTTTGATTTCCAAAACCCCTAATAAAAAATTCCCTCGATTTTAATTTTCCCTATCTCTAGCTGAATTATTTAGGCGCCTTTTCCTTTTTTTTTTTCACTCAACAATGCTACAAAGCGCATTCACTTTGATTTCTCACAACTAAATTTTATTTTTGATTTCTCAAAAGCCCTAATAGAAAAATTCCCTCGATTTTAGTTTCCCCATCTCGAGCTGAATATTTAGGCACCTTTTTCTTTTTTTTCACTCAACAATGCTACAAAGCGCATTCACTTTGATTTCTCACAACTAAATTTTATTTTTGATTTCTCAAAAGCCCTAATAGAAAAATTCCCTCGATTTTAGTTTCCCCATCTCGAGCTGAATTATTTAGGCACCTTTTTCTTTTTTTTTTTTACTCAACAATGCACCATAGCATTCACTTTGATTTCTTATAATTAAATATTTTGATTTCTCTTACTTATACTCAACCAATATCTCACCAACACTATTCTCTTTTATCTTTTATGTCACCAACAATGCTTGTATATAGCCTCCCAGTACCCATAATTAATTTTTCCCCACAAAATTATTTTTCCCTTACAGAATTCACTTCAGGCTACCCCTTTTTGAATTCTTCACATGTAGGGGGCGCATCTGTCATAATTTGTATATAACTAGATGTAACCCCACCACAATATATGCAATGTATGATCCAAAAAGGTTTTAATAAAAGCTAGGCCTAGCGAACTGGGAGAGAAGCCATCACAGAAAATCCATTACCAGGTTTTCATTATCCAGGAAGCAAAAGTTATATTACCCAGGAACTAATAAAAAACTAAGTTCAAAGACCTTCTTCTTCCGGGTCCCTGAAAATCATGAGACGAACAATGGAAGCACCAATATCCAATGAGAGACCAGTAGGAATAGCTAACAGCCAACCGACAGTCGCCACGAGACGATATTCAACCAATGAGAGCACTAGAGAGTTAACGAGTTAAATCTCGGACTCAAGTTTGTCAGTTGGGAGCACGCCACCACCAGAAGCAGTACGCTTAACCCCTTCTCGCTCAGGTCACCTCTATGTTCAGTATGTGAGTAGCCACTCCATTAGTCAAAAAACCTTCTCTCCCTTAATCGCTGGTCCTATATTTCAATCCCATTTCTGTGTCCTTCTCGTTATTTTTCCCCTGTGAGAAAACCTACCATTTCAGCCAAACGACTGCGCCAACAATCACCACCACGTCAACCACCTCAAGTAAGTCAACAGGGTCTTACAACAACCAATCCCGAAAAAAGTAAAATATTATAGTGAGTCGACAAGATTAATCCGAATATTATATATATATATATATATTAGAGAGAGAGATTCATACATTTTATATTGCAAAAAAAGCTTTTTCATAGTATTTTCTACTTGATCTCTATATTAAAAAATATATGATATAGATTGATGCTGTTTGTGAAGGACAACCATACCCACAGACCCAAAAGAAGACAGAATCAACAGCACCCAGAGGTAAGTATTATTTTATTATTTCTTTCCACGGTTCAACCTATTTATTTGTCATATTTTTATATTTCAAGTTCACACCGCATCCATTCCATATCATTCCTCATTTGACCCATATGGTGGAACCTTTCATAAGAGACATAATTGAAAAGGCATTACTACAACTTGTCTCAACTAGAGATTTTGTTTATCAGAAGCTGGATTAGGCCAGGATATGTCATTTTTGTTTATGTAAAAGTGGCCTCTAAGGGAAGAGTTTTTTAAAAATCATATGGATCACTCCTAACAGGTTTTCCCATGCCAATATATTCTTGAAGACTTTTCATCAGTTCATATGAATAAGTCCTAAGAATAGGGGGGCTTCCTTAATCAGGCTGACCATGGTAAAAGGTCTACAGCCATAAGTGGCAAAACATTTCCTTGGTCTTGTTATTCCATTCAATGGGGATTTTTGTGTAAAAAAATGATTATTTTTCCCCCTTGTCATCCTACATTAAATAATAGTAGGTTTTTTTCCCCATTAGAAGCCACTTGAAACTTCATAGGCAAGTTAGTTTCCTCTTCTATGATGGGGTTGGAAATTTATCCTGGTATCTACTAGGCCCCCTTCTGGCTTAGTTACTATAGGGCATCATTCATCTTTCACTAGATAGGGATTTTCCCTTCTTAGGAAATGGGACCATCTAGAAAGGTACTTCCCACAAGCTCCTCTTCTTTGGGGGCTCTCGAAGACTAGGGAGAATATTAATGTGTTCAAATAATAGATATAAATAACTGAGAATGTGTGACTGGGACAATTTCATAAAGATCTCTCCTGGGATGTTAGTGAGTCATGCATACACCTATCCTGATTTGTGGAACTTGTCAATGTCTAATAGAATCAGTAAACTTGTCTTTATTTCAATAGTTTTGGCTCTCATCCTTTATACTTTCATCCAGGGTTGCTTATATTTTATGATTGCTGTTAATAAATTCCTGCTATCATTTTGATCCTAGTACTTTTAGATATTTATGAAAGGCAAGAACAAATAAATATATATCTGTATGTGTGTTGTTTATAGTTCAAGCTTTTAGGATAAAATCTCTTTATCAAGATATTATATATATATATTCAAAAATATATACAGAGTGGAACCTTATTTTAATAACAACAACCTTTCACATCATGTATGTGTGTGGTTATAACAATTTTAAAATCTTAAGAAAAATAAAGCTATCTCCTGATTTTGCAACTAAAGGTTGCTGATGGCTTGCACCATCTGTTGTATCAACTAGTTATTGATTTTAATCATTCCAGAATATTGGCAAATAGTGTACTGTTTTTCAAAAGAATGTTATGATGAGCTTCAACTGTAATTGTTCAATATATTTTCTCTCTCTTTAGTTTTTTTTCCACCTTAATATTCTCAATGATATTGTCAGTGAATAATAAATCAGAAATTATATCTGATTATAGAAATTAATTTGCCGCTGAATTGAATTGGCCCCACTTTTGCTTCATGTACCTCTTGATAAATATTCTTATTGAGTTTTTTTTATTAGTGTAAAACAAGATACATCTTATTTATCAATAAATATTTGGTTATAAAAATTGAATGACACACTCCTTGACAATATTTAAAAATAGATTCTCCTCCTTTTCCACCTTCTCTCCTGTGGTTTTTTAAAAATCTAACCAGATGTTCTATTGCTAGGTCGATCACAGGTACTGGTGTTAGAGAGACCACCTGATTTCCATCTCGACCACTACGGTAAGTATTCTATGAGCATGCCTAGAGCTTATTCATTTTAATTAAGCCTTATGATTCTAATATTTTGTGTAGTATTGTATTCATCACATCTGCCTAGCAAACTATTTTATGCCATAAAACACATTATAGCACTAAGGAATTGGGCCTGTGTACAGCTTACTTTCTTCCCCTTTCGTGAAACTTCAGTAGCTAGGATACACATTTCCTCTTTGTAGCTAACTGAGCAATATTTTTATAATAAAGGTGTACATATACAATAATGAACATAAGGAATTTAAAGCATTTTGAATACATTTTATCACTGACATTGACATATTTTTCAATGATTTATTCATCATCTTAACACTTTGAGGATGGACGATTCCAGAGTTGCATGGTCCACTGGGCTGTATGAAAATGAATTGTATATAAACATTTTTTTGATAAATAAAAAATCGTTTCGAAAATGCAATTTCTTTTTTAATATAATCTATAGGGTCTGAAATATTAAATAAAAATAGTATGTTCTATTTTTTAAATGTTGCTCTTAATTTTTTTATTTAGATCTTACAAAATACAAATTCACTCCAAGTACTATATAGACAGTAAGTAGAGAATAACAAAAACCTTTATTAAGACACTATTGTCTTACAAGGGGATTCCCCTAAAAGGTTATATATGTACATGAGTGAGGAGGAAAAGCAATTTAGAGGGGAGGGGGAGCAATCAGCCATTGTCTGTGGAGTTGAGCACTTCTCTCATTTTATCAATCGCCTTGAAAAATTTAAAATATTTATAAACAAATGTTTTATCCAGCAGGAGAGTAGTAAAAATTTTATATACATGTTGTTCATTGTAGTGAGTTAGCCCCGAAATTTCGCGAATTTCCAGTCTCTTTTCATGTTTATTTATTTATGCTTATGAGGTGATACAGCAACGTCTTTACAATAAGAGAGGAGACAAATCTTTTCATGTAGGAATGGGGAACGGAATAGATAGTGGACCAAATTGTCTTGGATGCCAACATTGCAGAAGTAGCAATTTAAAGGGTCACTGTTCCAAATTCCTGTGATATCCTCGCGGAAAAGTAGCCATAGAATCCTTTGGCGGGCTATAAATCGTTTAATTTTCAAAGGGAGGTTTGATAGTAAGTAGTCCTCCATCATAAAGGAGCTACTTTTTTTGGTAGTGAATAAAATGAGTTGAATTTTGTATCTTAGCTCAGTCAAATTGGAGTAGCTGGTCCACTGTGGTTTGAATAATTCTAGGCATTTCTCCTCGCACAACCATATAATCTTCACAGTTCTTAAGAAAAGAAAAACCCTAGAATCAATGATGTTATTCAGGTTATGAATAAAGTTGTTTCCCACTTTTCCCACAATTGAAACTTTCCAGAGCTGGGAAAAGCAAATAAGTAGAGAATAACTGATTAAATAAAAGGTAAATATTATCAGAGAGAGGGATAAGTTTTTTACATTTCTATAATATATTTTAAAAGATAAAACAATAAAAGTTACTGCCAATAACTTATCTTAGAATGATAAACTATGATGCAGCCTTCACACAAAGAGACACTTGACATCAATTAAATGCTCTATATCATCTAACAAACTTTCATATTTTAAATAATATTAAGTGGTAAATATACTTGGTACAGGTTTAAATCTAAAAAAATGAACACAAAAAAAAAAAAAAATGAACAAACAAGGAAGAAAAATCAGCAGGCAATAGGGGCTGATGGAACGGGCGGTCTCACGAGATGTTTTACATGTACATTGGGTCAGCTGACATCCTCCCCAACTCACTGATATATAGCCAAGCAGGTATAGGACAAGATCCCAATGGGCACAAATTCATGTTAGCTGCCAGCGATTTTATATTTAATTTTGAAAATCTAGGACGCGAATTTGCATCCTTCGGGCTTGATGCAAAATCGACAAGGATGTGAATTTGCGTCTCTTGGGTCGAAAGTGTTAAGACATCTTTGAATATTTATTCATAAATTTTTGTCAAATATCTTACTGGAGAGAAAATAATTGGTAAAAATGGTAATCTTTGCAATGAAAATCGTCCTTTATAGAGAGGTGTCCTCTCCTAGAGGATTTACTGTATAGACTTCCTCAAAAAAATTAGAAGTATATTTTTAAAATTGCAAAATTTTTAAGTGCACTATGAAACAATTAAGAAGATTTCAAATTTTAACAGCTGCTGCTGGCAGTGTTGGTTAAATTCCTTAGAGTTATTGTAGAGTGTTAGGCATAATGAGCATGCACTCTGATGTTCATAATTGTGCGTTATTATCTTTTCTAGTCCCCCCCCCCCCCCCCACTTATATATCCTGAATGACATTTTTGGTCAGTTGACAGTGTAATATAGATGTGCTGTTTTTAGGGGAATCGCAAACAGAGAAAGAGAATGATGTAAAACCTTCTAGTCATCAGTCCACCCACAAAAGTAAGTGTTTGCTTATTGGTAAATTCACAAGGTTATTGTATAAAATATGGGTGTTTATTCCACGAGTTGTTACACATAGATCTTATATGTCAATATTTTATAATGAATTTGTTCCAGAAAACAACTCCAACCTGATATAATTTACATTATTTTTTAAAGCAAGCTGAGTACATTATTCTTTGTTCATTATAAAATGTTGGCATATGTTTGTTATGCAAAATAAGGTTTTGTATCCCTCTCTTGTAGTTCCCAATTAGATTTATTTATATTGTGCTGTGTAAATATATCTATTTGTTGCTCTAAAAATGCAGAGATATTCTGAGAGACAAAGGGAGAGTTTGTATAAATAATATGAATATTTTTCTTATTATTTGAAACTCACTGGCAAAGCAAAAATCATTCCCATTAACAACAATTTAGAAGTCTCTGTGAGATTTTAAGTAGACATGTTCTTAATTATTATCTCAGTACTCCTAAACTTGAAGGCAATATGGACTTCATAATGTATGTATTCCTTTTATCAAAAAATCTGAAGAACATATTAAGAAGTCTAACTTAGCTTCAGAAGAGGTTGCTCCTAATGTGGAGGACAGACATTTTTGCTGCTGACTCTGTCATTGAATCAAGCAGTGTTCATTGGTAGTGCCTCATTGGCTACACTTAATTAAAAATAGTTTCTTCCAGTAAAGTTGTCTGGGAAGAACTGAATCCTACAAGGTGATTCCCCGGGTGGCAGATAGAGGGACAACCATCAGATATCTTGGCTAGCTGTGAATATATAAAAGGTAGTTCCAAACCAACAGCCAATCAACAGTGTGGAGGGCTAGCCTGTAGTGAGCATAGACTTATTAAAAGCTACAAAACCTTAAAAATGATACTCAATAAAAAAAAATTATACAATCACACCATTCAACATCTGAAGCACCATGTCAGGATTGGCCTCAAAGGTGTCTGTTCTTCATTTTAGGAGCAGACTCATCTGAGGCTTACATTAAACCTCTACAGTATGTGCTTCAGATTTTTTAATCAAGTGCAAACATGCATTTGCCCACTACAGTCTCCATGACCTTTATAAAGGTACCTAATTTTTTTGGTACTGCGATAAGAAAGAAGAAGAGTCTAATTTGATATTACTTCCTTTCTTAGAGTTTTTTTTTGCAGGACCAAGTTGGCCTTAGAAGGCTGGAACATGCTTTAGAAAGTATTTATTTATTCTCTGGAATTGTGTGTTCCAGGTTCCAATCATGAAAAGCAACCCCATTATCAAAGTATGTGTCTGAAATTTTCTCAATCCGATTTATTCTTTCCTTTAGGAGTTAAATAAAACTTTGCTCTAATCTTCTAGTTTATAATATGAACTTTTTTTCCTGATCCCTATTTTAAAAAGCCTTATAGTTTCCTGTACATAATGCTTTTCTGCTTATAGTAAACTTTTGGTCAAGGCCCAAGAATATTAGTACATGTACTAGTAAAGTTTTTCTGTATTCTCTTTGTGTTTTCTTGGTTTTGTATCAGGTGGGGAATTGTTCTCTTTATTATATGGGGTGTGTTTTCTCTTACATTCTTCAATTGATTATGGGGTATAATTTGCCCTCCGCTATATAAACAATAAAGAGGATATATTCACATTGTTTTTTCAATTATATTACAGTTTAATTTTTCCAGTCTCAAGTCAGGATGAAAAGGAGAGTAGTAACAAGCTCATAAAAAAAAAACTGGGTTGAACCAGCCCAGCAGTTCCTAGTACAGGCAGGGACACAAAGGATGAGCATTATCTGCACCTCATATCAGAGGTGACCATTCAATATTATAACTAAGTCGGCCTGCAACTGTCTTAACTATCTTAGCAGATAAATTTTTCTTCTCCCAATCGTAAAGCTCAAGATGCACAGAATATTAATTTTTTATTATTGAGAGGAGATATAAAAAGATGGTTGGCTCACTTTTCTTGACTATTTTTATGTGTACAAAAAATTTCCTAATCTAGTATTATAATTAATCAGGACTTCCAGTGTAAAAACTTGAGTTCCAATTATCAGTTTTTTTTTGCTTCTCCCTAGTACACATGGTGCAGGCGATGATAATCATGGTTGGTAGAAGTAGGTGACCACATGTCTACACATGTGAAAAGCAGTTCGACTTTGCACTTACAAATGTGCCAGAGCCCCGTTTGGTTACTTGCCCTCACTGGTGGGGTTGGACTTTTTCAAGAATTGGGGCCATTGGAGCATTTTTTTTTTAATCAGAAAAAGTGCCCAATGTGGGATTCGACCCCGGATCGTAGCGGTCAAAAACCAACGGTTTAGATTACGGTTTAAATTACAAATTTTTGTAAATTGGAAATAAATAACAATTGAAACTAATTTTTCTTTTTCTTCATCAAATCCTAATTAATGGTAGTTGGCTGTTCATATAATGAATGAACTGCATATAGCTTCTGTTCTCTTAACAATATTTTAAAGATCTCTGGAATTTGAACTATCTCATGTCATAATCAGCTGATGTTACTTGACTAGGATGTAGTCCCAACTGCTCAATTTTCTGTGGCCTTTGCCTCAAATCAAGTTTGTTGTGTTTCAGCTCATCTGGATCACAAGGAATCTTGCCAGGTGCGATCCAATCTATATGAATATACCGCCAGTCTCAGCACTATCTACCACTATGATGTGACCATCAAAAGTAATTATTCCCATAATGACATTTGCAGTAACAAGAAAAGGCCTTTGAGTTTGACTTTGAAGAGGCAGCTCTTTATTTCTGCGATTAAGGGCTGGGACATTTTTTGCGATAAATGTGCAGTCTTTGATGGCAACAAAAATTGCTACACCACCTCACTATTGCCCATAATTGGCCCCTTTGCAGAAATAAGGTGTAAATTTCAAGATGAAGCTGAGGTTTACAGGATCAACATCCAGCCTACTAAGAAGTATAATGGTACCTGCATGATTGATACAAATGCCCTCCAAGACTCTTCTATTCAAATGCCACAGGAAGTTTTAACCACAATGAGCATTGTCCTGCGTCATCACCCCTCCCTTCACTCCATTCCTGTAAGCCAGGGTTTCTTCAACCGCCCAAGAAGCCCCTTCACTCTTGAGGATGGTCTGGAAATCTGGCCGGGGTATACTTTCTCACTCTCAGTTGGAAGAAGACTTTTTCTCAATTTTGAGATCTGTATGAAGCTCTTCTATCCCGCCTGTAATATAATGCAGGCTAAGAAAATGGATATTTTAAGGAAAGCAAAAATTTTTACTACCCACAGGGGCTTTGTTAAAAAATACAAAATAATAGGATTTGGTTCTAGTGCTGCCCAGCAGACCTTTGAGATGCAGGGCACAAAAACCACTGTCTTGGAGTACTTCCGTTCCAGGTATCCTCATATCCAACTGAAACACCCTGACATACCTGTGATTGACGTGGGTATCAAAAATTTTCCTGTTTATATACCACAGGAAATTTGTTATTTCTGCCCCAACCAGACTTATGATCATGAACTAAGCCTTGCCCAGCAGATGAGTTTTGTCCCCCAGGGGTCACTCTCTCCAAATGAAAAGTTTACTGAAATCTCAAAAAAACTTTCTTTGTTCCTGGATTGCAACAAATCAGTAATGGAACACTTTAAAATCTCCATCAATCCTGAGCCTGTCATGCTAAAGGCAAGTCTTCTCAAAGCACCAGTCCTTAAATATAAAAATTATATAGAAATCCCAAAAGGAGGTATTTGGCAGTCCCATGTTTTTTACAAACCTATTATTCTAAGGAGATGGCTGGTACTTGCCTTCAACAAGACCTCACAGTTCAAGAAGAAGCTGACTGAATTTTTGAGAACCTTGGAGGCCACTGCCAAGGCTAGTGGCATCAAGTTCTCTCAACCAATGATAACATATTTAGATTGCTTTAATCCTCATGAGACAAAACAACTATTTCAAAATGACTATAATATGGCCCTAATCACCCTAAAACCGCACAGTCCAATAAAGGATCAGATTAAGGCTTTGGGGGACAAGTGCCATCTTTCCACCACCATTGTTACAGAAAAAAATATAGTAATCAAAGACACAAACAAATTGTTTTGTTTGAATCTGATCCAAAACATCAATAGCAAGCTGAGAGGGATCAACTGGATTTTGGATCCAAGCACATGTCCAAGGATGCTGAAGGGCCCTGGAGTTTTGGTTATGGGCGCCGATGTATTCCATGCAGCAGCAAAATCTCCAGATCCCTCCATAGCAGCTGTTAGTTGTAACATAGATGAACATTTCAACAATTACGAAGGTGTCAGAAGGCAGCAACCTGCAAGGTGTGAGATTATTCAAGATCTCAAGGAGATGGTGGCTGAATGTCTGTCAACTTTCTATAGAAACAATCCTTCTCCAAATAGAATTTTTTTCTTCAGAGATGGCGTGGGAGAGGGACAGTTTGATACAGTGAAAGAACAGGAGATTCCTAAGGTGCTTCAGGCCTTCACCCAGGTGTTCCCAACGTCAAAACTTCCTACACTGACCTACATTGTGGTCATTAAACGTCATCACCTCCGCATTTCAGAGGACATTCTGGCTCAAAATGGCCACAATGTATTGCCAGGTACTGCCCTGATTAACACGGTTGCCACCAAACCAAACGAGTTCCTTCTCTGCAGTCATCCCGGGATAATTGGCACCAGCATCCCTATTAAATATGTGGTCCTCCATGATGACTGCAAACTCTCCAATATGGAGATATGCCAAGTGGCCTATGCCCTGTGCCACCTCCATAGTGGCAGCAACAGGACTATATCCATTCCCATACCTGTTCATCATGCCCACCACCAGGCTCTGAGAGGGAAGGAATCCCTTGCAAATTTTGACTTCAGCAAACAGAATAAGTAAATTTACAATCCTACACTAAGGATAACAAACTATTTCACTTATTTAGTTATTAGCCATCTTAGATACACAGTAAAGCTTCCATAATGAAACATCTATATCAGTTTTCTACCTATAATATCTGTTTTAATATGTTTTAAGATGTTTATTAAGCTTATTCAAATTTTCACCATTTTTGCCAAAGGCCTTGCTATTTCAATATTTCCATAAATATTCCCTTAATTTAAATTTGATATTTGGTATGGAGGATATTGATATATTAAAAAGGAGGTAGCCTCTCCTAACAAAATAGATGCCAAAATTATGTACCATGGTCTTCAGGTGGGTTATCTCAATTTTCTGAAGCTAGTATAGTGACTTTGTCATCAAATTGAGTCTGTAAGTTGCAAAGACAATCAATAGATGGTGCATAGTTTTGTCCAATTTTGATGGGAGAGATGATATATTTTTTTATATTCTACATTTTAAAAATCTCCATAAATCTACAAAAAAAGTGTTGATAAGCTTGAT
This sequence comes from Cordylochernes scorpioides, assembly GCA_030710605.1. Classification (NCBI taxonomy): domain Eukaryota; kingdom Metazoa; phylum Arthropoda; class Arachnida; order Pseudoscorpiones; family Chernetidae; genus Cordylochernes; species Cordylochernes scorpioides. The sequence continues at coordinate 22,532,268 of CP092864.1, read as the reverse complement.
TTTTAAAGTGTTTATTGATAAGAATGTAGTTTTGATTATAATAAAATTAGGGGGGGGGGGAATAAAGAAAGTAATTTTATAATATATTTATCTATATTATTATCTCAATAACAATAAAATACTATTTAAAAGGTTGTTAATAAGCAGTCTAAAATTACACTTTTTCCTACCTTATAGATACTGGATAATATAAACTCGCCCAGGTGCAGTAATGGGGGGGTGAAATGATCAAAATGTATTTCAATTAATGGAATTTTAAAGAGAGAAAAAAATATTTAAAAAAAATACTTGCAAATGTATGCTTAAATAGTTATCAGGGCTGAAATAACTAGAAAATATAAATATTTTTAATTCCTACTTATAATAATATTGTCGCACATGCTAATGCCAAGATGGCAGCCAAAAATATAGCTCTTACTATTTTTATGGCTACCCATATTGGAATAATAATATATAAATGGTAAGAATAAAATACATATAAAACCCTATATTCATTCCCTAATGCACCTTTTGAAATAAATAATTTTCTATTGCCTTCAAAATAATAAAAATATATATTGCTAAAAGAAAACATGTAATGCAATAAAAGTCACCAGGAACTATATTTTCTATCTTGTGTTGGATATAAGTATCTCAACAAAAAATTCGGATTTGTTTGCTTTATTTTCAAAAATGATTTTCAAATTTTGATAAATATTTCTTTTTAATAAAAGCTTCCTTTTTTTCTTATGATGGTCTTATATCTTCTTCCAAAGTTTTCAAAGCCTTTTCAAATCTTCAGAAATTATTGCTGAGTAAATATGTAAAAAATATATTTAATCATCAATAACTATTGTTGTTAAGCACATCCTTTTTCCAAAATTATATTAACAATGGATCTTTTTTGTAACGAGCAACTTGGTTATAACAATTCAAATATCCCAAATTTTAAGTTACAATTCTTTTTAACCTTGGTTATAGCACCATTGATATCTAGGTTCCCATGTAATGTTGTTATAACAAGGTTCAACTATAAATTTATTTAATAGGATGTATAATACATAAACTTGTATACCAATGGAATTTTCTGGAAACATTTTATTGAATAGTAATTAAGTAAATATTCTATTAAAAGATAATTACTTGTAAAACAGTCAACTTTGCACCTTTGGACTGATGAGGGTTGAAATAATGACTATATCAATTTATTGAAGCTATGGTGGCAAATTTACCACTCTGAAAATGCATGTTTGATGAAATGGATAATTTCTTTGGGCTTCGATTATTATACAGGAGTTTTTTCATTATTAAGTATTTCACCTTTTATCACATTTAAAATAAAAATATTAATTTAAAAAATGGCATGAGATGTTGTCATACATGGAAGTTTTGCTGTGTATATGGTGCTATTGTAGTTTTTTTATTTTGTTTTTATTAATAGAAGAGAAATATTCATAATTATTTTAATTGTAAAATCACATTTTTATGTGAATTTTTTAGAAGTAGTTTTGAATGTTTTTCTGAAAAATGCTAATGATATATATATAGTATTCTGTTTATATTTGAGTGATGTTTTCCTATGAAAAGACCATCTTAATATTTCAGAAATTGATAAACAATGGTTATTTGATTTTCAATCTTAACCCATTTATGAAACTGAACCATAATGATATACTATGCCATGGTTAGACAAGTTCACAAGGATTAGTATAGACATCTTTGCTCATTGTTAAAGCAAGCTGTTGGTAGATGCCCTTTAAACCATTATTAGATGAAATCATATGGGTTTGTATGTGCATTTCTTATTCCAGTGTGTTAGAGTAAAACTTGATCCCATTATTGGACAAGATCAAATTCTGAGCAGACAAGATCATGATTGTTGAAACAAGAGTTTATGCGAGATGTGAACAACAACCACTTTTTAATACCAAAAGCAAGCACCAAACAAGTGTTTACTTGGAAAGGTTCATTGAATTGTCTTATGAACAATTGGTTGTTGTTCGAGAATTTAGCAGAAAGAGATTTTGTAAATCGTTGCTATCAACTCTTTCTCTTCGAATGCTCCAACTATTATTCTAAGATTGACTTGAAGTCATTTCTCCCTCCAGCTCACTTTTCTCTTTTCACAGAGTGACTTTTTTACTTTTAGGTAGAAAAATTTATGCTACCTTTTATAACATCTTTTGTTAAATTTTATTATTTTTAATGGTGCTTCTCCATTTCATTGTAATAATACCCATCCCTCCTTTTCTAACCACCTTTCCATAAGTTTTTTTTAAATATTACATTTTGTTATAGCCTTAAAAGTAAATTTTTAACATGGTGTTATTTCTCTATATATATATAAATATATATAGTGTTAAGCGTATTTACGCAAGTTTGGCCTTTAATACCCATTTCTTGGTTTTCAGGAAGCCACTGGAACCAAAAATATTTTTGGTCGCAGTGGTACAGCCTACTCCACGCTGATGAGCGCCAACAGTGCGAAATGCGTTCATGGATGGCTTTTTTTGATTTATCAAGAAATTGGGTTGGCCAAATATCAGGGAACAGGTTAAATCAATTAATAGTTGATTTCTGTTCCACCAGATGGCGCTCTGCCTTCTGAAAAGCACATGTGCTCCTGGTCAGGATATGCCTTTTTTATTTTTAATATATATATATACTTATAAATATAAGACGTATATATATACAAGTTTTCAGATAGGGTTAGCAAAGTATGAAAAGTACCAAAAAAATAGTTTTATACAAAAAAAAGATGTTATTAGTATGGAGAATTTCCATTTTTTAAAAATAGTTAAATAGCATTCCTTCTAATTCAAGAAAGTTTTAAAAGTTTTTATAATGAAATCTTAACTTTTCAATTTTACATTTTAAATTGAAATTTTCTATATACTGTATTTTTGTCTAAATATGTGCCAAATCAGCTGATTAAAAAAGTGAATAAATTTATTCATGCATTTTTAAAAGAGTGGAATGCACATCATAATTTTATCATAAATTTTAAAAGAAGGCTATTTTTCCAAAATGGCAAGAGAATTAAATAATATATATATATAAGATAATCAACCAAAAGATTTTTAAACTTAACATATATCTGTAAAAAAAAATATTTTTTTACCTATTTTTTATTCATACACATAACTTGTTTTTCAATTTGAAAAATATGGAAACATGATTTGATATTTTTTAAAAATCATTATTAATATAATTTAAGTTTTCTATATTTTCTAATTTTAGGAATTTAAAAATATATATTGATTTTTCATCCCTTTTGAGCTTTAGAGAGATTTTATTGTTTGGAACAATTTAGGCAATTTTATTTTAATTTTTCATTTGGTGATCAATTGATATTACACCAGGAGATTGGGTTACCCATATGTTATTGCCACATTTTCTCATTTTATTTTTTGTCTGAAAATAGTAATGACACTATACTGAAGAGACAACATCATTTATATAAGGTTGTCCCAAAAGTTCGTAAACACCTGCAACAAATTCCAAATATATATCCATATAATACATATTGATCCAAAGTCATTTTTTTTGCAAATGTTTAAAAACATTTGGGACAAAACCTTGTAAATTATTTATTTGAATTAGGTGTTATTCTCCTCTAGTATCATTATCTATTTAAAATAATATTAATCACACAAACATTATTTGGAGAATTGATTTTTGTGTCAATTATAATGAAAGCTCTTTTTTTTAATTCAGAAATCAATTTTTACCTTTTCTAAATGAATGATCCCACAATAGGATTACCAAATTTAAACCTAAATAGATAATTTTATGGTATTATAATTTCAAAATAATTTTTTTACACCTATAGAATATTTGTTTTTGATTTGGTGTTATTTCCTTTTTCTCTCTCTCTCTCTCTCTAAATTTTAAACTTTATAAAAATTGTAACTTCAAGATATATAGTATTAAGCAGAACTTTTAAAAATTGATATTTATTTAAATGTAGAACTTGAGTGCTAGCTGTATATGAAATAATAATATTATGCCACCTTTTGTTCAATTGGGATAAGAATTAACATATCTTAATGAGATTTGCAACAAGTTTCTTCATTAAAGCATATAACTGGCAAGATTTCAACCAAAAACTCTTCCATTAGCCTATAAGTTATATGGCACTTATAGGCCTATAGGTTTAGCTTTTGAGCCAAATAGCTGTGCCAAAAAAAATACATAAAATATTTTTATAACATGCCACCACCATCATAATAAATAAGCAAAACAATCCATTGAAATAGTAAAGGGAAGCAATCCGTTAAATTGTTGGTCACTGGGAGGGTTCTCCCAATATTTTTTTGTATTCTCCTAAAAGGATAGTAGGAAGTATTCTACTTGAAAAAGAAAAAAAATCATGTTGAATGGTTTCATTTCTTGTTTATAGGTGGTATACTAATGTCTTAAGTTTAAATATAGCATTTTATATTACGAGCATGGTTATCAAGTGGAAACTATAGTCAAAAATTGCCTTAACCTTTGCTAAAAATTATATGAATAGGGTTTTTTTAGATCTTTTAAAATAAAGAATATGAACAAGTATATATTTACAAAATACTTGCCTTCCCAATCACTCTTTCTATATATATCATTATATTTACTTAAATGTAATCTATAACTTTCAAATACATTGGTTAGGAACAATAGGAACAGCACATTTAACATGCTCATATGGATATCTATTCTTGAATAACTCTTTGTATTCAAACATTAATGTTGTAATATAGAACACATAGGCTATATAAAGGTTTATAAATGTTAAATTCAAACATCTAATACCATCATTGACTTGGCAATTATCTTTTAAAGAAATACTCTGTGAAATCCACTTTTGATTTTATAGTTATGAATTCAAAATAAGAATTAGTTTTACAACTTGATTTATTTGAAGCAACTTGTGTATTTTGAGGCAGAAGTTTCCTTCTTTTACTTAAAAATTTTCTTTTGTATTGATCAAGTTGATTTAAATTTTATTTTATATATGAACTTTTGATGATACTTTTATTATTTTTTGAAATTATATATATATGTGTGTGTGAGAGAGAGAAAATGTGATATATAAAATAGATAATTTTACAGGTTTATGTAAAAGTTTTAGCACAAAGTTCACTCTAAAATAAATAGAAAATATTAACTCTTAAAGAAACCTATTGAGAACATTTTCAAGTGAATATTTTTATAACCCTATTTTGTTAAGCCCACCCTGTTATTTTGTAAGGCAGAATTATAGCCCCTTTATATTTTATATCTTAGTTGTTTCTTATATAAATTTACTATATAGATTATATTTGTTTTATTTTTTGTTATCACTTTGCTTATGTGTATGTAAAGCTCTTAGTCGATTACTAAGATAACATAATCATGTAGTATTTATAATTTATATTGATATTTATTTGCAATACACTTATTAATGAAACCCTCCTAAAATCACTGAAATACCCATACTTGATGAGATAAAATATGTATTTTGAGGTATAATTAAAACTACTTTATATCTCAAATATCCTTTTTTTTTTCAATTAAGCAGCTCAAGTTGTAAATATTTTGAAATTCCATTAGTTAATTTTGTTTGTTTCTATCTTATCTGCTTATATATCTCCTAGCAAATTATTTGCTGAAGCTATATTATCATGGTAATTTTTTACCATAATAACCATATAGAGATCATTTACAAGTCAATTTTATGTTTTTCTATAATTTTTACCATTTTTGGTTTTGGGAGCTTGGATATCTCAATTTATTTTTACAAATTTTATTAATGTGAAAAAATATAGAACTTTATATCTATTTACCCCACTATTATACTTCCAAGTATTTTATAATCTCAATTTGTGAAAATGTGCTGTAAATAAATGCTTTTTATAATGTTAATGATGAATGTTGTATAGCTTAGCATTGCTCCTCCTATCCCCCTTCCCCCTGTGATTACTGTTAATATATTCTCTCTTTAAATGTATTAAAAAGGAAAAATAGCTGTTATCATATCAATATTTTAATGGGTTAGATGCCCTTATTTTAGTGTTTGATTTATATATATTGTCGCGGAGATAAATAAAGCAAGGGCAAGTTTGGGGGTAATTAATTTATTATAAGGGGTATTTATAGGGAGAGGGAAAATGTACAACTTACCCCAAGTTAAAGTTAATCCTAATGAGGGACGTCAGCTTCCCCCTCCGGCCAGATTCCCAGAACCCCTCACACCCGGTGTCCAGGGATGATTGACAGACGTCCCATGGGGCCTCTCGTGTTTGGAGCCGCTGAGCTTCTTGACAATATAATATAAAAAATCTATATTTTTGGTTTATATAATTTTCTCGATATATTCTAAAACACTGGTTATTGTGACACTTATATTAAATAGGGAATTTTCTATGTTGAAAAAATGTAAAGGTATGTTAGATGCTAAGGTAATTGTTATTCTTGAATACACTTTTAAAATTAGGCAAAGGACATGATAGAGGAATGTTGATGACTTAACTAAATACCAAAGATAACAAGTAGAGTCAGTTCAGGATTTTGAAGAGAATTCTTTGGTCGATACAAGTTTTGAATGTGATGTAGTCCATTGAAGGGTGGTCTAACTCTATAAAATTTGCTAAATTGTGAGAAATATAAATATATATAAACTTCATTATTTGAAAATGAGCTTATTTTGGATCATAATATTTAATAGTTTTATAATTTGATATGTTGCTGGTTTATAAATATTTTAAATAATCACAACACACACTATGGAATATTTCCTCTATTCATTCTAAACCTTTTGGACTAACCACATATTTCTGAAAATAAATATTATCTTGGGTCAAAATAATTTATTAGGCCAATATTTTGTATGGCAACATGCCAAACTTTCTCAAGGAACAAATAAGTTCTAAACAATGAGCTCTTTCAAGGCAACTTTGTTCCTAGAATATGTTTTGCATATTACCATAAAGAAGATTAGCATAATAGTTTATTTGGATCCAAAGAAAATTACTACTTGAATAAATGTGTCTAAAGGAATCAGAATGAATAAAATAAGTAATTCATGGTTAATATTATTTATATAACTTAGAAACCACCACAACATATTTAAATTATAAAAACTAGCAGGGTTATGTGATTGCTTGTGTGGTGAAAGAAGAGCTTTCTTTCTGAATAATTATTGGAAGTAGTGAGAAAATAGATTCTTTATTGGGAAAGTATACATTCTTGAGAATGTTTGCTTTCTCTCTCGAGCTTAAAAAGTGTAGAGAATTAATATGGCAATGATAAAATACACATTTTAGATAAAAATATCAATCTTTTCAATACTGATGATTGACATAAATATAGAGGTTGTTAAATGTATTTTTACAATAATATATATTTTATAATATATATTGAAAAGCAGAAATAGAATTTTATTTTAAATATTTTCTGTTCTCATTCTCAAACATTTTATCAATATATTCAATACTTTTAATTTACTTTCACATTCTTAAATCTGCAAAGCATAATATTTATATATAGAGAAATGCGTTATTGCCTATTATTTTTTCAACGACAGATGTATTTATTTGGAAATGAAAAGAAATTTGAAGAGAGAATATAAAACCTAAAAAAGTGGATTGTGTCTTGTTGCCTTGTAATTGTTGTAACCCCGAATTGTTGTGATGTAAATGTCCATGTAGCTTCTAGAAATTGTCCATATATGTTGTAACAGACTATTCTTGGATTCCACTTTTACTCTATTGCTAAAACAATGTAGATGGTGAATATTTACTCTTAGATAACACTTGTCAAATAATACACATGCACCAATTTTAGTTTTTTTGCTACCTCTTTTATATTGCCTTTTTCTTTCAATTATAACAATTTTGTACACTAATAACAGTATTTCCCTCTATTGTGTTCATTTTTTAAAAATTTTAATAAATTAATGGTTTATGTAAACACCTTTTTATTAGATCTCATCCTTAGTAAAATATTTTTCACAATTTTCTCATATTAAAATATAGCTCTTATTGATTCTGTATTCAATATTTCTAGTCCCAAAGAAAAATTGAAATTACTCCTATAAAATGTTATTTTTTATTTCAGATTTTATATATTTTTTAAAATTTTTGTAAATTCACAATATAGTATCAATTGTTTATTAAAGAAATTTAGTGAATACCTGATGTAATCAATTAGAATCTTCAAGATTTAGTCAAAATATCTATTTTAAAATTTATTCTTTAGCTGCAAGATTCATTTTGAATATTTTACTATTATTGAAAGTCTTTAGAAATTTCTATATTATGTTATATATATCATACAATTTATTTGTATTATAATTTTTGTGCAATATAAAGTTCATTTTAAAATGTTTGTATTTATACCTATTTTTATTACTGCACAAAACCAAGTGTACATATTGATGTTTTAATAAAGTGTATTTTACCCCATGCGTTCATTTCCATTCAAAATAAATAACATTAAGATCTTGAAATAATTTATTTCAAAAGTAAGTAGGATATTGTGAATTATTTGCATCAAACTTTTTTAACACTTCTAATGTTTCACTGACCCTCTGTCAGAGGGTGAAGTCGGGTTAGAGTGTTAAAAAATGTTGATGTAAATAATTTATAAATCAACTATAATACCAACTTGAAAATGGTGTTTTCTCCATAAGTATGATGTTATTTTAATCTCATTAGAAATTTGAAAAAATCTATAACTCTTAGGCTATATTAAAATTTGTATTTATTTTTTCTCTTCACCTATTCTTTTAGGGGGTCAGTGGATGAGTGGTCTAAACAGTTGATTTTTAATTGCTACAGCCTAGGATTGAATACCACACATTGGGCACTTTTTCTCATTAAAAAAATGCTCCAACGGCTCCCAATTCTTGCAAAAGTCCAACCTCACCAGCAAGTGCAAAAGTTGAACTACTTTTCACATTTGATTTACAGTAAAAGCAGTCACTAACTTCCACCCATCATGTTTATAATGGCATCTACCATGTGTTCTAGGAATAATTTTTTTTTTTTAATTATTCACACACATAACGTGTAACTACAAAAGCTTTGCTGGAAGGTTCTTATTAACCATTTTTTTACTTATATAACCGAACTTTTTAAATATTATAGCATCTCTTTTTTAAAATTATCAAGGCTAAATATATCCTTTAAATGATTTTTTATTATTTATATACACTTCAAAGTAAATTTTCATTTATGATCTAATAATTTAGTTTCTTGAAAAGCAATTTGAATATACATTTGCTTCCCAGGTTTATATTTAACATGCAAATTGAACTTCCTGCAATCTTAGTGTACTTGTAACCTTTTTTGAACTTTGTGGGTATACACTATAACTATATACACTATTAAAAAAAATCAATGCACCAAAAAGAGTTGTCCGATGGGACAAAAATTGGTGTATGTAAAGAACATTTATAGGGGGAAAATATGGTTAAAATTCCAGAGTTTGATAGTCACAAATTGAGAAAGTCAATATGTTGTTAGACCCCCGCTGGCCTGAATGCAGGCTACCACCTGTTGTGTCATCGACTGATAAAGATTCTGGATGGTATGCTACTGGATTTATTGCCAAATTGTCTCCAACCATCGGGCTAAATAGTCAACATTCCGGGAGGGTTGCAATTGCTTTCCCATCACTTTTCAGATGTGCTCTATGGGTGAGAGTTCAGGTGATCTTGCTGGTCACAGAAGAGTTTGGCAAGATTGAAGACAATTCATAGTAACACGTGCTGTGTGTGGCCGGGCATTATCTTGTTGAAAAGTAATGTGAAAAGAATAGCAACAAAACAGGCTGTAGAATGTAATCTACATACTGTGCTGTCAGAGTGCCAGGAATGACTACCAATGGGGTCCTGCTATAAAATGAAATTGCACCCCAGACCATAACACCCTGTTGTGTACCTGTGTGTTGTTTAAAAGTAGGTCTGGATTCACATGCTGCCCAGGATGTCTCCAGACACATTTGCAATGGTCCTCAGGACAGTAAGAAATAGGACTCATCACTAAAGACTATATGTCCCCATTCAGTGCAGTTCCAAGTTGACTTGTCGGTGTACAGGTGTGAGGGGTAAACATTCACACATTGGCTGATAGATAACATTGAATCCGATGCTGCGACAGTCATTCTATCAATTGCTCTGTCCTCCTCTTCTGTTGTTTTCCTTGGTTGACCGCTGTCAAAATTTGGCTGTCATGATGCTGCATTCTTCCATTCTTGACCCACTCTTGCCAACATAGCCTAATATCCTCATCACTTTGACACAAACCAACCTCTTGCAGTCCAATGACACGACCAGATTCAAACTCTGACATATATTCATAAATCTTTCTGCAAGGCATTGATATAGTAGGAATAGGCTATAACTAAAAAAATTAACATAAATTGAAAATCAGCTTGTGCCGCGCTGAATATTGAATCTAGAATACTTATGCTGGATGTGCAGTTCAGATACAATAAAGCTATTGCTTTGCATAAATCAGACCCCAAATTTCAATTATTGCATGTTTGTAAATGTATTTTCATAAAAATCAGACAACTTCTTGGCGCATTGATTTTTTGTTATAGAGTGTATTTTCATGGAGTTTTGATCAGTCTTGGCAATAACATTTGAACCTACTGCAATGTTTTGATCAAAATTTTCTGGAGCAATTATAATCGACATTTTTCAGTTTGAGCTTATATACAGTCGAACCTCTTTAATTCAACACCCCAAGGGATCAGAGCTTTCGGTTGAATTAAAGGAAGTGTTGAATTAAGGTTATATGATTAGGTAATCATCTAACTCGCTAAAATAATATTTTTTTTAAATAGCTTTGTAATATAAATTAATGATATTAATTGAAACCATTGTGTGTTTTTATATTATTTTCATGATTAACTTTTAGTATCAGTGACAAAATGGCATTAATACATATTTTAGAAACATAAATAATTGTAACAGATAAATTTATTGGCAATGTGTTTCTTTTCAGTAATATAATCAAATATTAACTCTACAGACATTAAAATATTAAATATAATATATTAAATAATATTTTATTCTAATTGAAAAATATAGCAGTTGAAAGGAAATAAATATGGTAAATATATAAAAAAAATTTAAAATATTATTTTAAAATAATCATGAAGAGATCTTTTAAAAAATTCCTTTATAGATACAGTGGACCCTCGGTTTACGAGCACCTTGGAGTACGAGCTTTTCGCAGTACGAGCAAAATTTTTTGAAAAATTTTACCTCGGATTACGAGTGAAATTTCGCATTACGAGCAACTCGTGATGGTTGCCCCTCTTCTCCATTTCCACCTTTAGCGGCGGGATGAGGGCATATTTTTATATTAAATATTATTTTATTTATGGATTGTTATTAATCATTATAATATAAGTACAGTATATATATATTTAATACATACTATAATGTATATATTCAAATCGATACATATATATATATATATATATACATGTTAAATTTTTACACAAATAAATTTACTGGCAATGCGTTTCTTTTAAATATCATCAAATATTATCTCTACAGACCTTACTGCAATGATACGAGTTATTGAATGAGAGGGCTTGGCTCATCAGTAGTGAACCCTCTCAGCGGTTTCGCCAAATTAATCTCTAGACCGCTCTACTATTGTATTGGATTGGTTTGGAGTATACCCTGTATTTTCTATGGAAGGCAGCTTAGGGGTGTTTAGTGAACTATGGACATAACATAAGACATATGTATGTACCTCTACAGACCTATAAGCTTATGTCCATAGTCCACTAAACACCCCTAAGCTGCCTTCCATAGAAAATACAGGGTATACTCCAAACCAATCCAATACAATATTAGAGCGGTCTAGAGATTAATTTGGCGAAACCGCTGAGAGGGTTCACTACTGATGAGCCAAGCCCTCTCATTCAATAACTCATATCATTGCAGTAAGGTCTGTAGAGATAATATTTGATGATATTTAAAAGAAACGCATTGCCAGTAAATTTATTTGTGTAAAAATTTAACAATAGATGGCAATTAAATTTAATTTACTAATATATACATGTATATAGTATTTTAAAATTAAAGAAAACTTTTTTAATTTTTAAGATAACTTTTTCCATTTGTAAACAAAGGCTCGAAGGTGTTATTAAAATTTAAAAAGTTGTTATTAAAATTTTAAAAGTTGCTATTAAAGTTAAAAAGTTTTCTTTAATCTTAAAATACTCTGTATATCATTTTGACTAATTTTAATTCAACGATAAAATTATCTCTCAATGATAAAGGAATAGCTTTTTTTAATTTCTTATTTATTTTTTAGATTATACAGTAAAACCCCTCTATAGTGAACCCCAATGGGACAGAGCTTTTGGTTCACTATAGCCACGGTTTAGCTATTTTTTTTACTTTTCAAAATTTTTAGACCGTATAATTAAAGGACAGCCATACACACAGCAAGAGGCTTCCTCTTAATAGTGGTCACTTTGTTTTAATCCCCTTAATTGACCAATTTCCTTACATTAATACTGAATAACAATAGAAATCATCAGATGATAGGTTCTTCTTATCATTAACATACATGTACCTGTATGTCAAATTAAAAATCATGACAAATCCTAGGCAAAGTTTTATTAAATATATATTCAAAGATATAAAAATGATTTTAAAACATCTTTATCACATTATATAATACAATGTTTACTTGGAAAAATTACTCTAACACCTTGATGCTTCAAAGCACTCTTCAAGCATTGCACCATTCAAATAAAGTTAGTGTTTTTCTTCCATTTCATGTTTCCACATATTCTTCAAGGTCTAGATTTCGTTTTTAACCTGTCATGCAAAACATTGCTGACTTTAAAATCACCATAGTTAATGCCATAAAAATAATTTTTGTTTCATCACGGGACCGTTTATTTGGACTTTTTTTTTTTTTTGCCCTAAAACGTACGATCGCGATCGCGGCAAAAGTTGAGGTTGATTCCTCTTTGTAACAATTTTTAATAGCTTTATATTTTATATTTTATAATAGGAAAGTTATATTCTCTTATTTTAATATGTTCTTAACATTTTGCCTGTGTTGTTTCACTTTGATAAGTTCTGAAAATGGCCTTTTTTTTTAGAGAAATAACGTTTTTGTTTTTAAAATTACTTTGTTTTCTTCATTTTTTGGAAGCCATTTGCATTTTTTATATTTCAAATTTAATGGATGCAAAGATATTCTATTTTATAAAAAGTATAATGTGTAAAAATATATACAACATACAGCAAAAATAAAGTGCAAAAATCAAAACAAACAATGCCGCTGAATTTATTGTTTTGAAATCGCGATTCGCGAGCTGAAACACGCTTAAAATTTTGTTGTTTTAATTTTTTTTAAATTACAATTCTAAGTTCGTTATAAGCATAGTATTTTAAATAGATTTTATTATTTTGGGACCGAAAATAGGTTCGTTATAGGGGTAGTTCGTTATTCTAAAAATCGCAAAGTTCGTTATAACGATGGTATTTTTAATGGAATGGAATTGGGAATCGGCGTGGGTTCGTTATAAGGGAAGGTTCGTTATATCCAGGGTTCGTATTAGCAGGGTTTTACTGTATATGTATTTTAAAAAATTGGTGACAATTTCTACCTCTCTTGCTATAAAAATCCTATAACCACTGCAAAATGGGCCCCGTGAAGAAATATGTTGAAAGAGAATTGGGTAAGAAGAAGGATATTATCACAATGGAGGCAAAGAGGGAAATGATTGAAAAGCACGAACGTGGCATGCGGGTGACAGAAATAGCGAGATTTTATAAGAAGTCGACATCAACGATTTGCACAATATTGAAGAAGAAAAAGGAATTAAGGGAGTTAGATGCAGCAAAAGGAGTCACAAGACTATCAAAACAGCGTCCACGTCTTCTAGAAGAAGTTGAAAAATTGATTCTTGTATGGATAAATGAGAAGCAATTAGCAGGTGATACCATAACCCAGAATTTAATATGTGAAAAGGCAAAGGCCTTGTACGCCGAACTCGGGAGTAAAATACCATGTACATCAATAGAGAACGAAGTACATGCAGACTTCAAAGCCAGCAAGGGGTGGTTCGAAAACTTTAAGAGGAGAAGTGGCATCCATAGTGTCACGAGGCATGGAGAGGGTGCAAGTTCGGATGCTAAAGCAGATGAGACATTCACTGCCGAGTTCGAGAAGCTCGTTGTTACCGAGTGTTACCTCCCACAGCAAGTTTTTAACTGTGATGAAACGGGACTTTTTTGGAAAAAGATGCCGAAGAGAACCTACATTACAGCCGAAGCGAATACAATGCCCGATCACAAGAAGGCCCTCCCTTCAGATCAGATTCGGGAAATATGTAAAATGTGGGAAACTGTGCAATTGTTCGTAGCAAAGCACCACCCGAATAAGCCGGCTGCTTTGCGAGCGACGGATCAGTTCAACGATAATGCGATGTCGCATTTCCGTGAAATTCTCAAAAAGAGGCAGAAGCAACAGTCATTGGACCAGTTCTTCGATAAAATTGAAAGAAAAAAATAAAATGTTATAAAATAACCCTTTTATGCCATTTTTCCCTCAAATAGTGTTTTTTAACGCAATTGCATCAGCCATCCCAACATTATCTTTTATTTTTGTTTATTTTATCTTTTTTTATACATTTATTTATGCATTATCTTTTTATTTACTTATCACTAGGGTTGAAATTCAGTAACTATCACGTGCAAAATTTTTCTTTCGAATCTTTCATTAAAAATATGATAGCTATGATTTCAAATATTGAATGGAGTACAAGCTTCTCTTATACTTATCACGAAGTGTTTACCGACTCTAATTAAACTAAAATTCATGGAAGAATTGCCTGAGTTTCAATTATTAAAAATAAGAAATTAGTTTCGCACTACGAGCGTTTTGGAGTACGAGCATGGCTCTGGAACGGATTATGCTCGCAAACCGAGGGTCCACTGTATCTGTTTTTGCACTGAAATCCTATTCAGGATGTATTCCAGATGGCATTTTGAAAAAACATGCATGCCTTTCTTCCTCTGAAATGTCTTTTAATAAATAAATTTTAATGTATTAAAGGCATCCACTGCTGCTGCAGGTGTTATTGATTTTGTGTTTAAATCTTTTATAATAACACAGAAATGGAATATTGAAATAAAATGTTATCATAATCATTGTTGGATCATTTTATAAAGATTTATTTATTTAAAAAGAAATTATTTATAAATTTAAAAATAGCTAAAATATTTCAATGTTAAAAATAAAAAAATAAAAATTATTATTAGTTACCGCATGATGCCGAAATTCCCGTGTAAAAAAAAACAACAATAACATCGGCGAAATTGCGCAACGGCACTGCAAAGTGAAACTTAAACTAACCAGAAACCAAAAGTGCCGATGCCGATCGTCGCCGCTGTAATACCGTTTAGCGGTAAAGTTGCATGTAAAATAACATTCAACTGTCGAAATTCGAATTTTAAAATGGTCGAACTATCAGAACTGTTGTATTATCGATACTGTCGAATTACGGTTTGTTATTTGATAGGCCGGAGGTCGGGACATCGGAACATGGTCGAATTATCGCCGAGTGTCGAATTGGGGTGTGTCGAATTAACGAGGTTATACTGTATATAGTTTCAGTGTTTATCGACGCTTTTGATGCAAGTGTGAAAAATGTTCTTGTAAAAGAACTGCTCCTAAACCTGTGTTACAGATACTACTGTATTTTCATATGCGCTTTTTCTTGAGGACCATGTCAATTCCAAGTCATATTTATGTGTATATATATTAAAAAACAAAAAAAAAGGGATATCCTGACCATTCATATGTTCAGTTATATTTGGCCAACCCATTTTCTTGATTAATCAAGAAATGCCAACCACATATATGTTTCGAGCTGTTGGCCCTCATCGAACAAAAATTTGGTCCTAGAGGCTTCTTGAGAAATAAAAAAAAGGGTATTTAAGGCCAAGTTTGTGTAAATACGATCACATTAGCAGTCAGGATATGCTTTTTTTGTTTTTAATATCAACACTTCACCTTTTTTTCACATATGTAGGATTGGAATAATTCAAGCATAAAATAATAGATGGTGTATGCAGTTTAAGTAGAAGATGAGCTGTTTTTATTAAGATGCTAAGACATTTTTTAATATCATGATAAGGCTCAATTTGGATTATAGATTATAAATTTATTCATTTGGATTAGACTTATTACCTTGTTTTTTGCTATTGTTTATTTCTTTTTGAAATTATAAAAAAAAAATGTAATTTGAAAAGCCTACCTTTTTACAAAAAAAAGCATTGGCTTAAAATAGAATTATGACAATTTTTTCATGCTTTGTTTATAAAAGTTAGGGTTAATGCCATTTTAATTTTAAGCAGGTCAAATCATTTTAAAGATGGCTAAAAAAGCATGCATAGATGGAGATTTAAATAAATATATTGAGGCTTTGAAATCTAAGCTTGAATTATATCAAGAATTTGGTAAAAAAAGCATTTCTTTTTAAATGTTGGACACCATATCAATTTTTAATTGTAAATACACTACAGACCCAGTTACCAAATGGTTTGCTGATACTGAAAATGGTATTGCTCTATATATATATAGACTGACCTCCAAAAGCCTATTTTTGCCAAAAGTTATTAAGTTTTGCAAAATTGTGGTTTAGATCAGAAAGTAATTAACATCATGGTCCAAATTCAAAACTGAAATATTCTCCAAGAATTTGGCCAATCTATTGATAGCAAGGCATTGCACCAGATGATGATCTTTTGCATGATCGACCTGTAGTCTTCTAGGCGTTCATACATAATGTTACAAATATATGCTTTTTGTTGTGTTGAAAGTTGGAAGTACTCATTCAATTGATAATTCATCTTGCTCGTTAATGACTGTAAAATCTGATTTTTCAAATTTAAATATGCACACTTTTGAGAAATCTTTTTTTTTTTATTGCATCATGTTTATATTTTACCATATTCTGGATTCATTCTACCTTCAGGAATGACATCTAATAAATTTCCAATCTTTCATGTTTAGTTGTAGTTTCTTCCTTGTTTTGTTCATGTCTACTGTCACATTCTTTGATTCCAAGCTATTCATTCAACTTGTTTATCTGTTGCCCTATGACTTCTGATATTTATGTTTAAAGTGTGGTTTTTCATAAGCAAATTTATATAACTTTATTATATAGTAGAACCTCCCTGTAAAGGACACCTAATTGCAGAGCCAAAGTGTCCTTTAGGGAGAGGTGTCCTCTTACCGGAGAATTGCTAAATTGTAAATATGGTATTTTTGCAAATGAAAACTGTTCTTTGTGGAGAGGTGTTCGCAAGCAGGGTGTCCGCTAAAGGGTGGTTCTACTGTATTAGATTCTTAACACAACACATCATTTCCCATTGACTTTTAATAAGCTTCTAGTTTTTTACTGCTTGGCTAATTCTTAAAATTTATGTTGGCACTGAAATCTTTGAAAAATTTTTAAAATATCATAATATTTGCACCATCTCTGAAAAATAATACAAATTTTTAACATAACTTTTTTATTATTATATAAAATTTTTGTTCAAACTTAAACTTCAATGTGAAAAATGAAATGAGTGGGTTCACCATTGATGTGCCATACCCTCCCACATTTCACTTTTTATTTAAATCATTGCAGTATAAGGGCTGTGAAAAAAAAAAATATATATATATATATATATATATATTTTGAAAATAGAGCAATCCATATTTAATTCATTAGATAATAAAAAGGCATATATTGGATTTAACCCTAAGGGTGCCACGGGACGATATAATCGTCCCTAGAAATTTTTCAAAATTGCCACGGTACGATATAATCGTCCCTCCCTCTCATCCCCCTCCTGTTTATTTTTAGAAGGTTGCCGGCCATTGCGTTAGTCATAGATGAAATAGGACTCTTTGATGATCATTTTTCACCGCCGTTTGTTTATCTCTTAGTTGTTTTTATATTTTTACTTTCAGTTTCAGTTTTGGCTTGCATGTTCGCTCGCTAATATGGAATCTGCGCTTCCATCTACAAGCTCCCATGACCCTTGTGAGTATTTTTATGACGAATCTACCATTAGTTATGAACTTGAAGAAGATATTTCTGGCTCAGAGGATGATATTAGTAGCGATGACGAATCAAAAATAGTTTCTAGCTCCTTTACATCACCGTGGATTCAAAGGATATCACCTGATATGCGATAATTTTTACACTTCTGTAGAAATGGCAAATGATTTATACAAGAGACACACCCATCTTACAGGTACACCGAGAAGAAACCGTAAATATTTACCAGAAGGAATCAAAGTCAAAAGAATTGGAGTTGGAGAGAGGATCTACAGATACAAGGAGCCTGTATTGCTCCTCAGTTGGCGTGAAAAGAAGTTTCAAACTTCACCTGTCCTCTTGCTTTCAACATATGCTGGGGCTAGTATACAACTTGAAAAAACCTCGTCAGGCAAGGAAAAGAATTTGCCAGAAATAGTAAAACACTACAATTCTGGAAAGGGAGGCGTAGATTTATGTGATCAAATGATGAACATGTATCAAGATGAAAGAAAATCTCTCAAGTGGTGGAGAAAAGTCTTTATAAGCATGATTCATCAGACTCTTTTGAATGCTTATATCATTTATAGGCAAAATACTGACAAGCCTCTGGATAGATATGACTTTCAGAAAGTTTTGATAACAGAACTCACCAAAGATTATGCCAAAAGAAAAGAAATAAAGTACATCAAAAGACCCATGTCATCTACACATAGTCTGGAGAGGCTTCCTGAAAAGAAAGAAAGACAATGCGTTGTTTGCATCACAAAATTAGGGAGAAAGAAGCGTACCAGATACCAATGCATTTCC
The DNA here is from genome assembly GCA_030710605.1 of Cordylochernes scorpioides. Lineage (NCBI taxonomy): Eukaryota > Metazoa > Arthropoda > Arachnida > Pseudoscorpiones > Chernetidae > Cordylochernes > Cordylochernes scorpioides. The sequence continues at coordinate 22,513,431 of CP092864.1, read as the reverse complement.
TGTGATAAAGGTGTATGTCCTGGCTGCTGGAATGAGCATAAAGAAATGTAAATATGTTCATAGATTTTTTTTTATTAATTTTTTTTTTATGTTCATTTTTTGTTAATAATTTTGTATTTGTGCTTTAGCTTAATAATTTTTCATTCCTTATTAGCATGTATATTCATAATAAAAATTAGTTAATATTATTTTTAAAAGTATATTTTAATTAATAAAAAATTGATTAAAGTTTTCTATTTGTAAAAATATTATTTTTTTTAATTTTAATCGATACACTCCCCATGAAGTAAGTTAGGCTTAGCAAGCCTTGGCACCTAAGGGTTATTCACCTTTGGCATCCATAGGGTTAATAAAATATTTATTTTGCCAATATTTCGGCTGGCTGAACGCCAACCTTTATCGAGGCATTACATGTGTATACAAAAATGTAATGCCTCGATAAAGGTTGGCGTTCAGCCAGCCGAAATATTGGCAAAATAAATATTTTATTAAATCCAATATATGCCTTTTTATTATCTAATATATATATATGATATGGTGAAGTTAAAATTTTGATCATAATTTCCTTTATATTCCGAAATAGAAAATTTAATAAATTTATACATGAATTTAAATTCCAAGTTCAAATTATATTTCTAAAAAAAAAAGCTATCGTTTAGATTTAAGTTTATAATTTATTAATTACTTACATTGAGCGATATTACACCAAATACCTTATATTTTAAGAAATACAACTCCTAACACTAAGCGTTTAGTTCATCTTAATTAATACACTCTTTAAAAAAAAAGTTTATTGTGTAAGCAAATACAGTCCATTGTTTACCAGGATCAAGTGGTTTTTTTTTTTTCAGCAGTGATGATGATATATATTTTTATAAAACAGAATATATATTTTTTACATTTTATCCCAGACACTGGCTTTAAAACAATAAAATAGAATATTTATTCAAAATAATTTTAAAGTAATGAACCATCTCAATAGTTTGCCAATTTATTTTTTCTTATTATATCAGTAAGATCTTTAGAGAAATTTATAAAATTTTACAAATAATACTAATTTGTTTATTGTTGTGCTATATCATACTCAGCAGAGAATTTAACATAAATAAAATGGCATACACAAGTCTTTATTAGAGGTAAATAATATTTCTATTAACGAGCACATGACTAGTAAAAAAAACAAACAAGGATCTACAAAACTTTAAATGATAATTTTGTCACAACCATGTCATTTAGGATAAAGACATTTTCATTGGTGACAACAGGTGAGGAAGAGCAAGAGGAATAAGTAAATGATACAACATCACATAGTAAACATTATAGCCTTCAATAAGTTAAAAAAATTGAACTGAGCGAAGTTTGAACCACACACACACAGAAATAATCTTTTACATCAAACATACTATCTTGTAGCCTAGGTCTCACATGAAAGTTTCTTGGGTTTGATGATGTTATAGAGGGTGGGGGTAAAGCTGATTATTTTCTCAGTAATTTTCTCTTGTAATTTTCGTGATTATGTTCTGTTTAAACCGCCTAGAGTGACAGAAAGTGACAACCTTATTAAAGTTTTATCTTAATAAAGCAAAGTAATTAAGTATGTGTGAGGTGTTAAATGGTTTTCTAAATGTAAAAAAAAAAACCTGAGTATTGCATGTAGAAGGTTTGCTATAAATGCTTCATCTATTTTCAAATATATATATATGGTAATTTAAGCCAACAAACCCATATTGTATATAACTTATGACAAGATTTTAATGTTGTATAATAGAAACACATCTGTAAATGATTATACGCATTATTGACATGTGTCTTTACATCATCATATGTAATGCAATTTGTACAGACAGGATAAATAAATAAAAATCTGTAATAGATTAAGAGTTGAGCTAAGCAAGAGATAGAAGTCATAAGTCAAAATCGAGATAGATTTAGAATTCCCACAACAAGGTCTAAAAATGGGCCAGACCACCCACACTCTTGACATCTGGTGGAATGCAAAGCCCCCTCTCACATCTGGTGACATGCAAAGCCCCCTTTTCTCAGAAACGGCCCCTGTCGCATAAGGGCCCCCCCCCCCCCCCGTCTTAAATGCTTCATCTATTTTCAAATATATATATATGGTAATTTAAGCCAACAAACCCATATTGTATATAACTTATGACAAGATTTTAATGTTGTATAATAGAAACACATCTGTAAATGATTATACGCATTATTGACATGTGTCTTTACATCATCATATGTAATGCAATTTGTACAGACAGGATAAATAAATAAAAATCTGTAATAGATTAAGAGTTGAGCTAAGCAAGAGATAGAAGTCATAAGTCAAAATCGAGATAGATTTAGAATTCCCACAACAAGGTCTAAAAATGGGCCAGACCACCCACACTCTTGACATCTGGTGGAATGCAAAGCCCCCTCTCACATCTGGTGACATGCAAAGCCCCCTTTTCTCAGAAACGGCCCCTGTCGCATAAGGGCCCCCCCCCCCGTCTTAAATGCTTCATCTATTTTCAAATATATATATATGGTAATTTAAGCCAACAAACCCATATTGTATATAACTTATGACAAGATTTTAATGTTGTATAATAGAAACACATCTGTAAATGATTATACGCATTATTGACATGTGTCTTTACATCATCATATGTAATGCAATTTGTACAGACAGGATAAATAAATAAAAATCTGTAATAGATTAAGAGTTGAGCTAAGCAAGAGATAGAAGTCATAAGTCAAAATCGAGATAGATTTAGAATTCCCACAACAAGGTCTAAAAATGGGCCAGACCACCCACACTCTTGACATCTGGTGGAATGCAAAGCCCCCTCTCACATCTGGTGACATGCAAAGCCCCCTTTTCTCAGAAACGGCCCCTGTCGCATAAGCCCCCCCCCCCCCCCCCCCGTCTTAACCTATAAATACAGTCACTTTACAGTCACAGTTAGTTCACCTCAGCGCAAGCCTACGTCGGTTGTCACCAAGGTCCTCCTCACCCACCATGTAGTCAGTAAGAAATCTTCTATCTCCCCATCTTTCGCTCCTAGCTCAACTTTTATCTGTGCACGGAACTTTCTTAGTGCAACTGTGTCTTCGTTTTTTGTGTGGACATTCCCAAGCTCTCCAGTCTGCCTCGACCACGACTGCCTGTACTCTGTGAGAACTTTTAAAGGACTTACAAGGTGCAGAGAGGTACTGGAAAACTCCTCATCCTGAGTGTTCCTCTTGGTCAACACAGTATAGCGAGAGTCAACACTTTATCATCACAAAGTTAATCGACAGGATTCTACAAGAGTCAACAGTAACTCAACTTATTACATATATATATAAATATATACACCACACCACTGCACACTCAATTTAATTTTAGTTATTGTATTTTTATAGTGCATATATACACTCGTGATCTCTAAGCAATCATTTGGAACTCATTTTTATGGGTGATTAATTTGGTTAATAAGATGTGTAAAAATAATTTGTAGAAATTAGCGATTATTTTAAACCTTAAATGTTAATTTAAAATATTAGTATGTAATAGTATAATGTAATAGTATAAAAGTATGTAATTATTAAATAGAATAAAAGCAAAAATATAGGTAGGTAGTGATTTGGGAGCAGTAATGATAGTTTCGTGGCGAGTGGTAAAGCCACAAAGGAGACAGGATTCAAAAGCAGAAACCCGTGAGGAGTAGATCGTGGAGGAAAGGGACCAGGTCCACCCTGGGAACAACTGGTGTCGAGACCATCTCGGTGCCAATTGTCCCCTCACCATCGAATCCAGGTGCTTTTAAACTGCTTTGAGTAGGATAAATTATCCCCCAGGGGGAAGGGAGTAAAATGGGTTGGATGGCTATTGGACCAAGGTTTTTTTTTATCAGGCTATTTTATCTTTCCTTTCTTCATACTCCCACACAGGCCATCTTTATTTGATATTTCTGAACATTATGACAGGTATATGAAAATATTAGGATCAGTTCAGATCAATTATTATAGTCTTAAGCAAAAAAAAAAAACAAAAGTATTAAAAAGGCCAGCACCGAACAGACCAGATGCAACTTTAATATAAAAAAAAAACAAGAATCAGAAAGCCAATATTTTAACTCAACAGAAAGTCTTTGTAGGAGTGGTAAGAATTTGCAGTTAGAAGGAGGACCAGGTCAGGAGCCTTGAACTTGGCAGCGCAAAATCCGGACTCATATGTAGAAAGGCAGGCCCTTGGACAAATTGGATCAGTTATGTTCTTCGTGATCATTGGCGTCGCTGACAGACTTTTGGTCAAATTCATAGCAGTGGAAGCCAATTCCTATGACTGGAATGGACCTCATTAGTAATGACAGTGTAGAGTTATTTGAGAATAAAACGTTGTATTATGCAGTTTTATACTCCATGTAGCTACCCTATAAACTCATATGTTGTCCATCTTATTTCCAATGTAATTACTGTCCTTGTCCCAATAAATTTCAGAGCATCGTCGAAATAATGAGGAAAATTTAAGACGAATTAGATAAAGCCCTTATATATGAATATTCTATCTTCCTATATACCTTTCATTGTTTATTTAAACATTTAATTTATAAATATATTGAAGTAAAATTATATTTGTTTTTCACTGGATCACGATACTCCAATAACCCTATAGTAATAATTTTGCACAAGATCAGTTGGTTTAGGAGTCTATCTGAGCTGATTTATCGGATTCCAATACCACCACTCCGAGCGATGTTCTGTTAGAATCCTGAACCACTATAACTAAAGAATAACGTCCTGGGTGGTGTGAAACTTCTGCCAAATAAGGGTAAAAAATAATGTACTGCACACATGCATACCACTTTAAACGACTTTAGTCACAAAAAAAAAAAAAAGATATAAAATTTTTCGAATTAACATAGGTATTCTCCAAAAAGACATACATGTCAAGTTTCTCTTTACACTAGTTCTATACTTCAGAATTGTGGGTCGGTGAAAGGATGCTCTAAACCGTTGATTTTTGACCGCTATGACCCGGGTTCGATTCCCGCATTGGGCACTTTTTTTCTGATTAAAAAAAAAATGCTCCAATGGCCCCCGATTCTTGCAAAAGTCCAACCCCACCAGCGAGTGCAAGTAACCAAACGGGGCTCTGGCACATTTGTAAGTGCAAAGTCGAACTGCTTTTCACTTGTATAGACATTTGGGGCACTTACAGTAAAAGCAGTCGCCTACTTCTACTCACCATGATTATCATGGCCTGTACCACGTGTACTAGGGATTAAGCAAAAAAAAAAGAATTGTGAGTGAAAGCTTCTTAACCCTACGCAAGGATTCTCAAGGAAAACTACTCACACTGTATATAACAAATGAAAACGTAAAGACGCGAATGTTTCTTTCACAAATAATTAAAAATGTCACTCTTACTGCGATGAAAACATATTTTGGGAGGGCTTGGCTCATCAGCGGGGAACCCTCCCAGCAGTTTCGCCAATTTAATCTACCAGACCGCTTCTTTAGAGCTCTAATACTGTATTGGATCATTCTGCTTATATATGCTACACTGAAGGGTGTAACCCTAGAAATGGTATTTAAGCAAATTATGGACATAAGCTTTTAGGATAGTGTAATCTATATATATAAAATTGAATGTCTGTCTGTCTGTCTGTGTGTGTGTCCTCTATGGATTCAAAAACCATACATCCAATCGCCGTGAAAATTTGGGATATTATTAGGCATATCCCCGGAAAGGTTTACGAAAAATAATATCTTGAATATCTTTAATATCCTTAGAGTTATTTGCAGATTTGTAGCTTTTGGCGCGCGGGGGGCGGGTGACCTACGGGAACTACGTCCATCTTCCATCTTACAGGGAACGGTAAAAAATGTTCACTTTATCGAGGAAATACAAAATTCGGGATGACACGGCACACAGGGACCGGGAAAAAATGATCACTTTATCGAGAGATTCACGACCATGATTTTATTCAACTTATCGAGTATTTATCAAGGGACCGGGAAAATAGGTTCACTAGATAAAACGATGATTTTGTAATGTAGAAAATTATGAAAGACAAAATTCAGGATGACACGGCACACAGGGACCGGGAAAAAATGTTCACTTTATCGAGAGATTCACATTTACGAGTTTCAAATTATCAAAATATATCTCTTTTTTTTAATAAGTTTATAGAGAATTGTTTTAACAAATGTTCGTTAGACAAACCTTTACTCGGGTAAAACCTCGGGCGAAGCCGGGTACGTCCGCTAGTTACATTTAAATATTTGCATCAAGCAATGCTCTTCCGCAAAGGCCATGAAGAAGCCATAATTTAATAGATCCATCCAAATATCAAGAGCCGTTCCACAAACTTTGTAAAGCCTACGAATATACGCCCTAAGACTGAATATGTAAAATTCAACTAAAAGGAAAAAATAACATTAACAGAGACAATTAGAATTTTAAAATTTGAGTTCACTCATTTGTAACACAATAGAAGACAATACCAGCAGTAAATGAACAGCTACATATGAATTCATGAAAATATGGAGATCTGCATTATATATAATTACTTGAAACCCCAAAATAAATTATAACATAAAGTGAAGCTACATTTTAAGCCTTAAATGTTAATTTTATATATTAGTATGTAATAGTATAATGTAATAGTATAAAAGTATACTGTAAAAGTATGTAATTATTGAATAGAATAAAAGCAAAATATAGGTGGTGGTGATTTAGGAGCAGTTGTGGTAGTTTCGTGGCGAGTGGTAAGGCATACAAAGGAGACAGGATTCAAAATCAGAAACCCGTGAGGATTAGATCGTGGAGGAAAGAGACCAGGTCCACCCTGGGAACAACTGGTGTCAAGACCATCTCGGTGCGAATTGTCCCCTGACCATCAAATCCATGTGCTTTTAAACTGCTTTGAGTAGGATAAATTATCCCCCATGTACTTTCCTATCTCACACAAACCTACTACCTTAAAACTAAAAAAACTCGACTCTAACTTTTTAAATAGCTTTACACAAATACTTTAAAGAACTATACTTAACCTTACTTGACATGATCACATATTTAATGAAACAATTTAAGAGCGAAGCGAGAGAAATACACTTTTCTTATAATGGAGGTCAAGCAAAATTACAACTGGAGCGGCTTGGATATCGCCCGAGATGTTTTCCAGTATCTTACTTCAACTGGCTTTACCTCTACTGCCATACCAATGGCGCAAGTTAAGAAGGATCAACAGTTTAATACTATCAATACATCAAACACAAGATTTCAAAGTGAAAGTTGGAGTAACATCATGACAACCTGACCACCAGTGATATACAGGAATATGTGTACAATTTTCTTACTTTGCTATTAATTTTGGAAAATTAAGGAGTGATTATGGTGATAATTTCTTCAAAAGTCGCTCCTTACTTGAGTGCCACAAATAAAGTTATTGTTTCAAAAACACCTATTATCATGTGACTACAATTAAACTTCAAAAGGTTTAAATTTATTTGAAGATCTTCACAAATTATTCTAATATTGCCTACTATAAAAAAACCAGAGTAAACAAATACAATGATAGAGGAGTCTGGTAAGATAAATTGGCGACACGAGACGGTTCACTATTGAGCCAAAAGCATTCATTTTCCATATTATTCCAGTAGAATGGATGTCAATTTATTCAAATATCTTCAAGAATTTCTCAAAGCGAGGTCAGCTATATAGGTAATTGGCGAATGTACCTGGATTCTGCAATACGTAATAAAATTTATATAAATCGCTTTTATACGATTCAAATAAAAATGAGGGTATAGATGTCAGATGCCATCAAATATAATGGGAGAATACATATAAGAACTAGGTAAAAAATGATATCGTGATAATCAGGTTTTCCATATTAATGTAAATTTAAAAATACATGGACAGCACTGGTAGGAATAATACATTTGATTGATTAGATTTTTTATTGGGGAAGGTAATGTTTTAGCCGAAAATTATCAAACTGATTAGGCGCCCAAACAAAACGTGGCTAAAATGCACTTGGATAATACCCTTAGAGAAGCCGGATCCATTGGCTAATATATATATATATATATATGCGAAAAAATAAGATCAGGTTTTGATTTTAAAAACAAAAATGACATATCTGGACAGATCACAAGAACATTTTAGATGGTAGAGCGCCATCTAGTGAAAAAAAAACAACTAAACGTTAACTTGTTCCGTGGTATTTGACCAACCCATTTTCTTTACAAATCAAGAAAAGCCAACCACGTACGCGTTTCGGATTATTGGCCCTCGTCAACATATATATATATATATATATATATATATACATATATTCGTGGATGACTTATCTTGATTCATCAAGAAATTGGGTTGGCCAAATATTGTTGATGTTATTTATTTAAAATATCAATTTTCATTCTATGATTGAATTAATCTGTGACTTAATTTGTTCTGTGGTGTTGAGTGTGTATATATGTATATATTTATTAGAGAGAGGGGGTGGGAGAGAGTGTATGTGGAGAGGTTTAGGCATGTGAGCTTATAGATTTATTATAGAAATTTATATTCATTATTTTTGTACCTTCAATAAAGAAGATTTATGTTTTAATAGATAGTAATTATTACGATCCACCCAACAAATATCACGGAGCAAGCTAAATAAACGTTTAGTTTAATTTTGCTCCACTAGATGGCACTCTGCCATCTTAAAAAGCACATGTGCACCTGGTCAGAAAATGCCTTTATTTTTAATATCAACACCTGACCCACTTATCTTTTATATTTTCTATTGTTTTTTTTTCATATATCTAAAAAAAGTATTCCCTATTTTTGTAACTTGCTTGGAACTAATACAGTTAAAGAAAGACTGACGTCCCCTAGAAGATAGCCGTGACAAAACCTGGCGCCATATGACTAGAAAAACAGGGAACAAAAAAAGGCCCGACCTTTGGCCCTGGTAGGAGGGGAACTCCTGAGCTGGGGCTGTCAAAAGACAGTTGGAAGGAAGTTCAAAGGAGATACGGCCGTCTCTTTGCTGGAACCATGTGAGCCCGGCTGTTTCTAGGGAGGTAGTCTTCTTGTCGCCACTGACCTCTGGAGTGTTCCATATCCACATTTACATTATTACAAATTTATATAATACTCATGTGACCGCGGTCATGATATTCCTTATAAGTGACCTATATTCTAATATGAAATTTTTCATTTGTATCTACCCATCAAGTTCAAATTAAGTTATATGGAAAATTGATATGTCATTTTTCACCTCACACCCGCGTCCAAGCATGTTAGGTAAATTTGAATATGATAATACGCGACAAAATCTTATGTAAGTTATTGTGTGTGCTTAAAGTAAATATAATAAAAACTACTAGTATTAAAAAATCGCTTCCATTTATTTGACACATTATATAAATCATTACATTTTAGTGTTTGACAATTCGCAGGCACCGTGCCAAAAAAAAAATTATCAAGAGACTTAAATCGTTAAAAAAAAAATGTGGTAAAATATATTATTGCAAGTTTTTATCTCTCTCTCTCTCTTAACCGTGGACTAAGTAAACATGATATATATGTGCGTATATATATTAAAATAAATAAATATATATAGTTTTGAAAAAAAAAAGTTTTCTATAGAAGTGACACGATAGAAATACGCGTCCTATAGCTATGTCGATTGGAAGTCTTCATCTTCATCCTCGTCGTCGTCGTCTGCCAGGAAGTACTCCTTACCTTTGAGAGCCCAGTGGTGGGCGTGCTGGACAATGACCGGGATAGAGATGCTGCGCGTGCAGCGCATGTACAGGTGGCAGAGGCAATACACGGCGTAGCACAGTTCGTTCGAGCTCAGCTTGTTTTCGTCGTGGAGGACGCAGTACTTGATGGGGATGCTTGTGCTCTGGATGCCGGCGTGGCTGCAGAGGAAGAACTCGAAGAGATGCCGCTGGGTGACCTCCGCGTCAGCTACGGTGCCGGGAGGGATATTATGGAAGCGGCCCACGCCCCACTTGGGGGATTGGGGGGCGAAGCGGGTGTTGTGGCGCTTCAGCACAATCACGAGGGTGGTCGCAGGCACGCGGCCGAAGACTTCGCGGCACGCTTCTTGGATCAGAGGTAGTTCCTTGCGTTTCACCTCTGCGTATTGGCCCTCGCCTACACCATCTCGGAAAAAAAGGAGGCGGTGTGGTTTTACATTGGGATTCTTTCGGACGAAGGCGTGCAGGAGCTCCTTTGTCATCTCTTTTAATTCCTCGATGATTTCACATCCCGCTCTTTGCTCTCGTGTGACGCCTTCGTAGTCGTTCAGGTGGCAATCCTGGCTGCACACCACGGCAGCGATAGAGGGTTCGTTCTTTGTTCTCTCGGATCTCTGGGGCCCCGAGTGATTCACATCTGCTCCCATTACAATGATAGGCTTACAGAACATCTCGGGACACGTCTTGGCATCGATAATGAAGTTGACACCTTTCAGCTTCACGTTCAGCTTCTGGCAGATGTTGGAGACGAATGCCATGTTGTCGCCTTTGCACTTTACGTTCTTCTCCTTGATGCACATCGTGGGGTACTGGAACACATTGTCGCCAACGTGCTTTATGTTGCACTTGCCCGTTTTTGGCCCAAGGATCACCATCGCCAGCTGTAGCGTCTGGTGCTTATACGAATAATCGTTGAAAATTTGCCTGAGGTTGGGATTCTTGGCATCCGGGTAATAATATACCTCCATGGGCTCTGCGATGGCCATGCCCAGAGAGATTCCCGTGGAAATGAGAAATTTAATAAAGGCATTCAAAAATGATCCAATGAACTTACGTGAGCTGAAGGAGATAACAATCCAATGTTTGAGACTCGCCGCTTTGTAGAAAGGCTGGGTCTTCCAAACTCCGTCTTTGGGATACTCGAATGCGTTCTTGTATTTAAGAATGGGAGGATCCAACCTTTGTGCATGCAGACTGAGCGAATGTATAGTGAGGGACATGTTGAATTCATTTAGGTAGGGCATGCTGAGGTTGATAAACTGGACTACCTTCTCCCTGATTAAAATGAATCTTCGAGAAGGTATAACCGAGATGTGCTTTATAAACTGGCTCTGCTGGTTGATGCTAAATTCCTTATTGTAGGGCTGTCTTTCTTGCAAGTAACACAGCTCGATGGGTAGGAAGGTGGCCCTCTGCTTATTCCCCACGTTGAGAAGAGGCAGATCCGGTCGTTCCAAGACAATGTTGTAGCTTGTTTTGAAATAATCGGCCACAGTGATCTCGCAGCCATCCTTCTCGAAGCTCTCCGTGTTGGCGCTGTTGCTGAGAGAATAAATAAAGTGGTTCTTTTTGTACCCGAGGTGCTTCGTATAGATTTTAAGGTTCTTCAGGTTTCTGATCTCAAGAAATCTTTCCCCCCCGTTTTTGATGATAAACTCCAGAAGGTTCCAGGGGGGGTAGAAGACTTTAAAGGAGAGGTTGAGGTTGAAAAAGAGGTGGTCGTAGCCCGGGATGACTGTGAAGTCGAACCCCGGCCACACCTCCAGGACGCCGTCCAGCATGGCAGGTTCATTGGGCCGCTCATAGAAGCCCTGGTAGACAGGGGTGAAGTTAGAGGAAGCCCCGTGGCGCAGTACCGTGATAATCGTGGTCAGAATCTCTCGAGGAACGCTTTTCTCTTCGCCGCGTAGGTACCTAGAGAGAGGAGCGAGGTCAATGTCGCACCCGTCCAGCTTTCTGACGGGCTTGATCGACATAGTCCACATCTCCGCGTGACGGCGCTCAGAGTCCACGAACTCCTGTTCTCTCGTCACCTCTCCAGCGATAGGAAGTAGTTTGGCGGTGTAGCAGTTTTTGTCGCCGTCGTAGACCGGCAAAATGCCATGGAATATGCTCCACTTCTCCCGCACCTGCTCAAAGTATAGTCGGTACGACTTGAGACTCAATGAGCGAAGCTTGTTGTTGGTCGTGGCTACAATTTCTTTCCCAGCCCGTTTGATGGTCACCGAGTAGTGGTATATCACCTTGCAATTAACATCAAGCTGGAAGTAATTGGCATGAAGACCTATCTTTGTACCCAGATCGCAGAAATCCTTTTTACGAACGTGGTAATCGGGTTCCGGCTGGGCTAGGGTTAATTTCTGAAAGGTGTTCGTGAGGGTCTTCGCCTTTTTACCCGTGTCTTGGGGAGCTGGAATTGTGAGGGCTAGATTATTTTTTTCCTGAGTTCCCTTGTCCAACGTGTCCATCTTGGTTGTGGCAGAGTTGTCTTTCGGGGCTTCTTCAGTAAAGTCTGACGAGCCGCCGTTCATAGACATATTAAATATTTTTTTATTGGGCGTCTCAAGTTGTGTTGCATCGTTCGTCATTAACTTTGAACACGTCTCGTGAAATCTGGCGTCGTCATATGGCGAGTCGCTCTCTAAATGTTGGTACCTAGATAGGTTGCAATCACTGAGGATTAGATGAGACGTGGGGTCAAACTTCTGAACTTTAGGGTTGGGATCCTGAAAAGTCTCATAGTCACCGGAGCATTTTGCATCAAGGCATTCTTTCGAGTCTTCTTCACAGCCAGAGTAGAGATGCCTCTTCCTGGCGTTGTCCAAGAAGCGTGTGTTATTTACATGTCCAGTATTGAGTTTCATATCGCCCGCGGCAGCGTTTGGCGGAGGCCTCTCTTTATTTTCGGGTAACAAATTTCCAAGAGGTCCGTTGGGGGCGCTTTTCGAGGCATCGTCCATGGCGACCGCCGTCTGCTTATGGGCGGTACGAAGTGTCGTCGCGGGGACCCGTTGCGACTGGCCAACGGTGGTGCGCTCTGAAATACATAACCCTAGAAACATCGTCAGACAACAGGGGTTTCTCACCTTGTAGCGGCCTCAGCCCCCAACCCCTTCCACGTCCAATACCTGCACCCAAATAGAGTTGAAACAAGAAGTCTGTTCTACAGCCCGAGATTGTGGGCAATCTTCATTTATCTCTCCATGACACACCCTTCCCATTAATTCTGAGAGCCGGTCTCATTTTGGTCCATTGAGCAACAGAACCTATCAAAATAGCCAATAAAAATATTTAACAGAAGGTACGATAACTACGTAGAAATGAATAGGGTTGCCAAAAGTGATCGTGAGCTTACATGGAAATGTAGATAGCGTGCCCAATAGAAGATCCAAGTTCTCATTCACAAATAATGGGCTCACCCTATTGAAGCGTTCCAAGCTACATCGCTAGTGTCGTATATACTAAGGTAGGTAAAGTTGAGGTTTATTACGCTATAGAAATTGACACTATAATTCGGAGACAGGCGCTGGTTTACCATTCATGATTCAAACCCTCGACTCTCTCATTGCTGCTGAGACCTACTTTTTCACATAGTGTTTTGAAGAACTAGCGTCTTCTAGATTAACTGCTTATATGGAAATATAATAATGTGTGTATATTGGGTACTCGAGTAAAGACATTCGGGGTTTATGAAAAAATATATTCAAATATATTGAAACACTATATTTAAATTTGATAATAAGAATTGAAAACATTTAGTGACATTTTTCTCAAGTAAAATCAAATTTCCCACTAACTCTACTGTGAAACGTGAAAAATTTGAGTCTGATTCATATAAAAAAAAAAATTGAGAAATTGGTCTAAATTGTATTCTTTTCGAAATGTAATGTTGATACCAGAGAGATGTCTATACAGTATTACAAACATACATATGTGCTGTTCTTCAATCATCTACAGCTTGAAACAAGAGGTTCTTAAAGCGACTTCTCCAATCGTTGGACATTCAACCCGAGACAAGAATCAATATCTCCCTCAGTGCTACAATCCGAGGAAGGTTAAATAAAGATTGTTCGAGGGACAGTGACCTATTCCCGGAGCAATCATTTACAATAAACTACGCCCCTCAACAAGGCCAAGTTTCGTTAACTCCACTTTATCTTACATCGACCATTATAAAACCTCGAAACAAAATAATCGAGATTCTTACAAGTTATCTCGCATTAGCTAAATACCACCGTGGACTGCTCGAGTCCTCAACGAACATATACGAAATTCTTGTAAAATATCAAGCCAAGGACAACCACCCACATTTCTAATACAAGAAAATAAGACCTAATCCAAATAATTTATTAATGTGCGACGTTTCGGAAAAATCATTGTCACCATCTTCGGACAAAAGAATAAATGAGAAAAAATATCACAGCAAGTTCTTAAATAGTACTGCTATCTTGTTTAAACACTTAAGAAATTGCTGTGATATTTTTTCTCATTTATTCTTTTGTCTGATGATGGTGACAATGCTGTTGCCGAAACTTCACACACTAATAAATTATTTGGATTAGGTCTTATTTTCTTGTATTATAATCTATAATCCAAATTGTGCTTTAGCGCCCACATTTCTCTTATAACATAGATCCATACCTACTATCCCAGCTATTTATCTGTACATTCAGTGTGCCGGGGGTTTGTATTTGTTCTAGAGACAATTTGTGCGAAATGATGTTCGACCATAAGTTTGCTAGAATTTCGGAATACTGGTGTAAACACAACAGTGGATTTTGATATGTATCCAAGGAACCTTGAATTTCAAATTTTAATAAGATTTGGATTTGAATTCGTCGAATTATTATTACTACCACCATCATTCCCTTCGTGTTACAATTCCCAAGACATGTTATTAGCCACAAAGTAGCGTTACCGATTGTACATGGTGTATCAGTATTGCTTACAACATCAGACTAGCAGTATGTCCTAGCTACAACGATTATACCAAACTTTAATCTGAAAGTTGTATTACACATTCCATTTTGCTTGCTGAAGAGCAAATCATGAACACGAAAGAAATTTGTCTAAATTTTACATTGCAAAATGCAGAGAATAGAACTTTGATGGAACAAAAATATACCAATAACTATATGGAAGCGTCAAGTAGTTCTGTACATCCTAGGAACGTAAGACTACCCAGGCCTAGAAGGTCCATAAGTCG
>CP092864.1:22373619-22498387 GCA_030710605.1 Cordylochernes scorpioides | reverse complement strand
TCCCAGTGGATGCAAATTCTTGTCGGCCGCCAGCGATAATATATTTAGATATATATCAAGTCCTTAGGGCTTGATGCAAAATCGGCAAGGATGTGAATTTGCATCTCTTGGGTCGAAAGTGTTAAGGCATCTTTGAATATTTATTCATAAATTTTTGTCTAATATCTTACTGGAGAGCAGATAATTGGTAAAAATGGTAATCTGCGCAATGAAAATCGTCCCTTATAGAGAGGTGTCCTCTCCTAGAGGATTTACTGTATAGACTTCCTTGAAAAAATTAGAAGTATATTTTTAAAATTGCCAAATTTTTAAGTGCACTATGAAACAATTAATAAGATTTCAAAATTTAACAGCTATTGCTGGCAGTGTTGGTTAAATTCCTTACAGTTATTGTAGAGTGTTTGGCATAATGAGCATGCACTCTGATGTTCATAATTGTGTGTTATTATCTTTTCTAATCCCCCCCCCCCCCCCCACTTATATATCCTGAATGATATTTTTGGTCAGTTGACAGTGTAATATAGATGTGCTGTTTTTAGGGGGATCACAAACAGAGAAAGAGAATGATGTAAAACCTTCTAGTCACCAGTCCACCCACAAAAGTAAGTGTTTGCTATTGGTTAATTCACAAGGTTATTGTATAAAATATGGGTGTTTATTCCATGAGTTGTTACACAAGGATCTTGTATGTCAATATTTTATAATGCATTTGTTCCAGAAAACAACTTCAAACCCGATATAATTTACTTTTTTAAAGCAAGATGAGTACATTATTCTTTGTTCATTTTAAACTGTTGGCATATGTTTGTTATGCAAAATAAGGTTTTGTATCTCTCTCTTGTAGTTCCCAATTAGATTTATTTATATTGTGCTGTGTAAATATATCTATTTGTTACTCTAAAAATGCAGAGATATTCTGAGAGACAAAAGGAGAGTTTGTATAAATAATATGAATATTTTTCTTATTATTTGAAACTCACTGGCAAAGCAAAAAATCATTCCTATTAACAACAATTTAGAAGTCTCTTTGTGAGATTTTAAGTAGACATACTACTCTGATCAAAAGGTTTCGGCACTTTGCTCATAAGTTAAAAAAAAACTATTATTCTACCAAATTCAAATTGTCCCCTTCAAAGTAGTCCCTGTTGGCTGCTATGCACTTCAGCCACCTTTTTTTTCCAGTCGTCAAAACACCTCTGGTAGTCTGTTTTCGGGATCGCCTTCATCGATTCTACTTTGATCTCTTCTATGCTCTGAAATTTCCGACCCTTTAACTTTTTTTTGAGCTTTCCAAAGAGGAAGAAGTATCAGGGGGCCAAATCGGGACTGTAGGGGGGTTGGGGGGAACACAGAGGTTGAGTGGTCCTGCAGGAACTTCGAGATTTTGAGGGCTGTGTGCGCCGGCGCGTTATTGTGGTGGAGGATTCACGACTTGCTCCTCCACAGCTCTGGTCGTTTCTGCCTGATCGCTTCCCTCAATCGCCTCAAAACTCCCAGGTAGGAGTCAGCAGTTATTGTAGAGCCTTGTTGAAATTCATGATGAACGATGCCCTGGTAGTCGAAGAACACCGTCAAAAGAACTTAACTTTGCTGGGAGCCTTCCTCGCTTTCTTTCGTCTCGGCTCATTTTTGAAGCGCCACTCCGATGCCTTTTGGGTAGTTTCCGAATAAAAGCCATAAATCCATGTTTCGTCTCCAGTAATGACCCTCTTCAGCAATTCGGGGTTGTCGCTTGTCGCTTCAAGATTGAGACTGGCCATTTCTTTCCGGGCGTTCTTTTGATCAAAAGTCAAATCTTTGGGAATGAGTACAACATTGAGTCTTCTCACTCTCAAAATGTCCTTCATTATCGACTGAGTCAACCCGAATGATATCCCTGCTTCTTCGGCGACCTCCCTGACAGTTATTCGTCGGTCTTCACGCACCAGTTCCAACACCTTGTCCACTTTTTCAGGCGTGGTTGATGTGGACAGTCTCCCGGAACGCTCGTTGTCGGCGGTCTGACCCTCCTTGAAGCGCTTGTACCACTCGAAAACTCGTCTTCGGCTCATGACGGCATCCCCATAGGCTGTTTGCAACATCCAAAAAATTTCGGCACCCTTGAATTCATTTTTCACACAGAACTTGATGCAAATTCATTGATCCTCCATTTCGGTGACTAACGAAATCGAAGCACGGGCAAAATGGCCTCACTTCTAACAGCCGCTGCTCGCGCTGTTGTGGCACGTGATTTTTGAAAATTGGCTGGTCTCCAAGCCAAGGGCGATGCTTGCGTTTGCCACAAACCAGGAGAAAATATATTGAGTTTTCAGGATTTTATGAGAAAAGTGTCGAAACCTTTTTATCAGAGTAGTATGTTCTTAATTATTATCTCTGTACTCCTAAACTTGAAGGCAATATGGACTTCATAATGGGGTAAATGTATGTATTCCTTTTATCAAAAAAATCTGAAGAACATATTGAGAAGTCTAACTTAGCTCAGAAGAGGTTGCTCCTAATGTGGAGGACAGACATTTTTGCTGCAGACTCTGTCATTGAATCAAGCAGTGTTCATTGGTAGTGCCTCATTGGCTACACTTCATTAAAAATTGTTTCTTCCAGTAAAGTTGTCTGGGGAGAACTGAATCCTACAAGGTGAGTCCCCGGCAGATAGAGGGACAACCATCAGATATCTTGGCTAGCTGTGAATATATAAAAGGTAGTTCCAAACCAACAGCCAATTCAACAGTGTGGAGGGCTAGCCTGTAGTGAGCATAGACTTATTAAAAGCTACAAAACCTTAAAAATGTCAGGATTGGCCTCAAAGGGTGTCTGTTCTTCATTTTAGGAGCAGACTCATCTGAAGCTTACATTAAACCTCTACAGTATGTGCTTCAGATTTTTTTATCAATGGCAAACATGCATTTGCCCACTACAGTCTCTGTGACCTTTATAAAGGTACCTAATTTTTAGGTACTGCGATAAGAAAGAAGAAGAGTCTAATTTGATAATACTTCCTTTCTTAGAGTTGCAGGACCAACTTGGCCTTAGAAGGCTGGAATATGCTGTGTGTCCCAGGTTCCAATAATGAAAAGCAACCCCATTATCAAAGTATGTGTCTGAAATTTTCTCAATCCAATTTATTCTTCCCTTTAGGAGTTAAATAAAACTTTGCTCTAATCTTCAAGTTTATAATATGAACTTTTTTCCTGATCCCTATTTTAAAAAGCCTTATATTTTCCTGTAGTAAACTTTTGGCCAAGGCCCAAGAATATTAGTACATGTAATAGTAAAGTTTTTCTGTATTCTCTTTGTGTTTTCTTGGTTTTGTATCAGGTGGGGTATTGTTCTCTTTATTATATGGGGTGTGTTTTCTCATACATTCTTCAATTGATTATGGGGTATAATTTGCCCTCCACTATATAAACAATAAAGAGGATATATTCACATTGTTTTTTCAATTATATTACAGTTTATTTTTTCCAGTCCCAAGTCAGGATGAAAAGGAGAGCAGTAACAAGCTCATTAAAAAAAAAACTGGGTTGAACCAGCCCAGCAGTTCCTAGTACAGGCAGGGACACAAAGGATTAGCAGTATCTGCACCTCATATCAGAGGTGACCATTCAATATTATAACTAAGTCGGCCTGCAACTTTCTTAACTATCTTAGCAGATAAATTTTTCTTCTCCCAATCGTAAAGCTCAAGATGCACAGAATATTAATTTTTTATTATTGAGAGGAGATATAAAAAATATGGTTGGCTCACTTTTCTTGACTATTTTTATGTGTACTAAAAATTTCCTAATCTAGTATTATAATTAATCAGGACTTCCAGTGTAAAAACTTGAGTTCCAATTATCAGTTTTTTTTTTTGCTTCTCCCTAGTACACATGGTGCAGGCAATGATAATCATCGTTGGTAGAAGTAGGTGACCACATGTCTACACATGTGAAAAGCAGTTCGACTTTGCACTTACAAATGTGCCAGAGCCCCGTTTGGTTACTTGCCCTCGCTGGTGGGGTTGGACTTTTTCAAGAATTGGGGCCATTGGAGCATTTTTTTAAATCAGAAAAAGTGCCTAATGTGGGATTCGACCCCGGATCGTAGCGGTCAAAAACCAACGGTTTAGATTACGGTTTAAATTACAAATTTTTGTAAATTGGAAATAAATAACAATTGAAACTAATTTTTCTTTTTCTTCATCAAATCCTAATTAATGGTAGTTGGCTGTTCATATAATGAATGAACTGCATATAGCTTCTGTTCTCCTAACAATATTTTAAAGATCTCTGGAATTTGAACTATCTCATGTCATAATCAGCTGATGTTACTTGACTAGGATGTAGTCCCAACTGCTCAATTTTCTGTGGCCTTTGCCTCAAATCAAGTTTGTTGTGTTTCAGCTCATCTGGATCACAAGGAATCTTGCCAGGTGCGATCCAATCTATATGAATATACCGCCAGTCTCAGCACTATCTACCACTATGATGTGACCATCAAAAGTAATTATTCCCATAATGACATTTGCAGTAATAAGAAACGGCCTTTGAGTTTGACTTTGAAGAGGCAGCTTTTTATTACTGCGATTAAGGGCTGGGACATTTTTTGCGATAAATGTGCAGTCTTTGATGGCAACAAAAATTGCTACACCACCTCACTATTGCCCATAATTGGCCCCTTTGCAGAAATAAGGTGTAAATTTCAAGATGAAGCTGAGGTTTACAGGATCAACATCCAGCCTACTAAGAAGTATAATGGTACCTGCATGATTGATACAAATGCCCTCCAAGACTCTTCTATTCAAATGCCACAGGAAGTTTTAACCACAATGAGCATTGTCCTGCGTCATCACCCCTCCCTTCACTCCATTCCTGTAAGCCAGGGTTTCTTCAACCGCCCAAGAAGCCCCTTCACTCTTGAGGATGGTCTGGAAATCTGGCCGGGGTATACTTTCTCACTCTCAGTTGGAAGAAGACTTTTTCTCAATTTTGAGATCTGTATGAAGCTCTTCTATCCCGCCTGTAATATAATGCAGGCTAAGAAAATGGATATTTTAAGGAAAGCAAAAATTTTTACTACCCACAGGGGCTTTGTTAAAAAATACAAAATAATAGGATTTGGTTCTAGTGCTGCCCAGCAGACCTTTGAGATGCAGGGCACAAAAACCACTGTCTTGGAGTACTTCCATTCCAGGTATCCTCATATCCAACTGAAACACCCTGACATACCTGTGATTGACGTGGGTATCAAAAATTTTCCTGTTTATATACCACAGGAAATTTGTTATTTCTGCCCCAACCAGACTTATGATCATGAACTAAGCCTTGCCCAGCAGATGAGTTTTGTCCCCCAGGGGTCACTCTCTCCAAATGAAAAGTTTACTGAAATCTCAAAAAAACTTTCTTTGTTCCTGGATTGCAACAAATCAGTAATGGAACACTTTAAAATCTCCATCAATCCTGAGCCTGTCATGCTAAAGGCAAGTCTTCTCAAAGCACCAGTCCTTAAATATAAAAATTATATAGAAATCCCAAAAGGAGGTATTTGGCAGTCCCATGTTTTTTACAAACCTATTATTCTAAGGAGATGGCTGGTACTTGCCTTCAACAAGACCTCACAGTTCAAGAAGAAGCTGACTGAATTTTTGAGAACCTTGGAGGCCACTGCCAAGGCTAGTGGCATCAAGATCTCTCAACCAAATATAACATATTTAGATTGCTTTAATCCTCATGAGACAAAACAACTATTTCAAAATGACTATAATATGGCCCTAATCACCCTAAGACCGCACAGTCCAATAAAGGATCAGATTAAGGCTTTGGGGGACAAGTGCCATCTTTCCACCACCATTGTTACAGAGAAAAATATAGTAATCAAAGACACAAACAAATTGTTTTGTTTGAATCTGATCCAAAACATCAATAGCAAGCTGAGAGGGATCAACTGGATTTTGGATCCAAGCACATGTCCAAGGATGCTGAAGGGCCCTGGAGTTTTGGTTATGGGCGCCGATGTATTCCATGCAGCAGCAAAATCTCCAGATCCCTCCATAGCAGCTGTTAGTTGTAACATAGATGAACATTTCAACAATTACGAAGGTGTCAGAAGGCAGCAACCTGCAAGGTGTGAGATTATTCAAGATCTCAAGGAGATGGTGGCTGAATGTCTGTCAACTTTCTATAGAAACAATCCTTCTCCAAATAGAATTTTTTTCTTCAGAGATGGCGTGGGAGAGGGACAGTTTGATACAGTGAAAGAACAGGAGATTCCTAAGGTGCTTCAGGCCTTCACCCAGGTGTTCCCAACGTCAAAACTTCCTACACTGACCTACATTGTGGTCATTAAACGTCATCACCTCCGCATTTCAGAGGACATTCTGGCTCAAAATGGCCACAATGTATTGCCAGGTACTGCCCTGATTGACACAGTTGCCACCAAACCAAACGAGTTCCTTCTCTGCAGCCATCCCGGGATAGTTGGCACCAGCATCCCTATTAAATATGTGGTCCTCCATGATGACTGCAAACTCTCCAATATGGAGATATGCCAAGTGGCCTATGCCCTGTGCCACCTCCATAGTGGCAGCAACAGGACTATATCCATTCCCATACCTGTTCATCATGCCCACCACCAGGCTCTGAGAGGGAAGGAATCCCTTGCAAATTTTGACTTCAGCAAACAGAATAAGTAAATTTACAATCCTACACTAAGGATAACAAACTATTTCACTTATTTAGTTATTAGCCATCTTAGATACACAGTAAAGCTTCCATAATGAAACATCTATATCAGTTTTCTACCTATAATATCTGTTTTAATATGTTTTAAGATGTTTATTAAGCTTATTCAAATTTTCACTATTTTTGCCAAAGGCCTTGCTATTTCACTATTTCCATAAATATTCCCTTAATTTAAATTTGATATTTGGTATGGAGGATATTGATATATTAAAAAGGAGATACCCTTTCCTAACAAAATAGATGCCAAAATTATGTACCATGGTCTTCAGGTGGGTTTTCTCAATTTTCTGAAGCTAGTATAGTGACTGTCACCAACTTGAGTCTGTAAGTTGCAAAGACAATCAATAGATGGTGCATAGTTTTGTCCAATTTTGATGGGAGAGATGATATATTTTTTTATATTCTACATTTTAAAAATCTCCATAAATCTACAAAAAAAGTGTTGATAAGCTTGATTTTTAAAGTGTTTATTGATAAGAATGTAGTTTTGATTATAATAAAATTAGGGGGGGGGGGAATAAAGAAAGTAATTTTATAATATATTTCTCTATATTATTATCTCAATAACAATAAAATACTATTTAAAAGGTTGTTAGTAAGCAGTCTACAATTACACTTTTTCCTACCTTATAGATACTGGATAATATAAACTCACCCAGGTGCAGTAATGGGGGGGTGAAATGATCAAAATGTATTTCAATTAATGGAATTTTAAAGAGAAAAAAATGTTTTAAAAAAAATACTTGCAAATGTATGCTTAAATAGTTATCAGGGCTGAAATAACTAGAAAATATAAATATTTTTAATTCCTACTTATAATAATAGTCGCACATGCTAATGCCAAGATGGCAGCCAAAAATATAGCTCTTACTATTTTTATGGCTACCCATATTGGAATAATAATATATAAATGGTAAGAATAAATTACATATAAAACCCTATATTCATTCCCTA
This sequence comes from Cordylochernes scorpioides, assembly GCA_030710605.1. Classification (NCBI taxonomy): domain Eukaryota; kingdom Metazoa; phylum Arthropoda; class Arachnida; order Pseudoscorpiones; family Chernetidae; genus Cordylochernes; species Cordylochernes scorpioides. Next base: position 22,490,714 of record CP092864.1, on the reverse strand, counting down.
ATGCACCTTTTGAAATAAATAATTTTCTATTGCCTTCAAAATAATAAAAATATATATTGCTAAAAGAAAACATGTAATGCAATAAAAGTCGCCAGTAACTATATTTTCTATCTTGTGTTGGAGATAAGTATCCCAACAAAAAATTCGGATTTGTTTGCTTTATTTTCAAAAATGATTTTCAATTTTGATAAATATTTCTTTTTAATAAAAGCTTCCTTTTTTTTCTTATGATGGTCTTATATCTTCTTCCAATGTTTTCAAAGCCTTTTCAAATCTTCAGAAATTATTGCTGAGTAAATATATGTAAAAAATATATTTAATCATCAATAACTATTGTTGTTAAGCACATCCTTTTTCCAAAATTATATTAACAATGGATCTTTGTTGTAATGAGCAACTTGGTTATAACAATTCAAATATCCCAAATTTTAAGTTACAATTCTTTTTAACCTTGGTTATAGCACCATTGATATCTAGGTTCCCATGTAATGTTGTTATAACAAGGTTCAACTATAAATTTATTTAATAGGATGTATAATACATAAACTTGTATACCAATGGAATTTTCTGGAAACATTTTATTGAATAGTAATTAAGTAAATATTCTATAAGATAATTACTTGTAAAACAGTCAACTTTGCACCTTTGGACTGATGAGGGTTGAAATATTGACTATATCAATTTATTGAAGCTATGGTGGAAAATTTACCACTCTGAAAATGCATGTTTGATGAAATGGATAATTTCTTTGGGCTTCGATTATTATACAGGAGTTTTTTCATTGTTAAGTATTTCACCTTTTATCACATTTATAATAAAAATATTAATTTAAAAAATGGCATGAGATGTTGTCATACATGGAAGTTTTGCTGTGTATATGGTGCTATTGTAGTTTTTATTTTGCTTTATTAATAGAAGAGAAATATTCATAATTATTTTAATTGTAAAATCAACACATTTTTATGTCAATTTTTTAAAAGTAGTTTTGAATGTTTTTCTGAAAAATGATAATGATATATATATATAGAGTATTCTGTTTATATTTGAGTGATGTTTTCCTATGAAAAGACCATCTTAATATTTCAGAAATTGATAAACAATGGTAATTGAATTTCCATATTAACCCATTTATGAAACTGAACCATAATGATATACTATGCCATGGTTAGACAAGTTCACAAGGATTAGTATAGACATCTTTGCTCATTGTTAAAGCAAGCTGTTGGTAGATGCCCTTTAAACCATTATTAGATTAAATCATATGGGTTTGTATGTGCATTTCTTATTCCAATGTGTTAGAGTAAAACTTGATCCCAATATTGGACAAGATCAAATTCAGAGCAGACAAAATCATGGTTCATGATTATTGAAACAAGAGTTTATGCGAGATGTGAACAACAACCACTTTTTAATACCAAAAGCAAGCACTAAACAAAAGTGTTTTCTTGGAAAGGTTCATGTCAAGTTCATTGAATTGTGTCTTATGAACAATTGGTTGTTGTTCGAGAATTAGGTAGAAAGAGATTTTGTAAATCGTTGCTATCAACTCTTTCTCTTTGAATGCTCCAACTATTATTCTAAGCTTGACTTGAAGTCATTTCTCCCTCCAGCTCACTTTTCTCTTTTCACAGAGTGACTTTTTTACTTTTAGGTAGAAAAATGTACACTACCTTTTATAACATCTTTTATTAAATTTTATTATTTTTAATGGTTGCCTCTCCATTTCATTGTAATAATACCCATCCCTCCTTTTCTAACCACATTTCCATAAGTTTTTTTTTAAATATTACATTTTGTTTTAGCCTTAAAAGTAAATTTTTAACATGGTGTTATTTCTTTATATATATATATATATAGTGTTAAGCGTATTTACGCAAGTTTGGCCTTTAATACCCATTTCTTGGTTTTTCAGGAAGCCACTGGAACCAAAAATATTTTTGGTCGCAGTGGTACAGCCTACTCCACGCTGAAGAGCGCCAACAGCGCAAAATGTGTTCATGGATGGCTTTTTTAATTTATCAAGAAATTGGGTTGGCCAAATATCAGGGAACAGGTTAAATCAATGAATAGTTGATTTCTGTTCCACCAGATGGCGCTCTGCCTTCAGAAAAGCACATGTGCTTCTGGTCAGGATATGCCTTTTTTATTTTTAATACATATATACTTATAAATATAAGACGTATATATATATATACAAGTTTTCAGATAGCGTTAGCAAAGTATGAAAAGTACCAAAAAAATAGTTTTATACAAGAAAAAAATGTTATTAGTATGGAGAATTTCCATTTTAAAAATAGTTAAATAGCATTCCTTCTAATTCAAGAAAGTTTTAAAAGTTTATAATGAAATCTTAACTTTTCAATTTTACATTTTTAATTGAAATTTTCTATATACTGTATTTTTGTCTAAATATGTGCCAAATCAGCTAATTAAAAAAGTGAATAATCATATTCATGCATTTTTAAAAGAGTGGAATGCACATCATAATTTTATTATAAATTTTAAAAGAAGGCTATTTTTCCAAAATGGCAAGAGAATTAAATAATATATATATAAGATAATCAACCACAAAAGATTGTTAAACTTAACATATATCTGTAAAAAAAATATTTTTTTACCTATTTTTTTATTCATACACATAACTTGTTTTTCAATTTGAAAAATTTGGAAACATAATTTGATATTTTTTAAAAATCATTATTAATATAATTTAAGTTTTCAATATTTTCTAATTTTAGGAATTTAAAAAAATATATTGATTTTTCATCCCTTTTGAGCTTTAGAGAGATTTTATTGTTTGGAACAATTTAGGCAATTTTATTTTAATTTTTCATTTGGTGATCAATTGATATTACGCCAGGAGATTGGGTTACCCATATGTTATTGCCACATTTTCTCATTTTATTTTTTGTCAGAAAATAGTAATGACACTATACTGAAGAGACAACATCATTTATATAAGGTTGTCCCAAAAGTTTGTGAACACCTGCAACAAATTCCAAATATATATCCATATAATACATATTGATCCAAAGTCAATTTTTTGAAAATGTTTAAAAACATTTGGGACAAAACCTTGTAAATTATTTATTAGAATTAAGTGTTATTCTTCTCTTATCATTATCTATTTAAAATAATATTAATCACACAAACATTATTTGGAGAATTGATTTTTGTGTCAATTATAATGAAAGTTCTTTTTTAAATCAGAAATCAATTTTTACCTTTTCTAAATGAATGATCTCACAATAGGATTACCAAATTTAAACCTAAAAAGATAATTTTATGGTATTATAATTTCAAAATATTTTTTTTTACACCTATAGAATATTTGTTTTTGATTTGGTGTTATTTCCTTTTTCTAAATTTTATACTTTATAAAAAAATTGTAACTTCAAGATATATAGTATTAAGCAGAACTTTTTTAAAAATTGATATTTATTTAAATGTAGAACTTTAGTGCTAGCTGTATATGAAATAATAATATTATGCCACCTTTTGTTCAATTGGGATAAGAATTAACATATCTTAATGAGATTTGCAACAAGTTTCTTCATTAAAGCATATAACTGGCAAGCTTTCAACCAAAAACTCTTCCATTAGCCTATAAGTTATATGGCACTTATAGGCCTGTGGCCTATAAGTTTAGCTTTTGAGTCAAATAGCTGTGCCAAAAAAAAAATACATAAAATATTTTCATAACATGCCACCACCATCATAATAAATAAGCAAAACAATCCATTGAAATAGTAAAGGGAAGTAATCCGTTAAATTGGTGGTCCTTGGGAGGGTTCACAGCAGATAAACTAAGCTTTCCCGTTCCAGAAATGTTATCTATATGATTGAAAACAATATAGGGTAATATCATTAATTTTAACCTACAGCTCTTTACATTTTTTCTCTAACACTTTCTACTGTGTTTATTGCAATAGAAACATTTTGCATGCATAAAATATTTGAGTAGTATGGTTGATTTAACTGGCAAAACCACTGGGAGGGTTCTCCCAATATTTTTTTTTTATTCTCCTAAGGATAGTAGGAAGTGTTCTACTTGAAAGAGAAAAAAATTATGTTAAATGGTTTCATTTCTTGTTTATAGGTGGTATACTAATGTCTTAAGTTTAAATATAGCATTTTATATTACGAGCATGGTTATCAAGTGGAAACTATAGTCAAAAATTGCCTTAATCCTTTGCTAAAAATTATATGAATAGGGTTTTTTTTTAGATCTTTTAAAATAAGAATATGAACAAGTATATATTTACAAAATACTTGCCTTCCCAATCACTCTTTCTATATGTATCATTATATTTACTTAAATGTAATCTATAACTTTCGAATACATTGGTTAGGGACAATAGGAACAGCACATTTAACATGCTCATATGGATATCTATTCTTGAATTATGAAATTTTTAACTCTTTGTATTCAAACATTAATGTTGTAATATAGAACACATAGGCTATATAAAGGTTTATAAATGTTAAATTCAAACATCTAATACCATCATTGACTTGGCAATTATCTTTTAAAGAAATACTCTGTGAAATCCACTTTTGAATTTATAGTTGTGAATTCAAAATATGAATTATTTTGACAACTTGATTTATTTGAAGCAACTTGTGTATTTTGAGGCAGAAGTTTCCTTCTTTTACTTAAAAATTTTCTTTTGTATTGATCAAGTTGATTTATATTTTATTTTATATATGAACTTTTGATGATACTTTTATTATTTTTTGAAATTATATATATATGTGTGTGTGAGAGAGAGAGAAAATGTGATATATAAAATAGATAATTTTACAGGTTTATATAAAAGTTTTAGCACAAAGTACACTCTAAAAGAAATAGAAAATATTAACTCTTAAAGAAACCTATTGAGAACATTTTCAAGTGAATATTTTTATAACCCTATTTTGTTAAGCTAACCCTGTTATTTTGTAAGGCAGAATTATAGCCCCTTTATATTTTATATCTTAGTTGTTTCGTATATAAATTTACTATATAGATTATATTTGTTTTATTTTTTGTTATCACTTTGCTTATGTGTATGTAAAGCTCTTAGTCGATTACTAAGATAACATAATCATGTAGTATTTATAATTTATATTGATATTTATTTGCAATACACTTATTAATGGAACCCTCCTAAAAATCACTGAAATACCCATGCTTGATGAGATAAAATATGTATTTTGAGGCAGAATTAAAACTACTTTATATCTCAAATATCTTCTTTTTTTTCAATTAAGCAGCTCAAGTTGTAAATATTTTGAAATTCCATTAGTTAATTTTGTTTGTTTTTATCTTATCTGCTTATATATCTCCTAGCAAATTATTTGTTGAAGCTATATTATTATGGTAATTTTTTACCATTGTTATATATATATCATTTACAAGTCAATTTTATGTTTTTCTATAATTTTTACCATTTTTGGTTTTGGGAGCTTGGATATCTCAATTTATTTTTACAAATTTTATTAATGTAAAAAAATATAGAACTTTATATCTATTTACCCCACTATTATACTTCCAAGTATTTTATAATCTCAATTTGTGAAAATGTGCTGTAAATAAATGCTTTTTATAATGTTAATGATGAATGTTGTATAGCTTAGCATTGCTCCTTCTATCCCCCCCCCTGTGATTACTGTTAATATAGTCTCTCTTTAAATGTATTAAAAAAGAAAAATAGCTGTTATCAATATTTTAATGGGTTAGATGCCCATATTTTAGTGTTTGATTTATATATATAAAGAGGGAGCTTATACTTGCTATTTTTAAAATCTACATTTTTGGTTTATATAATTTTCTTGATATATTCTAAAACACTGGTTATTGTGACACTTATATTAAATAGGGAATTTTCTATGTTGAAAAAATTTAAGGTATGTTAGATGCTAAAGTAATTGTTATTCTTGAATACACTTTTAAAATTAGGCAAAGGACATGATAGAGGAATGTTGATGACTTAACTAAATACCAAAGAGAACAAGTAGAGTCAGTTCAGGATTTTGAAGAGAATTCTTTGGTCGATACAAGTTTTGAATGTGATGTAGTCCATTGAAGGGTGGTCTAACTCTATAAAATTTGCTAAATTGTGAGAAATATAAATATATATAAACTTCATTATTTGAAAATGAGCTTATTTTGGATCATAATATTTAATAGTTTTATAATTTGATATGTTGCTGGTTTATAAATATTTTAAATAATCACAACTATGGAATATATATTTCCTCTATTCATTCTAAAACTTTTGAACCAACCACATATTTCTGAAAATAAATATTATCTTGGGTCAAAATGATTTATAAGGCCAATATTTTGTATGGCAACATGCCAAACTTTCTCAAGGAACAAATGAGTTCTAAACAATGAGCTATTTTAAGGCAACTTTGTTCCTAGAATATGTTTTGCACATTACCATGCAGAATATTAGCATAATAATTTATTTGGATCAGAAAAAAATTACTACTTGAAAAAATGTGTCTAAAGATTTCAGAATGAATAAAAGAAGTATTCCATGGTTAAGATTATTTATATAATTTAGAAACCACCACAACACCCACACAATATATTTAAATTATAAAAACTAGCAAGGTTATGTGATTGCTTGTGTGGTGAAAGAAGAGCTTTCTCTCTGAATAATTATTGGTAGTAGTGAGAAAATAGATTCTTTATTGGGAAAGTATACATTCTTGAGAATGTTGCTTTCTCTCTCGAGCTTAAAAAGTGTAGGGAATTGATATGACAATGAAAAAATACACATTTTAGATAAAAATATCAATCTTTTCAATACTGATGATTGACGTAAATATAGAGGTTGTTAAATGTATTTTTACAATAATATATATTTTATAATATATATTGAAAAGCATAAATAGAATTTTATTTTAAATATTTTCTGTTCTCATTCTCAAACATTTTATCAATATATTCAATACTTTTAATTTACTTTCACATTCTTAAATCTGCAAAGCATAATATTTATATATAAAGAAATGCGTTATTGCCTATTATTTTTTCAACGACAGATGTATTTATTTGGAAATGAAAAGAAATTTGAAGAGAGAATATAAAACCTAAAAAAGTGGATTGTGTCTTGTTGCCTTGTAATTGTTGTAACCCCGAATTGTTGTGATGTAAATGTCCATGTAGCTTCTAGAAATTGTCCATATATGTTGTAACAGACTATTCTTGGATTTCACTTTTACTCTATTGCTAGAACAATGTAGATGTTGAATATCTACTCTTAGATAACACTTGTCAAATAATACACATGCACCAATTTTAGTTTTTTTACTACCTCTTTTATATTGCCTTTTTCTTTCAATTATAACAATTTTGTACACTAATCTTTTATAACAGTATTTCCCTCTATTGTGTTCATTTTTTAAAAATTTTAATAAATTAATGGTTGTATGTAAACACCTTTTTATTAGATCTCATCCTTAGTAAAATATTTTTCACAATTTTCTCATATTAAAATATAGCTCTTATTGATTCTGTATTCAATATTTCTAGTCCCAAAGAAAAATTGAAATTACTCCTATAAAATGTTATTTTTTATTTCAGATTTTATATTATTTTGCAATATTTTGTAAATTCACAATATAGTATCAATTGTTTATTAAAGAAATTTAGTGAATACCTGATATAATCAATTAGAATCTTCAAGATTTAGTCAAAATATCCATTTTAAAATTTATTCTTTAGCTGCAAGATTCATTTTGAATATTTTACTATTATTGAAAGTCTTTAGAAATTTCTATATTATGTTATATATATCATACAATTTATTTTTATTATAATTTTTGTGCAATATAAAGTTCATTTTAAAATTTTTGTATTTATACCTATTTTTATTACTGCACAAAACCAAGTGTACATATTGATGTTTTAATAAAGTGTATTTTACCCCAAGCGTTCATTTCCATTCAAAATAAATAACATTAAGATTTTGAAATAATTTATTTCAAAAGTAAGTAGGATATTGTGAATTATTTGCATCAAACTTTTTAACACTTCCAATGTTTCACTGACCCTCTGTCAGAGGGTGAAGTGGGGTTAGAGTGTTAAAAAATGTTGATGTAAATAATTTATAAATCAACTATAAAACCAACTTGAAAATGGTGTTTTCTCTCCATAAGTATGATGTTATTTTACTCATTAGAAATTTTGAAAAATCTTTACCTCTTAGGCTATATTAAAATTTGTATTTATTTTTTCTCTTCACCTATTCTTTTAGGGGGTCAGTGGATGAGTGGTCTAAACGGTTGATTTTTAATTGCTACAGCCCAGGATTGAATACCGCACATTGGGCACTTTTTCTTATTTAAAAAATGCTCCAAAGGCTCCCAATTCTTGCAAAAGTCCAACCTCACCAGCAAGTGCAAAAGTTGAACTACTTTTCACATTTGGTGATTTACAGTAAAAGCAGTCAGTAACTTCTACCCATCATGTTTATAATGGCATTTACCATGTGTTCTAGGATTTTTTTTTAATTATTCACACACATAACATGTAACTACAAAAGCTTTGCTGGAAGGTTATTATTAACCTTTTTTTTTACTTATATAACCGAACTATTTAAATATTATAGCATCTCTTTTTTAAAATTATCAAGGCTAAATATATTCTTTAAATTATTTTTTATTATTTATATACACTTCAAAGTAAATTTTCATTTATGTTCTAATAATTTAGTTTCTTGAAAAGCAATTTGAATATACATGTATATTTGCTTCCCAGGTTTATATTTAATATGCAAATTAAACTTCTTGCAATCATAGTGTACTTGTAACTTTTTTTGAACTTGTGGGTATACACTATAACTATATACACTATTTTAAAAAATCAATGCACCAAAAAAGAGTTGTCCGATGGGACAAAAATTGGTGTAAGTGAAGAACATTTATAGGGGAAAAATATGATTAAAATTTCAGAGTTTGATAGTCACAAATTGAGAAAGTCAATATGTTGTTGGACCCCCACTGGCCTGAATGCAGGCTACCACCTGTTGTGTCATGGACTGATAAAGATTCTGGATGGTGTGCTACTGGATTCATTGCCAAATTGTCTCCAACCATCAGGTTAAATAGTCAACATTCCGGGAGGGTTGCAATTGCTTTCCCATCACTTTTCAGATGTGCTCTATGGTTGAGAGTTCAGGCAACCTGGCTGGTCACAGAAGAGTTTGGCAAGATTGAAGTCAATTCATAGTAACACGTGCTGTGTGTGGCCGGGGATTATCTTGTTGAAAAGTAAACTCAGAGAGATGGCAACAAAACAGGCTATAGAATGTAATCTACATACTGTTGTGCTGTAAGGGTGCCAGGAATGACTACCAATGGGGTCCTGCTATAAAATGAAATTCACCCCAGACCATAACACCCTGTTGTGTACCTGTGTGTTGCTTAAAAGGTCTAGATTCACATGCTGCCCAGGATATCTCCAGACACATTTGCAATGGTCCTCAGGACACAGTGAGAAATAGGACTAATCACTAAAGACTATATGTCTCCATTCAGTGCAGTTCCAAGTTGACTTGTCGGTGTACAGGTGTGAGGGGTAAGCATTATAACGGTTGGTGATCTCTTAGATTTTGCTCTTTCAATCATGATGGTCATTTTGGGCATTTGTGTGCCAGTCACACATTGGCTGATAGATAACATTGAATCCGATACTGCCACAGCCATTCTATCAATTGCTCTATCCTCCTGTTCTGTTGCTTCCCTTGGTTGACCGCTGTCATGCTGATGCTGCATTCTTCCATTCTTGACCCACTCTTGCCAACATAGTCTAATATTTACTAAGAGAACAACTTGATGAGGGAAGAGTATCTTTAATATTAAAGATACTCTTCCCTCATCAAGTTGTTCTCTTAGTAAATATTAGTGAAGGGATTATTGTTTCAACATAGTCTAATATCCTTGCAGTACAATGGCACGACCTGATTCAAACTATGACATATGTTCTTAAATAGCACAAATCTTTCTGCAAGGCATTGATATTGTAGGAATAGGCTAACTCAAAAGAAATTAACCCTTAGTTACTGGCGCCTATTTTCCTTACACAATTACTGGCGTTCGGCCTCTCAGGCCGACTTTTAAAATCAATAATAAACCATGTTAATTATAATATTAAAAAGAAATTAAACATATTCACATAATTTCCAAAGAATAAATATTTTGTTTTTTTCGAATAAACAGAGCTCTAAACAAAATTAAATTAAAATTTACAGGAAACTCTTTCTATCTAAATATCTACAATATTCTATATATATATTCTGAAAAATCTATCTAAAATATTTTATTCAAGATTAGGTGCACAATTCAAGCATATTTCAATATAATGATCTTTGCAGGTTGGTTCTTTGCATTTTTTGAATTGCATTTGAGTTCGACGATCATTTTTACATAGGTAGCATCTTTTGCGTTTTTTGGGACAAGGACTGCTGCTTGTGGATTCCTAGAGAACACACATTATTGATATTTCGTATGAATATCAAATAAATATTTGCCTACCTCAAGTGATGAAGTTCCAGCATGCTTCTGAATTAATACTTGCAGATCTCTTGACAAATATTTGGCTTTATTTCTCATATTCAAGGAATCTCTCATTAGTTGTAGAGCAAGCTGCTTTATAAAATTTTTTCGAGCCATTCCACCGTCTTGCTTGACAGCCTTATAAATTACTGCTGAATTTATTGCAACCACATCCAAAAAGTTAAAAAATAAACACAGGGGCCATCTTTTAGTTCTTCTTCCAACAGAATACATGTCTGATCAACTACATCCACACCACCTTTGGTCATATTATAAAATATGATTATCTCGGGCTTTTATTGTTCAGCAGTTTCTTGATCAATTGTTGTGGTCGAATGCATTGTGGAGAGTAATATAACAGATTTTCCTATTTTAGGGCCATAGGATACCAAATTTTTGTTTTTTTGAAAACCCAAAAGTGGAACCGAACTTCTTTTATATTATACAAAATTACAATCACAAAACACAATTTAGAATGCAGATAATTAAAGCAAGAGTAATAAAAAATAGAATTCTCAACTTATTTGGTGCGTTTGGACGTCTATAAAACCAAAAGTAAAACGGCCAATAATAGGGGTGCTAAAATTCCCAGTGACGTAATTACTGGCGCTCGGCTTTAAAGGCCGTTTGATTCAATAACTCGGGATATACAAAATAGATTTCTCTTAAAATGAAAAGTTCTTCAAATAAATGCATTTTATTAAGCTACCTAAAATTTTGATGAAAAATGATGCATTTTGAAATTTTCGCAAACATTTTTAATTTTCACACGGCCTTTCAAGCCGAACGCCAGTAATTACGGGTTAACATCAATTGAAACAATTGAAAATCAGCTTGTGCCGCGCTGAATATTGAATCTAGATACACTAAAGCTATTGCTTTGCATAAATCAGCCCCCAAATTTCAATTATTTGCATGTTTGGTTGAAATGTCTTTGTAAATGTATTTTCATAAAAATCTGACAACTTGGCGGTTTGATTTTTTGTTATAGAGTGTATTTTCATGGAGTTTTGATCAGTCTTGGCATTAACATTTGAACCTACTGCAATGTTTTGTTCAAAATTTTCTGGAGCAATTATAATTGACATTTTTCAGTTTGAGCTTATATATATAGTTTCAGTGTTTATCAACGCTTTTGATGCAAGTGTAAAAAATGTTATTTTAAAAGAACTGCTCCTAAACCTGTGTTACAGATATTACTGTATTTTCATATGCGCTTTTTCTTGAGGGCCATGTCAATTATAAGTCATATTAATATGTATATATATTAAAAACAAAAAAGGCATATCCTGACCATTCATATGTTCAGTGATATTTGGCCAACCCATTTTCTTGATTAATCAAGAAATGCCAACCACATACATGTTTCGAGTTGTTGGCCCTCATCAAACAAAAATTTGGTCCTAGAGGCTTCTTGAGAAATCAAAAAATGGGTATTTAAGGCCAAGTTTGTGTAAATATGCTTACATTAGTCATCAGGATATGCTTTTTTTTTGTTTTTAATATCAACACTTGACCTTTTTTTCACATATGTAGGATTGGAATAATTCAAACATAAAATAATATATGGGGCAAGCAGTTTTAAGTAGAAAATGAAGCTGCGTTTTTATTAAGATCAGTGTCGGGCAACCTTTTTCGAGTTGCGGTGCACTAAGCTTAATTTTTTTTTTCGCGGCGCACCTGTGGTTCTCACTATAAATTTCCTCGTAGGTAATTAAAATACAACAATAAATACTAGTAAAAATTTAAACATATATATCACATTTTATTAATTTTCAATATTAAATTAACATAATCAATGCGAGCATTGCGATTGTTTTTGAGAGCATATCAAATCAATACGGGGATCTACTTGTGAAAGACAAACGCGCATCTCCTCATCTATCATTTGAAGTCTTTCGCGCTTCTTAGACTTCATTTCTGTGAGTGTTGAAAAACCTTGCTCACACAGGTAGGAACTTCCAAATGGCAACAATGATTCGATGGCCGCATTACTAAGTTTAGGAAATTTGGAGTTTAAGCACAACCAAAACTCAGATAGCTCCTTTTCAGTGAATAGTCTTTTGAAAACTAAATCGTTTTTTAAATCAATTAAGTTTTCTTGCATTTCTTCTTCCAGATGTTGAAAATATTTATCAAAAGAAGCGGATAGTAATGTCAAAGTTTCTTCGACTTCTCTTTTGATAATAGATTTTGAAACATTATTTTTAAATTTAACCAAAAGTTCTAAATACCTACAAAAATGTTCGCGGCACACCTAGAATTCTTCGCGGCACACCAGTGTGCCACGGCACACCGGTTGCCCGACACTGATTAAGATGCTAAGACATTTTTTACTATCATGATGAGGCTCAATTTGGATTATAGATTATAAATTTATTCATTTGGATTAGACTTATTACCTTGTTTTTTGCTATTATTTATTTCTTTTTGAAATTATTAAAAATATGTAATTTGAAAAGCCTATCTTTTTACAAAAAAAAAAGCATTGGCTTCAAATAGAATTATGATAATTTTTCCATGCTTTGTTTATAAAAGTTAGGGTTAATGCCATTTTAATTTTAAGCAGGTCAAATCATTTTTAAAAATGGCTAAAAAAGCACGCATAGATGGAGATATAAAGAAATATATTGAAGCTTTGAAATCTAAGCTTGAATTATATCAAGAATTTGGTAAAAAAGCATTTCTTTTTAAATGTTATGTCACCATATAAATTTTTAATTGTAAATACAGCACAGACCCAGTTACCAAATGGTTTGCTGATACTGAAAATGGTATTGCTCTATATATATAGACTGACCTCCAAAAGCCTATTTTTGCCAAAAGTTATTAAGTTTTGCAAAATTGTGGTTTAGATCAGAAAGTAATTAACATCATGGTCCAAATTCAAAACTGAAATATTCTCCAAGAATTTGGCCAATCTATTGATAGCAAGGCATTGCACCAGATGATGATCTTTTGCATGATCGACCTGTATTCTTCTAGGCGTTCATACATAATGTTACAAATATATGCTTTTTGTTGTGCTGAAAGTTGGAAGTACCCATTCAATTGATAATTCATCTTGCTTGTTAATGATTGTAAAATCTGATTTTTCAAATTTAAATTTGCACACTTTTGAGAAATCATTTTTTTTTCTATTGCACCATGTTTATATTTTACCATATTCTGGATTCATTCTACCTTCAGGAATGATATTTGTTAAATTTCCAAATCTTTCATGTTTAGTTATAATTTCTTCCTTTGTTTTGTTCGTCTACTGTCACATTCTTTGATTACAAGCTATTCATTTAACTTGTTTATCTGTTGCCCTATGACTTCTGATAATTGTTATATGTTTAAAGTGTGGTTTTTCATAAGCAAATTTATATAACTTTATTATATAGTAGAACCTCCCTGTAAAGGACACCTAATTGCAGAACCAAAATGTCCTTTAGGGAGAGGTGTCCTCTAACCGGAGAATTGCTAAATTGTAAATATGGTATTTTTGCAAATAAAAACTGTCCTTTGTGGAGAGGTGTCCGCAAGTGGAGTGTCCGCTAAAGGGAGGTTCTACTGTATTAGATTCTTAACACAATTGTATTCAAAATTTGAAAATATGCACTTTTTAGAAAATAACCTTCTTTAACTGTAATGATAAAATATTGGTTTTGGGCTTAGCCCATTAGTGGTGAATCCTCTTGGTGGTTTGACAAGCTTCATCTACCACTTGTTCTAAATATTGTGTTTTTGACTATTTTGATTATACTCTATCCCTGGTAAATTATTGTTAGGGAATGATATTCTTATGAGATAGTTCTCTTGTGTTAAAGAAATACCATTTATATATCTATATTAATAAAATGCAAATTTCATAAATGGTGTTCGCTAAAAACTTTCGTTACAATGCATCAATTTCGACCAAATTTTCAACATTTATGTAAAACGAGATGGAGCAGGTTTTGCTTAACATCAAAATATTTTTCCTAACTTTAACATGTGTAACTTCGCTGTTATCGATTAAATACAAAAAAAAATCAACAGAGTTAATTTTATTTATATATAAATACAAAAAAAATTCAGCAATTCATTCAACTCAATCTAAAAAAATATTCAAAACAAGCAATTTTAAGATAACACCATATGTAAAACAGTCGGCCAAGAAAACAACAACGATATTACATCTTTCTCACATATTTAAACACAATCTTGATTAATAATTAAACTAATCTTTAACATTGTTTATTATACTTCATAATATATAATATTCGTTAGGCAAACTTTCACTCGGATAAAACCCGGGCGAAGCCGGGTACACATCCGCTAGTATTAAATATAAAGAAGGCATCTCCTGACCACGAGCACATGTGCTTTTTAGATGGCAGAGCGCCATCTAGTGGAGCAAGAATAAACTAAACGTTTATTTAGCTTGCTCCGTGATATTTGGCCAACCCAAGCGTTTAGTTTATTCTTGCTCCACTAGATGGCGCTCTGCCATCTAAAAAGCACATGTGCTCGTGGTCAGGAGATGCCTTCTTTATTTTTAATATCAACACCTGACCCACTTATCTTTTATTTTTTTCTATTGTTTTCTCATTTATATATATATATATATCAAATTTTTGGTGTGTTCTGGTTACTCCGAGCTTCAATGATCTTAGAAGCTTTAATTTTATTATTTTTTAAATATGGACTTGGGTTTAAACAAGTTCATATTTTAAAAAATGTCAAAACAATATTTTTCTATCAGTGATAAAAATGTGCTTTTATAACATCAGTCTTTTTTGAAAAGTTAATTCTGATACCCCCATCATTTCCCATTGACTTTTAATAAGCTTCTAGTTTTTTACTGCTTGGCTAATTCTTAAAATTTATATTGGCACTGAAATCTTTGAAAAAAAAAATTTAATATCGTAATATTTGCACCATCTCTGAAAAATAATACAGTCTACTCTCGTTATAACGCCACCATCCGGATTTTGCAAAAAAGCGGCGTAAGGCGAGGGTGGCGTTGTATCGAACAAAATGTGAAATTTAAAGATACAATAAATTATTTATAACAATTACTAAAGACAACTTATACCCTAAGTCAATATATAGAATGCCGGCATTAATTAATTAATATGACAAATAGGAATAATTAATTTATAATTTATTCATAAAAAGTAATTACATTTTCTTGAAGAAGTCTGTGATCACAACTTGTGTTTTCTCTCCCTCACTTATGGCATAGACACGGCGTAACAAATCCGCAGATAGATTGACGTCGTCAGATGTTGCTCTCTTGGAGTGCTCAAGAAACAACAAAACTGTCTCAGCAGCTGTTCTGGCTTCCCTTAACGATGGTAGGCGCTGGGTCACTGTTGCATCATCATCCTCGCCAAGTTCTTCCTTTCGCTGTAACAGTGGACACCAGAAAATTGTCATCTGTTAGCTTCATTTCCGCTTCCTGGGAATCATCAACCAGTTGAAACTCCCTTTCAGTCATCAAATTATCTGGTGTAATAGCGAAGATGTCGCGAATGCGATCGAGCAGATTTCCATAATTAAGAGGCTCAACTGCAGCAGTAGAAGTGAAGCGAATAATGCCTGTGTGATTCCAGCAGTTGCTGATAGAATCAGGGCTCACAGAATCCCAAGCCATTTTACAATAGCGCACAGCGTAATCCAGACGTAATTCTGTGGGTAGATGGGCATCCGCCAATTCCACCATTTTCTGGAGTTGAAGCTTGCGATATTGAGCCTTGAAACTTTTGATGATGCCACTATCCAGTGGTTGCAGACTGGCAGTCATATTTGGTGGAAGGAAGTGTATCTTTATGTTGCTGAGACCATCAGTGAGACGTAGCGTTATCTAACAACAGTAGGATGACGTCCTTCAGAGACAAGCTGCTTGTTGAACTGCAGTAGCCATTCTTGAAAGATGCTAGAGGTCATCCATGCCTTGCTGTTAGATGTGTAAGTGCAGTAGAAGTGTGGACTAAAGTTTCTGAAGCATCGAGGCTTTGCCGATTTTCCAATAATCAGCAATCGCCGCTTGTCTGTTCCAGTAGAGTTGCAGCACAGTAGAACAGTGATTCGTTGCTTCATCCTTTTGACACCACGGCAGTTTTCATCTTTGTGAGCAAGTGTTCGGTCAAGAATGAGCTGAAAAAATAATCCTGTTTCGTCTGCATTGTATATGTTAGCTGGATCATATCCGGAGTTCGCCAGAATACTGTTCAAATTTGTAAGATGTTCATCAATGATAGCTGGAGAAATCGATGCGCCTTCCCCACAGAGCCGTCGTTGCGAAATATGGAATCTCCCTTTAAATCGCCGCAGCCACCCACTGCTGTACGCGAAATTTTCTGGTACGTCCAACTGCTCGCCAAGTTTTTTTTTTGCCTTTTCTCTTAAGAGATCATCAGTAATAATAATATTATTGGCACGCTTTTGGGTAAACCAGTTGAAGAGAGCGTCTTCCAAGTCACTAAATTTCCCGACTCTTTGTCTCTTTGAAGAACCAACAGTATAATTTTCCCACTTCTCAGCCAGAGTGAGAATATCACGGACAGTTGTTCGTGGAAGTGAGAAACGCTTTCCAATCTCATTCTTTGACATCGTAGGGTTATTTCTTGCCAACTGGCATATCTCCTTCTTCTTTTCAATGGTGATCGACTCACGTTTACGCTTTTGGGAACTCATGATACGACAATAAAGTTGTTGTGTTGACGTTAGCAAAGGATGAAGCGACTGTGTATGTCCCAGGAACAAGCAGGAAAAGGGTCTGCTGGCTGTTCACACAATCTGTTATCTGTTGTGTCAACAGCAAACAAAGTCCGGCGCCGTTGACGTAAAAAATGCAGACAGGAAAGGGGGAGCGGGGGGGGACGTTGTGAGCGGTGCTATAACGAGTGGTTTTTGCTACTTGGGATACGAAAAATCAGCGGGGGAAGGCGAACAGCGAGGGAGTGGCGTTATATCGAGAAAAATACATTGATGTCGATTGGGACAAAACGAAAAAGCGGCGTAAGGCGAGGGTGGCGTTATATCGAGTGGCGTTATAACGAGAGTAGACTGTACAATTTTTTAACACAACTTTTTAATTATTATATAAAATTTTTGTTCAAACTTAAACTTAAATGTAAAAAATGAAATGAGTGGGTTCACCATTGATGTGCCATACCCTCTCCCATTTCACTTTTTTTTTTCTTTTTTTTTTATCATAGCAGTACAAGGGCTGTGTAAATATATATATAAAGGTGAAGTTAATATTTTGATTCATCTTTCCTTTAAATTCCGAAATAGAAAATTTTATAAATTTATACATGAATATAAATTTCAAGTTCAAATTATATTTCTCAAACATAACTATTGTTTATATTTATAAGTTTATAATTTATTAATTACTTACATTGAGAGATCGTGATATTATACCAAATACCTTATATTTTAAGAAATACAACTCCTAACACCTAGTGTTTAGTTCATCTTAATTAATAATTAATACACCCGTTTATATATATATATAACGTTTATTGTGTAAGGTAAGCAAATACAATCCATGTTGTTTACCAGGATCAAGTGTTTTTTTTTTTTCAGCAGTGATGATGATATATATTTTTATAAAACAGAATATTTTTTTTTTTTACATTTTATCCCAGACACTGGCTTCAAAACAATAAAAGAAAATATTTATTCAAAATAATTTAAAAGTAATGAACCATCTCAATAGTTTGCCAATTTATTTTTTCTTATTATATCAGTAAGATCTTTAGGGAAATTTATAAAATTTTAGAAATAATACTGCAACATCTTCGTACACATTTATTTTTAGCAAATCTTTATTGTCTTAGTAAAGTCTGATACAGCCTTTTATTGTTTATATTCGAAACGCCAAAAAGTGACAAAAACAAATCAAAAAGGGATGATGATAACCTGCGTCTTGCAGATTAACATTTTCATAGAAACATATATATATACATATTTATTGCTAGCTATATATCACCATCTTCTCTCTTCAAACACGAAATCTCACAGGCGGTCTCCTCGCTCGAGGTGGGTTCCGCCTTAGGACAAGACCCTCCTCTTTCAAGGCCTCGGGGTCCAGCGAGCGAAGAGGCTCCAATGACTTTCCATCGTCTGTATCACTCTGAACCTCTGAATCTTGATCCGACCGCTGGCTAGTTAGTCCTGGCGACAGCGACTCCATATAACCTCTGTCTCGTACAACCTCCGAGATTATGGCACTGGGACCTGCTCCTCTTGAGTGCTCGGGTTGACGCTCTCCATCTCCACTCTCATCTTCCTCACCATTCCTCCACCTTTTTCTAATTTGATCCCTGTGACAGGCCTTTACCTGTCCGTGGATCAAAATGGTGTAGACTCTAGTTCCCTTCTTGCCCACAATTTTTCCTGGGATCCATTTATCACTACCTCTAAAGTTTTTACACCACACTAAATCATCTATCTGGAATTCTTCCAAATGGGTTCGCCGATCA
The DNA here is from genome assembly GCA_030710605.1 of Cordylochernes scorpioides. Lineage (NCBI taxonomy): Eukaryota > Metazoa > Arthropoda > Arachnida > Pseudoscorpiones > Chernetidae > Cordylochernes > Cordylochernes scorpioides. The sequence continues at coordinate 22,471,701 of CP092864.1, read as the reverse complement.
TACTTCATTTGCCTGGCTTGCTGGTCCCTAACTCTAGATGCCAAGCTGGGATGTATCAACGATACTCTGGTTCGAAGCGCACGCCCAATAAAGAGCTCTGATGGAGTCTTTCCCGTTGTCACATGCGGGGTGCTTCGATATGCCAGAAGAACTTTTGATAAGGTGTCTTGAATGGTGTATCCCCAATTTTCCTTTTATTTTTATCCAGGGCAGTCTTAATTGTTCTAACCGCTCTTTCAGCCAAGCCATTACTTTGCGGGTGGTACGCTGGGATCAATGTTTGTTTAATTCCATTTCCTTCCAGAAAACCTTTCATTTCACTACCAGTAAACTGAGGTCCATTATCAGATACAAGTTCCTCCGGTAGACCATAGGAAGAAAAAAGTCGCCGTAGTTGCTCAATGGTTTTGCGTGTGGTGGTCTCTCTCATTGGGATGGCTTCGATCCACTTCGAATGACTATCTACTACTATTAATAAATTAATGTTTTCCTTATTTGCAAAATCAATGTGGATTCTTTGCCAAGGTCTGGTTGACCATCTCCAGGGTTGCCATTTTCCTTTATTTGGCCCATCCTGGGATTGCTGACAGCTTCTGCACTTATTTACCAAAAACTCGATTTGGGTATCTAGATTTGGCCACCAAAAATGTGATCTTGCTACAGCCTTCATTTTGTTCATCCCGGAATGAGTCTCATGAAGACAGTTCAACATTTTTATTCTGAGAGATGGTGGAATGACAACTCTCATTCCCCAAACCAAACACTCCCCATCCACAGTTAGCTCAAGTTTCCTTTGAAAATAAGGTCTGAGGTGATCAGCCACCTTTTCAGGCCAGCCTTGCTGAGTATAAAATTTGGCCAATGAGAGCACTTCGTCTTTTTCAGTTTCCGTGGCAATTTCCTCTGCTGTGATCGGCAATTCTTCCACATAGGATAAAGCATAGACATTATTTAATCTTGGAATTTCTTCACAGCCCACAGGAAAACGTGACAGAAGATCTGCATTCCCATGGTCTTGAGTTCTTCAAAATTTAATATCGTAAGTATAAGCTGACAAAATAAGCGCCCAACGCTGCAATCTTGAAGTAGATAAGGTGGGGATTCCTGATCTTGAGCCCAAAATGGTCACCAATGGCTTATGGTCTGTAATAAGAATAAATTTTCTTCCATAAATAAATTGATGAAACTTGGTAACTCCATAAATAATGGCTAGAGCCTCCTTCTCAATCTGAGAATAATTTTGTTCTGCTTCCGATAAAGTCCGTGAGGCAAACATAATCGGTCTCTCCTGGCCTTCTATAATATGTGACAACACAGCGCCCACTCCAATCTGCGATGCATCAGTGGCCAAACACAATGGCAAAGTCGCATCATACGGGACTAGCACCCTCTCAGAGGTAATGCTATTCTTGCACTTGTCAATGGCCTCTCCACATTCCTTTGTCCAAACCCAAGGACGTTTTTTGTGAAGAAGCTCATGAAGAGGCTTCAAAAGCTCTGGCAAATTGGGTATGAACTTCCCATAAAAGTTTACCAAACCAAGAAATGACCTTAATTCAGAGATATTCGTAGGCGTTTTGGCCTTCTGTATTGCTTGTACCTTATGATCTAAAGGTCTGATGCCCTCTTCCGTGACAAGATGTCCTAAATATTCAATTTCTTTTTGCAAAAATAGGCATTTTTCTTTCTTTAGTTTGATATTATACTTCGCCAAGCGAGCAAATATAGTCTTCAACAACGCCAGATGTTCTTCAATTGATGCTGTGGCTATAAGGACATCATCAATATAACAAATTACGCCTCCTATACCCGACAAAACCCTATCCATTACAGATTGAAAATAACTGGGCGCATTTGCCAATCCAAATGGCATTCTCTTAAACCTGAAAAGCCCTTTATGAGTATTTATCGTTAGTAACGGTCGGGTGCCTGGGTCCACCTCTAATTGCAGATAAGCGTTCCTCAAGTCCAATTTAGAAAAGTATTTTCCCTTGGCCAATGTGGAGAATAAATCTTGCTGTGTGGGAAGGGGATAGGCCGCAGTGTCCAAATATTTATTTAGAGTTACCTTGAAGTCGCAGCAAATTCTGATCTCTTTATTTTTCTTCGGCACTACAACCACTGGAGTGGCCCATTTACTGCTCGCCACCTCACATAGATAACCCTTAGCCACCATTATGTCTAATGCTTCAGTAACTGCTGGCCTAATGGCGAAAGGCACCGGACGAGCCTTATGGAAAATTGGATTCACATCACACATGTTTACTGAAAATGTGAAACCTTTTATTGGTTCAGTTGTCTCCACAAATAGGGCTTGATTTTCCTTCAAAATTTCCTCAATGGTAATTTCCACAGGCATATGTTTTACCGCGAAACAGCCCAATTTCAATCTATTTATCCATTCTCTTCCCATCAAAGCCCTCTTTTCTCCTTTCACCACCAACGCTCTAAGTTTGTAAGTAATATCTTGACACTCCACTTTGACATTGATTTTACCCAGAATGGGTACCACGGTACCATCATAAGTTCTTACAATAATACTCGCTTTTTCCAATTTCAAGTGTTGAAGACTATTTTTAAAATCCTTTTCTGATATCAGTGTTAGACCACTACCCGTATCCATTTCAAATTTAATAAAGTTTTGTTTTAATGTCCATCGATACAGAGAGCAAAACAACAACTGACTCACCCGTGAAGGCAAGGCCACGCTCCGCTGCGTCACGTGGGAAAACATATGTACATGTCCTCGTACAAGTTCTCAGCACATCCCCCTTTTTAAGACTTGAAATATATATATACATTACAAACTTTAAATGCATAATATAATTAATAATGAAGGCGATCCACAGGTTTAACAATTCGTCCACTCCGGGTTCTTATCTGGCCGTCTTCTGAGTCGTTAGAGGGATAATCCACAACTGGGGTCTTTTCATTTTCAACCAGTTCCTCCTCCGAAAAGGTCGGCGTCGATGGGTCGGCTGGATATTGCACTGCATATCCTTATCGTAGATGGAACCTGTTTCGACGTAAAGTCCCAACTGGAGTATCAACCATATACGACCTTGGTGTCGATGCTTTCTTCTTTACAATCCCCCAGGTTTGCATATCTGTAATCCAAACCGTGTCACCTTCGGATTGCTCCTCCATGTCCGTAGTTCCGCAGCGTCGATCATATCTGGATTTCATATCCTTTCTCCTTCTCCCTTCCTTTCTTTTCAGGGTCTGAGAGTCCACCAACTTTGGATTAAGATTATCTGGTGCAATTGGCAAGGTCGTTCGGAGTTTACGTCCCATGAGAAGCTCAGCAGGGCTGTAACCGTTCTCCAAAGGGGTCGATCGATACTCCAGGAGTCCAAGCGATGGGTCTTGATTTTTCTTGAGGATCAACTTAGCAATTTTCACACCTGCTTCTGCCATCCCATTGCTCTACGGGAATCGAGGACTTGAAGTGACATGTGTGAATCCGTACTGCCTTGCTAAATTAGCAAATTCACGAGCAGCTCCAAATTGCGTCCCATTATCGCTTACAAGTTTCTGGTATTCCATGTCGGGCAAATATGGATTTGCAACTACGCACCACCACATTGGCTGTGAGCCGATCCAGCTGAATCATTTCAGGAAAGCGAGAATAATAGTCAATGACGACTAGATACCACTTATTCTCGAACTTGAACAAATCCATTCCAATCTTTTGCCACGGTCGCGTAGGAAAGTTGGTTGGTATCAAAGGTTCATGTTTTGAGACGGCTTCCTGGATACAAACACTGCACTTTCTGACTGTTTCCGCGATCTCTTCCGAAATTCCAGGCCACCATACCGTCTCACGTGCGCGAAGTCTTGTTTTTGTAATCCCGAAGTGCCCAGCGTGCAACTTATCTAGGATCTCCAGTTTCATACTTGCTGGAATAACAAGACGACAGCTACGCATCAGTAGTCCATTTTGAACGCCGAGTTCATCCTTGACATGCCAATAAGAGAGCAGAGCCTGTGACATTTTCTTCTTATCTGGCCAGCCTTTCTCAAGGTAGTTGACTACTGCTTTCAGGGTCGTATCTTCTTGTTGAGCTTCAAAAATCTTCGTCAACATCTCGACTTTGTCGGTTATACTCGAGAGAACTGCATTTATATGCGCTGAGGTTGGCCTTTCGTCTTCACCTCCCTCGGTTGTAAGAAGTGGTTGTCTGGACAATGCATTGGCGTCGAGCAGCTCCTTTCCAGGGATGTCCAATCTTGTTTTGAGCCTTTCCATCAAAGGTATTGGCACCCGTCGAGGAGTATGCACAGCATATGGTTTTGCTCCAGGTTTCAATTTGATTTCGTAAGGGTTTCCGATCTGTCCCAGTCCTTCAAATACTTCAGGGAATTCCTTGATCGGGTTAATTCTAGTCGCAACCACTTCAATCCGCCTCGCCAGGTTCAAGAGCTCACATGCCCGGCGACTCAGAAGAGGTTCACTCAAACGACGAATGACATAAATCTTCTCCTTGATTTCATAATCGCCATTTCGCAGCGTTGATATAAACATACCCACAGTCTGAAGTTCGGAGAATTCAGCAGCTCTAATGTTGATATCACTTTCCACTAGTCGTTGCTGTCCCATTATCTTCTTGAAGAGACACAGAGGAACACATGTAACATCCGCCTGGGAGTCGAGCTTGAACTTCACCTTTTTCCCGTTCACTTGGATTTCTGCTGTCCATCGCCTCCTGCACTCGTCTTCATCATTATCGAGATTAGATGAATCCTCCACAGCTGAGACCTCCAGGAGAAAACCAATTTCTTCATCAAGTTCAGAAACAGCTTTGAGTTCCGCAGTCTTCGCCTGCTTATCTGGACAGCAATTTGCAAAATGGCCAGTTTTTGAACACAGGTTACATTTTTGTCCTTCAGCACGGCAAGCCTGTCCTTCCCTGTGGGTGAAACCTCCGCATTTTGGACATCGTGATCTTGTTTTGGCTGACTTCTCCTTCTTCCTCGAAGGCTGCTGTTGTTGTTTCGGTGATTGTTTCTTCGAGTTGAACTTCGCCTGATTGACCTTTTGGCTTGTTGAGGGACGCTGCAGGTCGACTTGCTGCTGTTGAACGGCTTCCTGCTGTCGAACCATTTTCACCGCCTTTTCCAAAGTCAGTTCGCTGTCCAAATGCATTCTTTCAGATAAAGCTTTGTCCCTCACTCCAACCACAATTCGGTCACGGATCAACTGCTCATGAAGATCCTCAAATTCGCAACTATCAGCCAATTTGTACAATGAAGTGATGAATTCGTCCACTGGCTCCTGATCCTCTTGGATTCTTGAATTAAATTTCGCATGTTCGTAGATAATATTCTTTCTGACACAGAAGTGGCTGTCGAACGCCTTGAGGACGGAATCAATTTTCGTTGCCTCTTCCTTCTTTTCGAACTTGAAGGTCCTGAATATATCATCCGCGCGGTCGCCCATCAAGTACATGAACAAATCGATCTTGTCCGCCTCCTCTTTCTTCTTCATTCCACTGACCACGAGGTATCGTTCGAATCTTTTCCTCCATTTGGGCCATTCGTTGGGAGTCGAGAAGTCGAAGGTTTCTGGAGGTTGAATCTGAGCCATGTTGAATTATCTTCCAAGGTACGCAAAAATCGATATTTTGCAATACGCGGGTTCGTATTTTATCCAGTTATCGCTGCCACCATGTTTTAATGTCCATCGATACAGAGAGCAAAACAACAACTGACTCACCCGTGAAGGCAAGGCCACGCTCCGCTGCGTCACGTGGGAAAACATATGTACATGTCCTCGTACAAGTTCTCAGCACAAGTTTCCTTCTACTTTTAACTCCATCAGATAGGGAGGGTCACTTTTTGAGGCAAAATTAATTTTATACTCAGGTATCGTCACGCTTATAATTTTCTGGACATACTCTTCCTCCTCTTCTTGGTCTCCTATCTGATGTATATTTCCCGGCTGATTCTGATGTTGCCTTAGATTTCTTCTACTGCTCCAACATATTGAGGCAATGTGTCCTTTTTTATTACACTTAAAGCATATCGCCTCCTTAAATCTACATAGTTCTTTATGCTGTTTACCACAATGTTTACATTTGCCATTCTGGAAATTTGATTCAACCTTGCGTTCCATCCTCAACTTATCTACACAATCTTTACCCTGCTCCAAGTGAAATGATTTTGTATTTTTCTCGGCCGCTTCCATAGATAATGCTATCTCAATTACTTTAGCTAAAGAAATGTCGCCTTCCGACAAAATTCTATTTTGTATTTTGGCATTATATAATCCACAAACCATTTTATCACGTAAAGAATCCTCCAGAAAATTTCCAAAGTTGCATGAGGAAGCCAAACGCTTAATTTCCACCAAGTAATCCGAGATGCTTTCTTCCTTTAATTGCATTCTTTTTTAAAAAAATGAACCTCTCTACTACAATTGAGCGCTTTGGAGAGAAGTGCCTTTTTAAGATATCTATTAGGTTATCAAAAGTTTTATCTTTAGGTAGAATAGGACTGCACAAATTCTTCAAAACACCATATGTTTTACTTCCCATGAGGGTTAGGAGATAAGCCTTTTTCTTCTCATCCCCTGCCTCCTCCAATATGAGAAACTGTTCCAATCGTTCATAAAACGTTTCAAAAGTTTCAGTTTCCTCATTATATTCCTTAAATTGGTAACTAGCCATTTTCTTTCACTCTTTCTTAAATTTGCATCCTAAAACTTTGCAATTTGTGTCTTTTAAAATTTACTTTCAATTATATGCAAAATCAAAGATATTTTCTAAAAATATTTACTTCAAAATTCGAGGGTACTTACTCTTATATCCTCGTCGCCAAATGCAACATCTTCGTACACATTTATTTTTAGCAAATCTTTATTGTCTTAGTAAAGTCTGATACAGCCTTTTATTGTTTATTTTCGAAACGCCAAAAAGTGACAAAAACAAATCAAAAAGGGATGATGATAACCTGCGTCTTGCAGATTAACATTTTCATAGAAACATATATATATACATATTTATTGCTAGCTATATATCAAATACTAATTTATGTACCTCTGTACATACCTCTGTATGTACCTCTACAGACCTATAAGCTTATGTCCATAGTTCACTAAACACCCCTAAGCTGCCTTCCATAGAAAATGCAGGGTATATAACAAAACCAATCCAATACAATAGTAGAGCGGTCTAGAAATTAATTTGGCGAAACCGCTGAGAGGGTTCACTACTGATGAGCCAAGCCCTCTCATTCAATAACACATATTATTGCAGTAAGGTCTGTAGAGATAATATTTGATGATATTTAAAAGAAACGCATGGCCAGTAAATTTATTTGTGTAAAATTTTTAACGATAGATGGCAATAAAATTTAATTTAATAATAATACTAATTTGTTTATTGTTGTGCTACATCATACTCAGCAGATAATTTATCATAAATAAAATAACATACACAAGTCTTTATTAGAGGTAAATAATATTTCTATTAACGAGCTCATGACTAGTAAAAAAAAAAAAGGAACTACAAAACTTTATATGATAATTTTGTCACAACCATGTAATTTAGGATAAAGACATTTTCATTGGTGACAATAGGTGAGGAAGAGCAAGAGGAATAAGTAAATATTACAACATCACATAGTAAACATTATAGCCTTCAATAAGTTAAAAAATTGAACTGAGCGAAGTTTGAACCACACACACACAGAAATAATCTTTTACATCAAACATACTATCTTGTAGCTTAGGTCTCACATGAAAGTTTCTTGGGTTTGATGATGTTATAGAGGGTGGGGGTAAAGCTGATTATTTTCTCAGTAATTTTCTCTTGTAATTTTCGTGATTATGTTCTGTTTAAACCGCCTAGAGTGACAGAAAGTGACAACCTTATTAAAGTTTTATCTTAATAAAGTAAAGTAATTAAGTATGTGTGAGGTGTTAAATGGTTTTCTAAATGTAAAAAAAAAAACTGAGTATTGCATGTAGAAGGTTTGCTATAAATGCTTCATCTATTTTCAAATATATATATATGGTAATTTAAGCCAACAAACCCATATTGTATATAACTTATGACAAGATTTTAATGTTGTATAATAGAAACACATCTGTAAATGATTATACGCATTATTGACATGTGTCTTTACATCATCATATGTAATGCAATTTGTACAGACAGGATAAATAAATAAAAATCTGTAATAGATTAAGAGTTGAGCTAAGCAAGAGATAGAAGTCATAACGTCAAAATCGAGATAGATTTAGAATTCCCACAACAAGGTCTAAAAATGGGCCAGACCACCCACACTCTTGACATCTGGTGGAATGCAAAGCCCCCTCTCACATCTGGTGACATGCAAAGCCCCCTTTTCTCAGAAACGGCCCCTGTCGCATAAGGCCCCGTCTTAACCTATAAATACAGTCACTTTACAGTCACAGTTAGTTCACCTCAGCGCAAGCCCACGTCGATTGTCACCAAGGTCCTCCTCACCCACCATGTAGTCAGTAAGAAATCTTCTATCTCCCCATCTTTCGCTCCTAGCTCAACTTTTATCTGTGCACGGAACTTTCTTAGTGCAACTGTGTCTTCGTTTTTTGTGTGGACATTCCCAAGCTTTCCACTCTGCCTCGACCACGACTGCCTGTACTCTGTGAGAACTTTTAAAGGACTTACAAGGTGCAGAGAGGTACTGGAAAACTCCCCATCCTGAGTGTTCCTCTTGGTCAACACAGTATAGCGAGAGTCAACACTTTATCATCACAAAGTTAATCGACAGGATTCTACAAGAGTCAACAGTAACTCAACTTATTACATATATATATATATATATACACCACACCACTGCACACTCAATTTAATTTTAGTTATTGTATTTTTATAGTGCATATATACACTCGTGATCTCTAAGCAATCATTTGGAACTCAGTTTTATGGGTGATTAATTTGGTTAATAAGATGTGTAAAAATAACTTGATGTAGAAATTAGCGCTTATTTTAAACTTTAAATGTTAATTTAAAATATTAGTATGTAATAGTATAAAAGTATAGTGTAAAAGTATGTAATTATTAAATAGAATAAAAGCAAAAATATAGGTAGGTAGTGATTTGAGAGCAGTAATGATAGTTTCGTGGCAAGTGGTAAAGCTACAAAGGAGACAGGATTCAAAAGCAGAAACCCGTGAGGAGTAGATCGTGGAGGAAAGGGACTAGGTCCACCCTGGGAACAACTGGTGTCGAGACCATCTCGGTGCCAATTGTCCCCTCACCATCGAATCCAGGTGCTTTTGAACTGCTTTGAGTAGGATAAATTATCCCCCAGGGGGAAGGGAGTAAAATGGGTTGGATGGCTATTGACCAAGGTTTTTTTATTAGGCTATTTTAATTTTCCTTTCCTCATACTCCCACACAGGCCATCTTTATTTGATATTTCTTAACATTATTACAGGTATATGAAAATATTAGAATCAGTTCAGATCAATTATTATAGTCTTAAGCTAAAAAACCCCAAGGGTATTAAAAAGGCCAGCACCAAACAGAGCAGATGCAACTTTAACATAAAAAAAAATAAGAATCAGAAAGCTAATATTTTAGCTCAACAAAAAGTCTTTGTAGCTGAGACAAGAATTTGCATTAAGAGGAGGATCAGATCAAAAGCCTTGAACTTGGCAACGCGAAACCTGGAATCATGTGTGGAAAGGCAGGCCCTTTGGACAAAGTGGATTAGTTATGTCCTTCGTGATCATTGGCGTCGCTGACAGACTTTTGGTCAAATTCATAGCAGCGGAAGCCATTTCTTATGACTGGAATGGACCTCATTAGTAATGACAGTTGTTGCGTTCCCGGTTTGGATAGATGAAAAGGGAGGATACACAATGTGATTTATTAAAGTTTCCTTACTTAAGTATATACAGGGTGATCCAAAAGTCCCGCACAACTTTAAAAATTAATAACTCCGCGAATATTTGCGCTAGAGCAATGCGGTAAACACCATTGTGTTCAGGATGCAATGGGATTTTTTATGGCAAATAATGAAAAATTCGAAATTGATTTTAGTTACAACTTTATTCGCTAGATGGCGCTCTACCAGAATCAGCTATTCAGCGGCCAAATTGTTTGATAAATTGAAAAATATAACTGACCGACACGTATTTTTCCTTTTTGAATACCAGGAAAGAACCCAAATAATATCAAATGATAAATTAATAAAACACCATTTCGCCAAAAGTTAGAAGAAATGGTTAACGATTTTTAAATACAATCTGAGATATGTAAAATAGGTATATGCAAATTAAAACATGTAGCAAAAAAAAAAATTGATATTTTAGATGCGGTTTGCTGGAATCCTCTCAGCTATTTATATTTCGAAAATAATAAATTTATAATTTTTTATTTCAACTCTCTCTCAGTATAGATTATATTTATTTTAATTCATTTGAAAAATATTTATCTATCTCTGATGATTTATTTTACTCTGGAATGCCGTTGTTGTTTTTGTCGTGTCCAATAAAGAGCCTCAGATGTCTCCATGCATCTCTATCACAGCAGAAGCAGCAGCATTGTCCACTATCTCGGGTGTGCAAAGCAGCTGCTCTGGGTCTATGTCAATTTTCTGCAAGGCTGCGGGCATGAGAATATGTGGGTAGGTGTTAGTTCCACACCAGGACAGTTGTTGCATGTTCTATAGGTTCTTGTGCCATCTTGATGTATTGTCATCCTTTATAATGTTTTGTTCTAAATCTTGTTATAGTTTTGTCATTTTTCTCTCAGAGTTTATTTCACATTTTGATCTTTTCTTATTTTTTGTTAAATTATCTTGTATTTTGCAAAAGTATTAGCGTCAAATAATGACATTTGTTCTTTCCTTAGGCTCAACTTTCTGGCTTCCTTTGCAAATTCAACTGCCATTTCATTACCCCCCGATCCTAACACTGGCAGGAATCCATTGTAGAATGCAGTTATTCTCCAATGATATCAGTTGAGTAAGTAACGAATGTATTTTTTTGTGTGATTATAGTATTGCCCTTCTGAATTGCTTCTAGATCGGATATGAGGTCGTTGTACGGTATATTATAATTCCTTCTGCTTGATGCAGGGATGGTTGGTTAAGGCATACATCAAGAGCTTTCCAGATAGCTGTCAGTTCACAAGTGAAGTTTGACGAAATCTTTCTTGCTCCTTCTTTGATTTTGATGTATGTTCCATCTTGCAGTATCATGTTAATTCCAGCCCCTCCATTACTTATGGTAAGGTCTGATGATCCATCTGTATATGCTGTTAAATAGTTTATCTGATCGCATGAACCAATTGTGTCAAGTCCTTTCTTTTTAAGAATGTTTTGTTCTCTTTTTTTTTATTGCAGGGTTCATTCAGGTTAAGATTGATGATTACATTTGATGGCAATGGGGTAGGAAATATTGGTTATTCTCGAATTTGAAATTCATTATGTTTCATATTTATGCTCTTTCTAATATTGTTGTCGTACTGAAGTGTTGAAGATCTTTTGAGCCTTACTTTTTGTGTCCAGTTTAAATAGGTTCTATGGGATATGTGTTCGGTTTCTTTAGTTTTTAAGCTATTGGTGAATTTTATTGTTTTTAATTGTCTTCTGCTTTCAAGTAGGTCTAGACCACATTCTCTCTGAATTTTCTAATTGTTGGTATTTGAAACAGAACCAGTGATTAATTTGGCCGCTTTTGCTTGAACACTGTCTAGTCTTCTTTTTAGTGATGAACTTGAGGGAGCCAAGACGGTTGTTGCATATTCCATTATTGGCCTTATTAAGGTGATATATGTTGTTCTGATAATTTTGGGTTTTGCTCCCCAATTTGTTCCACATAGCCTTCTCAGAATGTTTAGGTTTCTGGTAGCTCTATTTGAGGTGCTAATTATGTGTTCTGTAAATCGCAATTCCTCATCAAGTATCACACCTAGGTAATTTGGAGAACAAATTTGATCAATTATATGGTTGTTTATGCTTATTTTGGAGTTAAATTAATGCCCTTTTTCCTGTCAGTGAAGGAGACCTATAGGTTTGTGTTTATTGGGTTTTTGTCATTTTGAGTTTCATTGCCTACTTCTCATTGATGTATTCAGTATTTTTCTGATATTTCTATACTGCTACTTGTGTGCCATATGGCTATATAATCTGCATAACAGGCAACTTTTGTGTCTTCAGTGAGGTAAGGATGGATGTTGTTAAGGTTGTGTCGTAATTAGATGTACAACAACTCAAACTTGACCATGACTCTTTTTTTAACTCTTATTCTTTTCGTTTGGCCAACAAAAAATGCCCAATTTATATACACATATATTCTTACATCTTGAGACTTTAAAGAATGCAAATAATCTTCATCTATTTACATACACAACACATCTCCCCTCTTAATAATACTCCAGTCGGTCTAGGGGTTTCCTGGCTCTCTGAGGTCTAGGACTGCGGACGGGCACTTGCACAGCGGCAGCCTCCGGTTTAGGAGTGCAAGAGGGCACGTGCACAGCAACAGGCCTGGTCTAGGAGTGCAAGAGGGTACGTGCACAGAAGCAGTCTCCTCCTTGTTTCCTGATGTAACCTCTGGAACCTCCTCTTCACTTTATTTCTGACTTCCACCTACAGGCTTTTCTCCTGATGTTCGAGGAAGTATCAAATTTCTTGTCTCCACTTGTTTCTTTCTCACAGGTCGCAATTGATTGATATGCCTCTTATACACGACGCCCTCGCAACTTATAAGGTAGTAACGGTAGCTCAATAATTTCAAAATGGTACCTTTTTACCGTTTAGGTCCAGTTGCATAGTTGCGGAAATAAACCTCACAAACTGTAGTAAACTGCTCCTGCCTTCTTACGGCCTCATGAAATACCTCTCGCGGATTTCCCATCTTGGTATTAAATTCGAGAATCTTGATCTTAAACTTCTCTTCATTAGCAGTTCCGCGGGGGAATTCCATCATTACTGTTTGGGGGAATGCTCTATTAGCAAATAGGAATCTTTGTAGATTCGTCTCTAAATCATCCTTCCCATTATTCTTTCTCAAAAGGTTTTTAAACTCTCTTAAATATCTCTCAGCTAAACCATTTGTACTAGGATTATAAGGACTGGTCTTATTGTGCCGTATACCATTCATTTTGGTAAATTGCTTGAAATCACCAGAGACAAACTGCCACTGAAGCTTTACGAGCGTTTCGTTCCTTTAAAGGTATTCGAAGCGGTAAAGGACCAATGAGTTGCTACTCTCTAAAGCGATTGATTAAAAGTTTTGAGGAAACTGGATCTCTGGAAACAAAACCTCGGAGTGGAAGGCCATCGACATGCAAGTCAGTGGCTGTTACGGTTTTGCAGAATGCTGAAGCTATTGAAACGTTATCCACGTATGGAGAAGTAAGTGCTAGACAAGTTTCTCGACAAACAGGGATTTCGTATGGAACAGTTTGGAGAGAACACACATTTAGAATTTTTCTATAAAAATACCCTAACAAAATTCAAAATTTTCACGAGTTGAAAGTCAGCGATTTTGAGAAGCGTCAAGAATTCGCTGCATGGGTTTTCCGGCAAATTAATATTGATGAAAACTGGCTGTCAAATGTTCTAAGAACAGATGATGCTCACTTTTTTCTAAAGGGAGAATTTAACATTCAAAACTGCCTCATTTTGGCAACAGAAAACCCTTGGATTTTTACAGAAATACCACTTCATCAGCACAGAGTTACAGTTTTGTGTGGGTTCACTTCTTCTTTTATTTTTGGGCCAATTTTCTTTGAAAATATCAATGGAAGAACTTTTAAAACCGTTTTTGTAACTGGTGAACGTTATGTTCAACTTTTGAGAGAAAATGATATTCCCATATTTCAGGACAGACAAGCACTAAGCGAAATAACATTCATGCAAGATGGAGGACCTCCTCATATCTCCCGCGGTGCCAAACAATTGCTGAAGGATACGTTAGGTGAAATTCGTTGATAAGTCGCCACTTTATATACCCGTGGCCTCCAATATCACCAGACTTGACGCCTTACAATTTCGGTTATGGGGGTACATTAAGTCGCGTTTTTATCGATGCCGGCCTACCACATTGGCCATGTTGAAGGCTTCTATCAGATGGCACGTTTTATAAATTTCAACTATTTAATTGTGACCATTCTGTCATCTATCGTCTGCAGGCGGTGTTTGAGAATGAAGGGCGCCACATTGAGCAAGAATTGTGACCTAAAACAAGAGAGAAGGCAGTTACCTAATGTGTTATATTTTGCAGCTCTTTGTTTGGGTTATGGGAATAATAAATGCTGTCCTCACATCTTGACTCTTTTTTTTTTTTTTTTCTGTGAACAGTAATTTTTTTTTGTTTGTCATTTTCCCACATCTTATATTATGTCGTGCAGGCCAAAGTGTTATAACTTCTCGAATAACACTGGTATACACTATTTTAACCCTTATGTTTAGTTTATCGCTTTTCGCTCATTAGAAGAAATAGCATAAGGAATATTCTCTGTATACCCCCCAACTTTAGAAATTTTGCCCAAAAAATAATACAAAATGATTTTGCTACCACGTTTTTCAACGCAAAAGGTCGATTTAAAAATGATTTTTTTTTGGGGGGATACATTTTCAAAATTATGTACAGTATAATAAACAATGATAACATTTGATAAACCCATAGGATATTTGGAATAAAGTACGACAAATATATTTTGTCACTCCCCTCTATATTTCATCTTTGGATCATGACAAATATCCAGTTGAATAGTCAAGTGTCGCCAATTAGTCAAGAAACTATACATTCCTTATAGCACGAAATCCTATTAGTAGTGCCATCATAATTTTTGGTACTATATTAACATTTCAAAAATCGTGTATTGATATCAGTAGTTATTTTCAAACATTCAATCCATCTCCATCTAAAATATAAATATTTTTTGCTGCATGTTTTAATTTGCATGTACCTATTTTACATATCTCAGATTGTATTTAAAAATCGTTAACCATTTCTTCAAACTTTTGGCGAAATGGTGTTTTATTAATTTATCAGTTGATATTATTTGGGTTCTTTCCTGGTATTCAAAAAGGAAAAATACGTGTCGTTCAGTTATATTTTTCAATTTATCAAACAATTTTGCCGCTGAATCGCTGATTCTGGTAGGGCGCCATCTAGCGAATAAAGTTGTAACTAAAATCAATTTCGAATTTTTCATTATTTGCCATAAAAAATCCCATTGCATCCTGAACACAATGGTGTTTACCGCATTGCTCTAGCGCAAATATTCGCGGAGTTATTAATTTTTAAAGTTGTGCGGGACTTTTGGATCACCCTGTATATATATAGCAATTTAGGCCAACAACCCATGTATATAACCCGCAGCAAGACCTTAATGTTGTATAATAGAAGCACAGCTGTCAATGATGCACTATCGACATATGTCTTTACATCATCACATGTAATGCAATTTGTGCAAACAGGATAAATAAAATTTAAAAAAAAGGGGAAACTCTGTAATTGATTAAGAGTTGAGCTAAAGCAGGGATCGAGCATATAATATTGTCAGAACAAAGGTCTAAAGATGGAAACAGCCACGACACTAGTATACAATTTCATCAGACAACCCATGAAATCGTTATTAAATTGGACAATCTATAAAAGACTCCTTCTGGAGGTTTAGCAACCCACTGAAGACGCTGGGAGCTATTTCATAGAGGAAAATTATAGCAACGGATCTCTATAATTTCTACAGATCAACTGTAAATAGATTCATATTAAGGCATTTTTTTATAGCCCAAATAACACAAACAAAAGTCAAACATACAAATCTGTTTGCATCATGCCGTTTTCTCCTAACAGCGTAACAATAGCCCGAGGAATCAGAAAATATGGTATAATGGTAAATATGATGGAATAACGCACTGAAACACATAAAAGTACAAACATTACTAAAACCTGACAGATAGATACCCTCAAAGTAGCCCTAATAAAGTCGTATTTTGCAACTGTTGCTGTGTCAATATATCACAGCAAAGATATAGCACACAACTCTATTCCAACAGAATCGGTAGTTCTATATTTAGTACAATTTGTGAAATTAAGGTGTGGGGGTAGTACCATAAAGCAAAAGGAATGAAATATGTATGAGAGGAAACAAGAAAATTTCTCTAGATATTTATTTAAATAAATTAAAATTTGGGAACATGTCTATACTGACGAGATATGCTATTTACATAGTATCTAGATAGAGGTGACCTGAAGTTACTTAAAGCCCTTTAGGGCCCATGCGAAATCTAGGTTGGTTACTACACAAAAAGGGGGGGGCGCTAAGTCATAATGACAAATGGCTTACCTTTTTTCTCGAAAGTGCCGGCAAAGGTCTGGTCTCCCGACTGAAGACTGTCCTCTCACTGAGCGACTCAGATTGAATCTCTTTTTGGCAACGAAACCCTCTTTTATCTTTGTCTCCCTCCATTTTCATTCGCTGGCCGCGCCAAAGTTTCTATTGGCTGGCATTTTCATTCGTCCAAAAAAAACACCAATCAAAATGGCCAACGGCTCCAGTATACAATTTCACAGACGCCCCAGGCCTCTCCCATCAAAATAGAACATAGTATTACCAAAACAAAAAAAAATCTAAAGAGAGAAACAGCCACGGCACTAGTGTAAAATTTCATCAGACACCAGGCCCCCCTCCACATGGATTGAAATACGATCCTCCCTTTTCTCGGGAAGGTATATATAACGAGCCCCCCTTCCCCTTGGACTGTAACACGATGCTTCCCTCTCTCGGGAAAGATATTTATATGGCCTTAGTCTTTTAGAAATCTTCCTTCTCCATTTCTTCTGGTCACCTTTACCTAAATTTTTGGTGAGGGGAATATATGTACATATGGAACAACAGCTTCCAGCGCGGATGTCTCTGGATGTCACTGGTGTCTTCTTCACCAGGCATCAGCTTTCGGCATGGAAGTCTGGTGTCATCAATTGTCTAGGTTTCTGGGCAAAAAGGTGGTCTATAAGTCTATGTGGGGAGGGAAGCCATGTATCCATTTGATGTTGATTATACATACGCCTTCTGTTGGGGTATGGTTACAAAAACGTGCCCCAACACAGTGTAGAGTTATTTGAGAATAAAACGTTGTATTATGAAGTTTTATACTCCATGTAGTCATATATTATTACTGTCCTTGCCCCCATTTTTTTCAGAGCATCATCGATATAATGAGGAGAATTTAAGACTAATTAGCTAAAGGCCTTATATATGATTCTTCTATCTTCCTATATACCTTTCATTGTTTATTTAAACATTTAATTTATAAATATATTGAATTAAAATTACATTTGTTTTCTACTGGATCACGATACTCCAATAACCCTATAGTAATAATTTTGCCCTAGATTAGTTGGGCTAGGAGTCTATCTGGGCTGATTTATTAGATTTCAATACCACTTCTCTGACCGATGTTCTGTTAGAATCCTGAAACACTACAAAGAAAAACGTCCTGGGTGGTGTGAAACCTCTGCCAAATAAGGATTAAAAATAAAGTATTGCACACATGCATACCACTTTAAAAGACTTTGGTTACCAAAAAAAATAAAAATAAAAACTTTTTCGAATTAACATAGGTATTCTCCAAAAAGACATACATGTCAAGTTTCTCTTCACACTAGTTTTATATTTCAGAATTTTGGGTCGGTGAAAAGATGGTCTAAGCCGTTGATTTTTAACCACTACGACCCGGATTAGATTCCCGCATTGGCATTTCCCCCCCCCCCCCCCCCGATTCTTGCAAAAGTCCAACCCCACCAGCGAGTGCAAGTAACCAAACGGGGTTCTGGCACATTTGTAAGTGCAAAGTCGAACTGCTTTTCACATGTATAGACATGTGGTGCACTTACAGTAAAAGCAGTCGCCTACTTCTACCCACCACAATTATCATGGCCTGTACCACGTGTACTAGGGATAAGCAAAAAAAAAAATAGGGGTGACAGCTTCTGAACCCTACTCAAGGACAATTACTCATATTGTATATAACAAATGACAACGTTAAGACGTGAATATTTCTTTCACGAATAATTAAAAATTTCACTATCCTTACGGCGATGAAAAAATATATTGGGAAGGCTTGGCTCATCAGTAGTGAACCCTCTCAGAAATTTCGCCAATTTAATCTACCAGACCGCTGTATTGGATCATTCTGCTTATACTTTTGTGTTTTTTTCAAAAATTATTTATTTATTCACGAATACCTATTTTGTCCCCTTCAAAGTAATCCCCATGAGATATTATACACTTGTGCCAACGGTTTTTCCAATCTTCGAAGCACTTCAAAAAATCATTTTAAAAAATCTTTTTCAGCTCCTCCTTCGATGCCGTCTTTATCCGTCAAGCGTAGCGTAACGTCGTCCAGGAGGCCAGATCTGGGGAATACGGTGGCTACGGCATCATTAGTGTGTTGTTTTTGGCCAAAAAGTCGCGCACAAGCAACGATGTGTGAGCAGGGGCGTTATCGTGGTGCAAAAGCCAATTTTTGTTCTTCCACAAATCCGGGCGTTTCTGGCGGATTGCTTCGCGCAAATTGCGCATAACTTGCAGGTAATATTCCTTATTGACCGTTCTACCCTGTGGCAAGAACTCATGATGCACCACGCCCCTGCAATCGAAGAAAACTGTCAGTAAAACTTTCACATTCGACCGAACTTGGCGCGCTTTTTTCGGTCTTGGTTCGTGCGGCAGCTTCCATTAAGATGATTGAGCTTTGGTTTCCACGTCATAACCATAAACCCACGCTTCGTCACCAGTTATGACCCTCTGGAGCAAATTTGGGTCGTCGCGGACAGAGTCCAAAATCTCATTAGCAATGTTCATGCGATGCTGTTTTTGGTCGCAATTGAGCAATTTTGGTACGAATTTCGCGGCGACCCGTCTCATGCCCAAATCATTGATAAAAATCGAATGGCACGAGCCAATCGATATGTTTAGGTCCTCAGCAACTTCTCTAACGGTGATTCGACGATTGGCCAATATCATTTTCTCCACTTCATTAATTTTTTCGTCTGTTGTTGAAGTGCTCGGGCGTCCGGCACGCCCTTCGTCGTTCACATCTTCTCGGCCTTCTGAGAACATTTTGTACCACCAATAAACGTTGCTTCGGTCCAAGGTAGCTTCTCCGTATGCCACAGTCAACATTCGGAATGCATCCGCGCACCTAATTTCGTTTTTCACACAAAATTTGATACAGGTTCTTTGATTTTATTTTTTTAATAGGTAAAAATCGAAGACGATCCAAAACACCTGCAAGCAAAGCAGCTGTCAACAATTAAGTGAACATTCAAAATGGCCGAGCTTGTCGGCATAAGTGAGAGACATGAGTACCAACATAAAGCCACAAAAAGATCGAAATTCAAATATACGTAACCCGCAAAAATTCAAAAGTCGCGATACTTTTTGAACACACGTGAAGCCCTAGAAATGGTATTTAAGCAAACTACGGACATAAGCTTCTAGGACAGTATAATTACATTTAAATATTTGCATCAAGCAATGCTCTTCCGCAAAGGCCATGTAGAAGCCATAATTTGATCCATCCAAATCTCAAGAGCCGTTCAATAAACTTTGTAAAGCCTACGAATATACGTACGTGAAATTCAACTAACAGGTAAAAATAACATTAACAGAAACAATTATAATTTTAAATTTGAGTTCACTCATTTGTAACACAATAGAAGACAATACCAGCAGTAAATGAACTCCAGCTACATATGAATTCATGAAAATATGGAGATCTGCATTATATATAATCACTTGAAACCCCAAAATAAATTATAACTTAAAGTGAAGTCACATTTTAAGCCTTAAATGTTAATTTTAAATATTAGTATGTAATAGCATAAAAGTATATTGTAAAAGTATGTAATCATTGAATAGAATAAAAGCAAAATATAGATAGGTGGTGATTTAGGAGTAGTTGTGGTAGTTTTGTGGCGAGTGGTAAGGCATACTACTCTGATCATAAAGTTTCGACACTTTGCTCATAAGTTAAAAAAAAAAACTTTAATATTTTACCAAATTCAAATTGTCCCCTTCAAAGTAGTCCCCGTTGGCCGCGATGCACTTCAGCCACCTTTTTTCCAGTCGGCAAAACACCTCTGGTAGTCTCTTTTCGGGATCGCCTTCATGGCCTT
This sequence comes from Cordylochernes scorpioides, assembly GCA_030710605.1. Classification (NCBI taxonomy): domain Eukaryota; kingdom Metazoa; phylum Arthropoda; class Arachnida; order Pseudoscorpiones; family Chernetidae; genus Cordylochernes; species Cordylochernes scorpioides. The sequence continues at coordinate 22,451,564 of CP092864.1, read as the reverse complement.
CTTCGATTCCACTTTGATCTCTTCTATGCTCTGAAATTTTCGGCCCTTTAACTTTTTTGAGCTTTCTAAAAAGGAAGAAGTCGCAGGGGGCCAAATCGGGACTGTAGGGGGGTTGGGGGAAAAAAGACAAATGAGTAAATAATAAGTCAATTAAATATTATTATGATCAATTTTATCCCTCGCAACTGATGTTGCCCGAAGGTCTTCTATTTGAAAATTTCTCCTAAATTATCACTCCTCACGCCAACATTTAAATAAGTGTGTAGTGGCGCTGATGACAGATATATGTTATAAATGTGTGGAGTCGACATTCCCGCTGCGGACTTCTCATCCAACATGCAGTCATAGGCCAGAGTGAGAGCGCACTAGCCTGAAGATAAATGAATACCACACGTATAGGAACATGGTTACCTCTGTTTAGAGGTGGAAACACTCAGAAAAATGAGGTGAACTATGGGAAGTCCTGGGACTCTCTGGTCAATCGGACAGCATGACGACCTAATTGCTATCTTGTCTTCTTCCTATACTCCTGTGGGCTTAGAACGAACCCAGCTTATATGCTAATGATGACGTCAGAGAAGAAGGCGGACTTTGTTGTCCAATTAGGGACTGGCATGACCTGTACACATCCTTCCTGAATTGTTTTGACTTATCAGTGACCTGTTATTTTACCTTACTGGGTGCTGCGCCCTTCTTTTCCAGTGGTAGATTTTATTGAAATCTATTTTGAAGTTATATCAGGCTTGGTGTTTCTTGATGTTTCTATGTAGAGCATTTCTATGTACAACATTGAATTTGTACAAAAAATATAAAATACAACATATCTATAAAAACTGATAATATAAAAATGTGAAAAATGAACTCAAATTAATACATTTATATCATAAAAAAATAAATTATAAATAATTGTGTAAATATATCATCAAATATAGGGTAACATTTCTCCCTCCCACCCTCGTGTGAATGACCTCATCAATTCGATCAAAATGAGAATAGTCTTGAGACATGAACAATCAACAGGTCATGGCCAGTATTATCTTTTTCAGTTCTATGAATTATAATTGACGTTAAGAAATCTCTTCTATAATACTCTATCAAATTATAAAACTATTTTAGAGGCGTAATATTCTTTTTAAAATAAAACAATTTCTACTGTCCTTACTGCGATGGAAAAATTAAAGGGAGGGCCTGGCTCATCAGTGGTGAACCCTCCCAGCGGTTTCGCCAGTTTAATAAAGTTTTCCCAATTTCCTATTTTTCAAATTGGTGTAAAAATGCTACTAATTGCCTTAATTCGTAGCTGATACACCTAGGTTAAGTCAGGTTGGAAAATGGTGTTAACAGTTAAATCTTATTAATAAGTACTTATTCCCTTTACTTTTAATCAACCCCCCTTTTAGCTAATATCAAAGTTGGTATCTGTCACAATGTATTTTTCAAAATATTGGGTGCATACATCACTTTGATGTAAACCAAGACTTGCAAACTCTCCAGGCCCTCGGAACTTTCTCCACCTTCTCCACGGGTTGGCCTGGTATTGCACCACCATTTAAACCCTTTTCAATGGACCCGCGCCATGCCTCAAGTTGAGCGCTGAAGATGGCCCTTCGAGCTTCCCAAGAGAAGGTGGCTCACTGTCCTACACCCTATTTTATACCATTTTGCATATATATATGAAAAAAACAATAGAAAAAATAAAAGATAAGTGGGTCAGGTGTTGATATTAAAAATAAAGAAGGCATCTCCTGACCACGAGCACATGTGCTTTTTAGATGGCAGAGCGCCATCTAGTGGAGAAAAAATAAACTAAACGTTTATTTAGCTTGCTCCGTGATATTTAGCCAACCCAATTTCTTGATAAATCAAGAAAAGCCATCCACGAACGCGTTTCGCGCTGTTGGCGCTCGTCAGCGTGGAGAAGGCTGTAACCATTGCGACCAAAAAGATTTTTGGTCCCAATGGCTTCCCGAAAAATCAAGAAATGGGTATTTAAGGCCAAATTTGCGTGAATAAACGTTTAGTTTATTTTTGCTCCACTAGATGGCGCTCTGCCATCTAAAAAGCCAATGTGCTCGTGGTCAGGAGATGCCTTCTTTATTTTTAATATCTACACCTGACCCACTTATCTTTTTTTTTCTATTGTTTTTTCATGTGTTAAGCGTCTTTACGCAAATTTGGCCTTAAATACCCATTTCTTGATTTTTCGGGAAGCCATTGGGACCAAAAATCTTTTTGGTCGCAATGGTTACAGCCTTCTCCACGCTGACGAGCGCCAACAGCGCGAAACGCGTTCGTGGATGGCTTTTCTTGATTTATCAAGAAATTGGGTTGGCTAAATATCACGGAGCAAGCTAAATAAACGTTTAGTTTATTTTTGCTCCACTAGATGGCGCTCTGCCATCTAAAAAGCACATGTGCTCGTGGTCAGGAGATGCCTTCTTTATTTTTAATATATATATATCATTTGGCAAATATGTATCATTATATATCTTATTACGTGTATAAAAGATAGGAGTAGGGTCCATTGTGGAAGGGGGGGGGGATTATAAATATCAGAAACCCATTTTATATTACTAGAGCATTAGCAGGTCACTTGTATAATCGAGGAATTATATCTAAACCTAATATTTGAATAGCTTTTCTATTATATATTAAAATTATAAATTGAACATAATAACTAAAACTATAAAATAAGAATATTTGATTATATCAGAATTCAGTGTCCTAATGGAAAGATATTGGCCTCTTATGCTGGGAATTGTGGGCTTAAGTCTTGCTGGTGAAATTTAGATTAATCGATTCTGTTCTTTTTGCATTTTATTAAAACTTATAATAAGCAGAACCTTTTTTGAAGATAGAGGTTGCCTGGCCGATATTCATATTTTTCAAATTGGAGACATTCCTGCCAGCATACTTTTTTGGCCGAGGTGTCTCATTTTAAGAAAGCAGAACCTTGTTATATTCTTGGTTATCCAGAGTATTAACCGTTACATATGCATAATCTAATCTAAAAACCAAAATACTGAACTTGATTTTATTTATTGAAAATAATGAAGAGTAGCTAGGAGAAGCAGAATGAGTAAAATAACGTTTCTATTTCATCAGAAGTTAATTTTCCAAATGTTCAAATAAATATTTAAAAGATTTTCAAAAACCAAGCCTATATATTAGCTTTTAGGGCGTCATATAAGAATTTTCAAGAACACATAGAATGTGTGTACTTGTTCTATATACTTTTCTTCAATATTTGACCTATCTGGTTCAATATTTACCAGGATATAGTTATATTTGGACGAGGACTGTAGTTGCCGCTCCATATATTATACAAATTAGCCAAATATACCTTAGCAAAATTATCTAAGTTCAATAACCAATAACTGTATGATTTAGTTTTATAGAATGTGAAGGAAAAATTATCTTATTATATATATATAAATATATATCTCATATTATAAATTAAATGATAAGTGTAATAGTTTGTTGTGGTATAAAATTATCATTAATTTAATAAATGGTAAAAACAAAGGCCACACGCTTTAAAAATCGACTTCTAAGAAAGGAAAATTCCCACGACAGATCTTTTTTGACTCTATTTACATTTATAACCTAAGAAAAACAGCATTTTAAAAGGTTGAAATTATAAATGAGACAAAGTGATCAATCCCATATACTTCTCGCATTTTAATTACACTTAGGCGACTCACTGTTTTATTTCAGGCGAAATTATTAAATAATGTTCATAAGAGAGTACTACAGATTTGTATAGATCTGAAAAAAAAAAAAAATGCAGAACTTGCAGAAAACAAAACTTTTATATACAAATGTTTGTTTACACAGAGAATTTTTGAATTATTGCACTTCTGCGTGTTTTTCTTTAGAGAAAAACAAATCAATATTTTTTCCTTGTATCTCTATAAAAATCTGACACTCTTAAATAATTTATTACCATTTAGCTTTAAAAGGGGAACAATAGGTCACCTAAACGTTGAATTAAAACTTTTATAGTGATTTTATCACTTATCATTTACATTTAACATAAGTAAGCTATTTAAAAAAATAATGATAACATATTTACCAGGCTAAATCTAAATAAATACTTTAAATGCAATTAGGACTTTTTTTCTTGAATAATTTACTATATTTATGAAAAACAATAGAAAAAAAAATTAATTTACTATATAGCACAAAAACGGCAAATTTCATTGTGTATATAAAATAATTCATATTTAAAAGCTATTATAGATATTCATGTGATATATTTTGGAAATTATTATTTTTTTGTTTAAAATTTTGGGTAAAAAAAATAATAAATCAGAAGAAAAGCACTTGATGATCATCATACCAAAAGTGTTTTATTGCGTAACTTGAATCTGGCCGGTGTGGACCTCCTCTTCGAGATCTCTGCTGCGATGAAAAGCTATCTTTTTTTATGAAGAAAATTGGGAGCACATCCCATCTTCAACAAACATAATGATCTCACTACAAAATGGGTAAGTAAAGTAGTATTTATTTTAGTAACCGTCGAATTTTCTTCACCTGTCAAAATCATGTTTTTGATAGAACTTGACGAAAATTCAAAGAATATACTTAAAATATTAGCTTAATTATTATAAAATTAACGATTATAAAGCACCTGAACAATGTATAAGCCTATTTTAATAGAATTTATTTAGTATTTTCGATAAATACCTGAATTTTAAGATTTTTGCGCTCCTTGATATTTTGACATTTTAAGACAAAATACGGATCGATAAAGGTTACTGCGGCATACTGCGACATAAGATCACCTTTCTGCTTAACACAGAATATATTAAAGTAATTCGAATAAAACTATTACAAACATATTAAAATAAAACTGAGAGTAAATATATGATGAAAACTAATGAATATTTGGGCACTTTTATTGAATTTTCAATTCATATCTTGTAATATTAAGACATGACTTGCCAGAATAGTTGAACATTATAAGAGCAAAATTATTAATTAAATTCCCATGCCATATAACTATATAATAATGAATTTAGACTAAATTCTGAATAATTTTAAGATCTATCAAATGTTCAAAAGAGTTCTATTTATTTGAAATGATATTATTAAAAAATAATTTTTAATCAACAAAAGAAAATATCCAACCTATATATAAAGCTAAACTATATTTTGTATTAATTTTAACTTCTATATTTTTATCAATTTATACAATTTTTATATTTATAGGTTTACATCATTTTAAATATTTTTGAAAATTTACTTTTGCATGCCAATTATAAACTTTAACAGCTCATATTAAAATATATCCCTAATAGATAAATTAATTAGAACAAACAAAATTCTTTTGATAAGTATTTAAAATTATATTTTGGCATTCAATCACACAGATTTTAAAATGTATTTTTCAGCAATCTCTTCTATGAACATTGTTCTTTTGGGAAATATACTTATTCATATTAAATATAAATATTATAATAGAAATTTTAGTATTATAATAGAGAATCTGAGAGAGAATTTAATACAATAAATATGTTCTTTGAGTAATTATTATTTTTTAGTTTTAAAAATATTATCCATTTTTAGATGGTTTACAATTTTCTCTTCTCCCACTTTAAATAAATAAATTTATTTTAGTAAAATAATATTAGTAATTAGAATATAAAATGAAATTTCAATATATATTAAATGAATTAAATTTATATTTTGAAAATATATTTTTTGCTTTTTTTCTCAAACCTTATGCGTTGCAATATTTTAATATCTTTTTGTGTGCATTCACACACACACACACACACTCTCAATTATTCTATAATATATATAATTATTATATATAAATATTAAATTCAAATTAAAATATAGATTTAAACAAAAATTGCATTCATTTCTTTTATACAGCACAACCTCTCTAATTCAACAGGAAGCACCCTTGTATGAGGGGTTGAATTAAAAAGGTTTGACTGTATATATTTTTAATTAACTCTCTTACTATTTGAACAAAGCAGAATATATGGCCAATATATTTTTAGAATAAAATTTAAAAAAATATTTTCAAAATTTTTTTGATATCCCATTTAAGTTTTATAATAACTTTGTTATTTTGAAATATTTCAATAAAATGATTATTTATTAGAAGAAATGAAAACTGCAGGATCAAATTATGATATTTTTGCTACAATAAATAAAAATTATTTATTGGTTTAAAATATATAATTAAAAAAATATAGGCTTTTTAATATTTTCATATCTTGCAAACAGTTTGCACTTCTATACTTTAAGGATTAAACATTAACATTTTCAATTGTAAATATTAAATTTTTAAAGATTAATTTCCTTTTACTTGTTTTTAGAATATGCTAACACAGTGTGAATTTTATTTATTATATACTAGCCGAATGACCCGGGCAACGCCCGTGTTTTACCTGACTGTAGATGTTACAACGGTGATCCCTCGGTCGCTGGTTCAAATCCGGCTCGAGGGAGCCGGCGAGCATGTGACCTCCCTGTGCGCGCGCATCCGTGACAGAGGCCGATGAGGAAAGACGGTCGTGACTATATATAGGGATAATATAATATAATATAATATATGTACGAGTACATTTTGTGTAGAAATACGATTAGTTGACTTTATAAGGTAAACTTATTCATACAGTTTGTATCCCTTGATAGCTCAGTTGGCAGAGCGGAGGACTGTAGATGTTACAATGGTGATCCTTAGGTCGCTGGTTCAAATCCGGCTTGAGGGAGTTATTATTTTTTAAAATTTTTATTGGCTGCCGGTGAGCACGTGACCTCTCTGTGCTCGCGCATACGTGACAGAGGCCGATGAGGAAAGACGGTCGTGACTATATATAGGGATAATTATTGATATTATACTTTAGTGAAGGCCTGAACATTTAGAAATTTTTTTTTTCATACAATTTTTAAAAATATTTTCCTCACATCTTTTATAGTTTTCACATGTTAACAACCATTGAGGAAAATAGCTCCCTCTTTGACATCACAATTTACACTGACAGTAACCAACTTGAAAGTGGACTGTCTTGCAGTGGAATTGCTATCTACAGATAAGATCCTGGAAAAAATTCCCCTTTCCCATCCTAGACATCTTTTAGTTAATAAATCAACTCTCTGCTATAGATACTGCTCTAAAAAAACATCAACATCAAATCGCCACAAGCAAAATAATAATCTACTCTGACTCAAGAGCAGCCATTAATACCCTTCAAACTTGCTTTTCCAGTCAAGAACCTCTTCTCAAGACCTCGCCAAATCTGTAAACCGACTCCCAGCTAACGGCTCTGTCGCAGTGCAATGGCTTCCAGCCCACGTTGGAATTCTTGGAAATAAGCTAGCAGACTCTCTGGCAAAGTCTGGAGCTCTTGGCCTCCCTGGTGCCAGGAAATATTCCACCCTACTAATCGAAAGAGACTTCCTCCACCAAGACCCAATGCCTGCAGGAATGGAAATCTAATGCTGCACATGACTGGTACAGAGCGGGAGGGACAAGCACTGGTTCTGTCCTCCCAAGGGAACAACATTCCTTGATTTCCAGACTAAATATGGTCATCTACAGACAATTACTATTCATAATGTTTGCAAGGTTTTCCCAATATGTACTAAGTGTAATTCTCAATCTGCAACCGCCAGAACAAATTGTTGACGGCATTGACTCATCCATAGATGAAGTCATCCCAAGCAGACACCATCAAAAGTCTCAAGCTCTACAAGCTTGATACCCTAATATGATTGAGTGAAGATAAGAAAAAAGAAGAAGACATGTTAACAATACAACAAAAGCTATATCAGAAATAGATATACAGTAGAACCTACCTGTAAAGGACACCTAATTGCAGAGCAAAGTGTCCTTTAGGGAGAGGTCTCCTCTTACTGGAGAGTTGTTAAATATAAAAATGGTAATTTGCAAATGAAAACTGCCCTTTGTAGAGAGGTGTCCCCTAGCGGGGTGTCTGCTAAGGGAGGTTCTACTGAATTTATTTTGATATATATATATATATGTAGTATATTTTGGGTTGGACAGTTCACAACCTTCTGATGTTTCTTGTAATCCCATCTCTATATAAATATGTATCAACCTTGTAAGATGGATATCAAATAAAGCAAAGAGGGAGGTAGACCCGGTGGCCGGCCAAGGTCAGACTATAGAAACCAAAATCAATCCATCGAAACCAAAACCTAAGATGAAAGGCTAGACACCGAGGCGCGCCGTTACGCCTGAGCAAACAAACAGCTTGACCAGCAGCCAATGAGATTCAAGGCCAGGTAGACGGTTGAGGGTGGCTATATATTGAGGTCGTTGGAAAGTTTCGTCAGTCAGATAGTTGGAGAGTTTGTTAGTTTGTTAGACAGAGAGCTCAGTAGCTGTTTTCAGAGCGACCCCGTTACAGTCGGTCGGATCCCTCACCGCGATGTAGGGCATCCGTGGCGTCCGGGTCCGCTGTCTTCGTCCGTGGTCTACCTCCTTCCCCTTGGAGTTACCATCTAGACCTGCCTCTGTCTCTTGTTGTCCCAGTGCGGAAAATCCCATCACGCACACACTACCACGACTGCACCCAGCACATTCCACATCGGGTTTACTACAGAACCCGATAAAGTCGACAGGATAACTGAGGACAACGACATGCAGAGGATGACGAGGCCGGAAACGAGTACTTCGCGGATGCCCTCACCAACATGCAACACCACTGCGAAGACCGAGTAAGCCGCCTAAAAGACGCCATGCGGGACCTGCTGCGCCTCGCACCGAGGAGGACATCATCGCCCCCATCCACATCTCCTGCGCCGCGAACATCTTCCTCCATCAGCTCGAACAGGCAGACAAGACTCATCGAGAAATCCTGGCATTGCCCCGCCAACCAACATCGACGATGTCCCATGGCAACCATCGCAAAAAGTGACTACCAAGCCTCATCGCAGCCCACTCCACAAGCCCCATTCAAGACATCCATCTGGTAGGAGAATTTTCTCTACAGAACTATTTAATGTAACACTATCTCCGTTTGCTCTGAATTAATTATTCGATACCATTTTAATAGCAATAACATTATTTTTATAAATCCGTCAAGTTCATCATTTTACCATTTTTATAGCATTTCAATTCAAATTTTAAACCTTGTACACACTCATTTACCAATTTTTACTTTATTTTACGCAACTTTTAAATTTAAATTCATTAATTTCAATTTTACACAAAAAATCATATTGTATTTTAATTACTCGAATCATATTTTCTAAACTTATTTATGTGTTTTTTTTTTAATATCTTATTTATGGCCATAGTATTAATAATTAAATTTATTACGCTCTTTATTTTACTTGACCTATTGCAATTTCAAATTGATATTTCTCAATATTTTAAAAGTTTTAAAAGCTAGTCCTAGATTTGTATTTTTTTAAATATCAATTTTTATCTCATCTCAAAATGTGCCTCCCATTCTTCCCACAATTGCAAATACAACTATAAATGCAATATGCGAAAACTAAATATCATACCATAAAATTTCCATATCCCATTGCATTTCATTCCTGCCTGTGTTATTTTGTTAATTACGAAACTCTACCGAATTTTGTACCCATGCCATAACCTTTTCTCTTAAAAAATTACGTAAATTCATTATTTTATAATTTTTATAAACCTAATCACCGCTACACAAGGCTGTACAAGCTCGATTTTCTCGCACCACCTGAGTATCACCTGTTAAAACACACATTTTTATCTCACACTTTTCTAGATTGTGCACATCAATTCCAATCTTCAACACTAGTGTCTGTCAAGCATTCAATTATAGGACTTGGGTATTCTTTAATACGAACATGCGTTACATTACCGGCTCCCTCGTTAGGAATAAAAAAAAAAGACCAACTTCTCAGACTGGACCAAAGCGACATAGGGCCACATCGCCTCCCCATAGGCCAAACTAGAAGGACACCATTAATCCTACACCTACAACTAAACAATGTGTGTAAAAATGTTCCCTTTTTTCAGGAACGAATATTTTTGTTTTCTTTTGACTTTTCTTTCATTGTAAATAGACTTACAGTTTACCCAGTTTTGTGGTATTGGACTTTGTTTTTTACTTACAGATGTGGATAAGACATTTCACTATTAATCGATAATATCATTTTGTTTTTTAATGTCTTCAACTACCAACCCACCCTTTGTATATTATTACCTTTAATGTTTTTATTTTTTAGACCTAGCATATTACAACTTCAACTATTTTAGGCACCATTTTAAAAAACCTACACCTAACAATATTTTTAATATTTCTTAAACAGATAAAACATTTATCATTTTATCTTTGTTAATAGATTTTCAAAATGTTTTTTTGACGCTTCCCTTACAACCTCTTAACTCTTTCCCATGAACCTTTCCTCCCAACCTTTTACAGCCATCAAGAGTTTATTGTTCGTCAGTCATTTTCTTTTTTTTTTTTATTGATTAACCTAACTAGAAGACCCTTCCTTGCTGTTCATTTCCCAACAGTGAGCTCAGGAGACCTAGTTAGATTTTTTTTTTTTTTTCTCTCATCGTCCGGCTCATCATTTTTTTTCATCTTTCAACTTTTTTTTTTTCATCATACAAGCCGGACACAATCAAATTTGACAGCAATAAAGCTCTTGCACCCACCTCTCCTTTTCCGCATCCTTCAGACCTCCAACCTTCCAAGGGATTCCAGTTCGCCAAACATTTTTGTTTTTTTTTCATTGATTAATCCGACTGGAACAATCCTTCCTCGTTATACGAATTCCCCATAATGAGTTCAGGATATCCAGCGTGATTTTTTTAATTTTTTTTTCTCATCGCCCGACTCATCATTTCAATTCATCATTTTTTCAAACTTTCACTTTTTTTTGTCATCATTCAAACGGGCATAATCATTATGGACAACAGGAATCCCTCTTACCTCTACCTCTCCCTCTTACCCCATCAATCTTCCCACTTCTTTTCACTATCTGAGCTAATGATGCAGACGGAATATCTTGTGCCTTCTGTTAATGAAAACAATGCCTCACTTAAACAAGTTCGCATTGCATTGCAGAATGCTTGGGATACAACTTTGCAGAAGAATGCTCAGATACCCGCTTTCCCTTTTTCAACCTTAGCGTCACATTATATGTTCAACCAATAAACAAACTTTTCTCCGCTCATATTTTATGCATTAAGATATTTTTTTCTTATACGAATCATTTTACCATATTTACCATTTTGCATTATATACTTCCCCTTAATCTTTTATCATTCATTCTGTACCTTTTTATTTTTATAACCTTGTTTTATATTTCATTGATACACCACCATTACAACATCTTTCTCTGTTTAACTTGTAACTTTTTAATAATTTTAACTAATTTGTATGCAAATTATTTCTTTTTTTTTTTATAATAGGTTTGTTAGGTCATCATTCATTACATGTCATTCCCCCAACCAAACCTTCATCACCGGGGACACATTCTGTAGTATATTTTGGGTTGGACAGTTCACAACCTTCTGATGTTTCTTGTAATCCCATCTCTATATAAATATGTATCAACCTTGTAAGATGGATATCAAATAAAGCAAAGAGGGAGGTAGACCCGGTGGCCGGCCAAGGTCAGACTATAGAAACCAAAATCAATCCATCGAAACCAAAACCTAAGATGAAAGGCTAGACACCGAGGCGCGCCGTTACGCCTGAGCAAACAAACAGCTTGACCAGCAGCCAATGAGATTCAAGGCCAGGTAGACGGTTGAGGGTGGCTATATATTGAGGTCGTTGGAAAGTTTCGTCAGTCAGATAGTTGGAGAGTTTGTTAGTTTGTTAGACAGAGAGCTCAGTAGCTGTTTTCAGAGCGACCCCGTTACAGTCGGTCGGATCCCTCACCGCGATGTAGGGCATCCGTGGCGTCCGGGTCCGCTGTCTTCGTCCGTGGTCTACCTCCTTCCCCTTGGAGTTACCATCTAGACCTGCCTCTGTCTCTTGTTGTCCCAGTGCGGAAAATCCCATCACGCACACACTACCACGACTGCACCCAGCACATTCCACATCGGGTTTACTACATATATATGAAGGTTGCCTCCTTGTTGAAATAGACATTAAAACTAAGCGCGATCTATAGATGTATAGTTTTAGCATCTATTTTGACGGGAGAGACAACCTTTATTTTTATAGATTTTTCCTCCTGGCAAAATTTTCATCTATTTATGGCAAAAGATTTGGCCTAGCCACTTTACCATCTTTCTTTGATCCCTTGTGGATCTCATGAAATAAAGTCCGTCTTGGACTGTAGAGGTCCATTCGCCCCAAACTATGGTCCCCAGGTGGATGCTTCTCAGTTTGCCAAAGCTAGTTTATGAAGACGGTCAATAGATGGTGCTTAGTTTTAATGTCTATTTTGATGGGAGAGATGACCTTTATTTTTATAGATCAAGCTCCTTCTGGAAAAAAAAATCAATCTATATACAAGGTTGGGTCAATAAGCAATGCACAATCACCCATTGCAAAATATATAAATAATTTATCATCATAAAATACATGTTTTCTGGTGAATAAAACACTGATTCTCATATCTTTAATCATAATTGATTTATCTTTTGTATTTTTTCAGATATGGAGCTTAATGTGAACACAAGAATCCGACAACGGTCGGTGACCGAGTTCCTCTTTAAGTCCGGTGACATTTCAGCCACAACAATTCACTCAAAACTTCAGCCAGTATATGGAAGCGAAACATAGGATTGAAGCACTTTACATAGATGGGTTAGCGCTTCCAGAAAGGTGATTTTGAGATCTTCATGACAAAGAGAGGCCAGGTAAACCTTCAACTGTCATAACAGACCAAAATTTGGCTCTTGTTGCGGAAATTGTCAAGAAAAACCGGTCAATAACGACATATCAATCGATGAAAAAACATTGGCTCAAATTTCCAGTTATGGGTGGACTTTGATGCCTCACCCAGCTCCCAGTCTTGACCTGGCTTCTTCCGACTTATACCTGTTTGGTAATTCAAAGAATTCTCTATGCGGTAGAACATTTGAAATGTTACTCCATGAGGTTAATGGGTGGTTCAGAAAGTAAGATGTAGCATTTTACAAAAGTGCTTTTGTGAGTTTGAAAGAATGATGGACCAAATGTATACAGAGGGAAGGTGGATATATTGAATATTGCAGATATATAGCTAATAGTTAGGTATTCATATATACAAAGTTTCATCTTTGTGGTTTATCAAATAAAAAAATCATTGATGATTGTGCATTACTTATTAACCCAACCTTTGTATATGTTTAAATACCACATATTTATATGCAGTTTTTGCACTAGATTGCACATGAGAAGGAAAGTTGGAGGCACATCATATCAACTTGGTCTCCAGAGATTTTTAGAATTGTACTCTCCCTATATTACCCATTTTTGTAAAGCTTAGTGATGTCGATATATAATAATAAAAATATTAACCAATAAAAAGATGGAGGTTAGGGGGAATACATTTATTTTATTAATTTTAAAGATTTACCAATATATTTTAGTCTAATAATTATGAGATGAATTTCTATAGAGCAAAACATCCCATGTGTGAACTATTTGAAGAATGAAACCACCTTTGTAAAATCAATATTGACTCAAGCTGACTCACCCATCCTCCAAGGAAAGACTATTTTCAGGAGAATATCCTTGTTTTTCAGGCATTCTTCCATGAGAGGTTCCTCTGCTACTAAAATCACTACTTTGCTTACATATTTGATTAAAAAAGGTAAAGATGAACCAAATCTATAACGGTTATTTATGCCTGACACCTTGCTACTTTCATCAATAGACTAGAGCATTGAAAAATAACTGGCAATTAAAAATAGTATATCAATTATTCAATGCCAAAATAAAGTGTTCACTTAGCATTGAATTGTAGATATGTGACTTCCAAAATTTGAGAGTTATCTTGAAATTTTTGAGCTGGTCTCTTCAGTAACATCTTGCATTTCTTTATTGATGAAGTGTACACAGAATACCTAATACCTCACTGACAAGTGGTTGATGATAGCATGGTTGTTTAGGCTCACAGAGATTATCCAGGACTACAGGTCTGGTAGCTGCTAGATTGATGACTTTCAAATGAGAGGGCAGATGGCATTGGGTAATTAACAAGTTGCTGGAGTTTCAGATTGATGCAGATGGGATGATGCCATGTGTCCCAAATGAGACAGGCATTGAAAGACCAGCTGGAAGGCCATTTCTGCTACATGAGCTTCAAAGGAGCATCAACAAAGAGATGAGAAATGCATTCTGGTGATGCATGGCCTGCATCACAGATATTTCTAGGTTGGAACAGAAGGCTGCCGTGAAGCTTCTACATGTAATGTGTTTACAGATGAATAGTGTAAAAAATATAGTGTGATGGTTGTCACACCATGTGTATGTAGGTGTGTTTATATGTAGAACCTTTATTCCAAGTTCCTTTTCTGTTGTTTATTTTGTACATCCTATGACACAAGTGTTAGTATTCTCCAAATGTGGAAGGTGTGGAGCAGGGCTTGCAGAGTCAACACAAAGCTACTGTGTGCATTGATGAGGGGCTGGTTCAGTAGGGTGATACAATTCAACCCAAGATGTGAAAACTTGATCCTACAGCTCTGACAGGTGATGGTGATAAGGAGGAACCAGAATCCCAAAATCATTGGAGCCCTCCAGGATCCATTCTACAAGTTGGAGCATGAGTCCTGATTTGCTGAAGTCCCACACCACATGTTGAGGCAATATATTTATGACAGCCAATCCACACATTGACTAGATTCTCATACAAACTTCCTTAGCCCACCCTACATTCTTTTGATAGTAGAATTGTTGGGCAAGTAGTCATGTAGTTGATTGATTACAGATGCTCAATGATTCCAATAAGTTGACCGCCTTGGCTTTCCCAAAAAATAAGTTCTATACATTCAATAAGGGGCTACTTGGTAAAGGCCCCTCAAGATGTTTACAAGTGATTGTCTACAGAGGTTCTCTGAAATTTTATTATTTCTCAGCCTAGTATTGTAATGGAATATAATGACCATGATATGCCCAGCATAAAGGGAGCATGGTCCTTCTAAGCACTGCACCACAGCCCTTCTCTTGGAGAAGTTAATGATGATTCCTGACATATGCCATAATCTGTCAAAAATGGTCCTTACTTCTTTGAACTGGCAATCCTCATTGATCAGAAGCAGATTTTTCCAAATTCCAAGACTTTTTCAATCTCGGGTATGAGGAAGCTTGTAAAAATAGAAGGCTGCACTAGTAGCATATCCCAGCTGAAAAATCTGAATTCATTTGAATGGTCTAGTGTCGCAGTCAAAATCCTGCATTGTATCGACCCTTATGTAGAGCACCTTTAATTGCTTGACAAAGACCGATGGCATCCAATTGGACTGCAGGTGGATGGAGATGACTGGCAGCAGTGTTTTGAAATTAGTTGTAATGGTGAACTTGTCAAATGCCCACCACTAACACACCTGGAGGTGTCCTCCAGGCAACAGGTTGAATTGACCAAGTGCTTGCTGAAAGTAATTAGGACAATCCCTTCAAATGCTTTCCCTGGAACTAAAAGTCTACTGTTTGCTCCGAACATTGGTATCAAATGGCAACCTCAACTTGCATCCAAATAGATATCCATTCAAAGAAGTTGTTCATTTATACTTGTATGATCCTTACTGCTTCTCCCTTTACTAACTTGGAGATGTCCTCCAAACAACAGGTTGAATTGGATGGTTGAATGGAAATTGATACAGGAAGCTTTTTGACCATTGTTTCAAGAAAGCATTACCCAAAATATTTTCACATGTACCATTACAACTTACAAATGTTAGGTTAGAGATGCATGTTGTGGAAGGAAGCAGCACCAGAAATCAAAGTAACAAGATTTATTTCTTATTAGGTAATGATTAATAATTGGAGATTTTTACAATGGTTAATGATAGCCTGGGCAAAATGGTGGCCTTGCTGGGTCACGTCACTTATAGGTCAGAGGCATCCAGTCAGAGAGGACGTCATTTCACCTATTTGCTGTGAACACACTCTAAGATTGAGATTACATATCAACAATTATCAGGAAGTCTCCCGAGATTGCTTGACCTAGAGGCACCAGTTGAGAGTCAAATACACCTCTCATCAAATCTGTAATAGATATCACTGGTTGAGATATATGAATAATCATAAATATAAACAAATAACTAAGGTTATTTATTTTTGTGCGTTAAAATTTTGCTAATACTTCCCAACATAACAGCACCATAGTCTCCAATTTTGATCCAATAAATATGTAATATAATAACAAAAGGAAAAAAAATCATATGTGTGTGGCTAATGTAAACAAACAGCCTTGGAAAGGAATGGCTGAATAAGTTGAATAAGATATTACACCATTTTTAAGAGACAAAATCAGTGCCCTTCGTCTTAATAAGAATGATCCAACAAGAATTAGAGATATTAGAATATAGATTATGGGTTCATTTAGTAGCTCTTTCTTGAGCTCCCTATTAGTTTTTGTACCAAAGAAAAATAAAGCTTTAGAATTAGCTGTGATTTTAGAGTGACCCTCAACAAATTTTCAGATATCATCACCTACCTATTGTCAGCTTAAGAAGACATTTTCTCAACATTATGAGGGAATCCTTTTTCACAAAATTTGATTTAAGCAATGCATATTTACAAGTGCAAATGGATAAATCATGTCAACATTTCCTCACCATTAATACACATAAGTGCCTATTTCATTATTTAAGCAAGATAATTTCAAACAATAATGGATAATTTTAAACTAATTCTCAGACTCGATAAACTTGGGATTAGAGAGAAGCATGCTGAGTTGGATTAGCAACTTTCTATCCAAACAAACCATGCAGGTTAATTTCAACAGCAATACACAAAAAAACTACTAGTATTTACCAGGGTCTACCCCAAAGGTCAATCCTAAGCCCTATTATCTTCAACATCTACCTAAATGATGTAAACATCTTCTTCAAACCACCAGCTAAAATTGCCCTCTACGCAGATGACATAACTATCTGGGTTTCCAAAAAGAATCTCTCCGATGCAGAACACTGAATAAGACTATGAATAGTCTGCAAAAGGTCACCCAGAAACTGAAATTATCTATTAGCATTAGCAAATATGAAATTGGCCCCTTCACCATTAACAATCACTTTCGCCGCTGGGCCCAAATATTTTTTGAATAACTCGATAATCAAATATTCAGATTCCCCAAGATATCTTGGTGTCACACTTGACCTTGCTCTAACCTTTAAATAGACTCTGAATTCTCAAAAAAAAAATATCAGGCTTAAACTTGGGTGCAAATGCCAATATCTTATGCACAACATACCTCACACTTATAAGACCTATTTTGGAACCAACCTATCCATAATAGACAGAATCCAAGCAAATGCAGCTAAAATCATCAGGCTTCGAGGATCCTGCCCAAATCACATTGCTGAACTCGAATCTAATCTTCTTCCCCAGCACCTCAGGAGAAAAATCTGTTTTTCAAAGTTCATATTTAAAAAAGATTAATTCTCCCAAAAAACACCTTAGAAGAAATTTGGTTTGAAATTTGGACCCAAATCAAAGACTCAAACCCCACTCCTCTCAACATGGCTTACAATTCTCATCTTTTAGAGATCCCAATCAATCCCAAACACAAAATTTCTAAACTCCACATAGAACTTGCAATGAACTCACCTTTACTTTCATCTCCTAGCCAATCCCCACAAACATGAAACTCAGCCAGAATTGCTTAAAGCTTTTGGCCTTCAAATCATTGAATAAAATAGATATCTCTTTGACATCACAATTTATACTGATGGTAGTCAACTTTAAACTGGACTGTCTGGCAGTGGAATTTATATTTACAAAGAAAAATTTCTTGAAAAAACTCTTTCCCACACTAGACATTTTTAATTTTACAAATCAGAACTCTCTGCAATAGACACTGCACTCAAAAACAACAACTCACCAAGCAAAATAATAATCTGACTCAAGAGCAGCCATTTATACCTTTCAAACCTATTTCTCCAGCCAAGAATCTCTTCTCAAGAGCATCACTAAATCTGTGAACTGACTCCCAGCCAACAGCTCTGTCACAGTGCAATGGCTACCAGCTTATGTTGGAATTCCTGGAAATAAGTTAGCAGACTCTCTGGCAAAGTCTGGAGCTCTTGACCAACATGAGTTTAACCAAGAACCGGATCTTTCAATATAATTCATCTCATTGACACCCCAACACATGATATAATAGATAATATATAACAATTAAACAAGCATGTTATTATGTCTACTTTTGGTGCATTTTTTCAATCTGATGCATAAGAATAAATTTATGAATTTTTATAGAATAGTAGTCGACAAGATGCAAAAGTTAATCCACTATATATGGATAAGAAGAATTAAAGTTTAAATTTTGGCAGGCTCATTTGTAGTGGTTTTAGGGCACTTCTTCAATAACAATTTTTATTACAAAGTTAAATACATAATGTCCTAGTGTTTTTGCTGGTTAGTCATTAAAAGAGCATTTACAAATGCTAGAAGTTAATTCCATCCAGGAAGGGGGTGATAAAAAAGTATTGCTATATTATGCACATTTTATTGAATAAAAATTTCCTAATATAGTAATACCAACTTCAAATAAGTAATCTATAGAATTTGTTTGATGATTATGCCATGTGAATATTATACATCTACCAAATTGTACTTCTCACTAAATCTGCAAGATATCCACTTACGCACACACCACCTATTTTAGTGGTCAACAACTTTGAAATAAGAGGATGCAAAATCGTAGTTTCAGTACCATTTTAAGTTATTTTTATTTGAAAGAATACCTTGTGCCAGATGAAAATCTTTTTATTTGTGAAATATAAATAAAACATTTTCCACTGGCTGAAGTGTCCTTTCAAATAAAAATATGAATTTCATTCAGGCAATATCCATCTTTAATGTATTTTTATTATTTCCATACATTTTAAAAATTGAAATTATTGCTAGGGACTTTGAAAGATGTCCTGATGTTATTGATGTGGTGTTTTAGCTGAAGGAGGGTGGATTACAGTTAAATCCAAAAAAAGGGGAGGCAGAAATCGACCTCCCCAACAAAGTAAGTAGAAATAGAGATATTAATCATTTGTCTTATCATGAAATCTACTCATAAAATAATTCCTCTGTGCTGGTCCTATTTGAGAGAGAGAGATGGTACTTAATGTCACAAAACCTTGAAAGCTTGCCCATTTATATCAAATATTTATGTTTTACTCTACTTCTACTATTATCAAAATGCCTTTTTCATAAGGAGAGATGATGTTTGTAGGAGAATCAGAAGAAACACCTGCTTTCAACCAGCCTTCTCCACCAAGTAAGTGTTCTCTGTATTATATATCAAGGCCTCATCTGCTTAATAAAAAATGTTTTTTTTGTTTCTTTTTAAAAATAAAATCTTTCTCTTCACATTTAATCTTTTAAAAAAACAAGTTTGATCCACACACAGTTTCATGTGCTATAATTTTTAAGCCACTGACTGCCTTGTAGTCCTGCACTTCTTAATATAAAAAGGTGATGTAAATAATTATTACTGTGCTGTTTGTGAAGAACAACCTCAATTAAAAACACAAGCTTTCTACCAGCCTCCACCCCAGAGTAAGTATTCTTACACTCTCTTTCAATCTATTTGAGTTAGTTTTAAAACTCCCTACATGTAAGGTGGCTTTCTATTTTGTGCTAATGGCTCTATCATTTGGCTTTTAGGCTTCAAAATTTCACAGATTCACTACAGGACTAATGAGCAAACACACCCGCTAGTGGACATCTCTCTACATGGACAATAAAAAAATAATATATGATGTGGCCCAGCATATAGCAGAAGAGACAATAGAAATTCAAAATAAAATTCAGATTCTCATTTTTGTGACCGGCAGACCTTCCACTTAATATAGTTAGAAAATTATTGTCTAGTTTATTAAAAGAATTCCATGTGAGGGGATTGATTTACATCTTTTGAAATGTGATTGGTTGAAAGCAGAGTTAGGGTATCAATTAGGTTTAAATACTTCTTTATGCCTGTAATTTTTTAATGACATTTAAAATATTTGTATATTTCATTTTAAAGGTTGATTTGTGCGACACCCCTTCCATTATTTGTTGTTATAATATACCTACCCACATTTTTAGAAAGATGTGTTGTTGTCAATATGTTCAATAAAACCTTTAAGTTTGATTAAAATAAAAACTGCTTATTATTTAACAAAGGTTATGTCCAGCATAAAAGAAGACCTTAAAATCAATTAAAACTTTTTTTCTTTAATCGCAGCATCACTAACTGCACAATTTTTAAAAACAATGGCGATCACATAATTTAAGATGACAATCGCCTTTTTGAAGACAAGAGCAATTCGTTTTTTTTTTTTTTGGAAGATGAAATATCTTTTAAGGTAAATTATATATTTTTGGATATTTATTATTTCACAATGAGAGTTTGGAAGACTTTAAAAAGCGGAATTAAATGGTGAAAATTACCATGCTTGTTCTATTAGAGCTAAGGCTGCCCTCATGCAAAAAGGTGTATGCGAAGCAGATGATCCAGGTTTTGACAAAACTCTAACTGCAGTTCAGAAGAAAACAATAACATTAAAATATCACAAATTTTTTAAATTGTAGAAGAGGAATTTTTATATGATATTGGAGATTGTGAAAGAGCAAGTGAAGCATGGAATATTTTAGAAGGAATGCACATCAAATATGGATTGCTTCACATTTGGAATTATTGAGATATTTTTAATATTACAAAAACTAATGAAGAGAATCAATGAAGGACTATTTAGCAAGGATAATGGACGTCCACAGAAAACTGGAGAAAGGAGGACATGGTTTTAAGAATACAGAATTGGCACTCATAATGCTAATGGGGTTGCCCAAATCCTATTAACCAATGATCCTTAATTTGGAAAAAATGAAAAGCTTTCAACAAAATTTGTCAAAGTTAAGCTATTACTAGAAGAAAAGAGACAACTCAGACATAATACCATTAAAGAAGAAACCACCTCAAGGGCTTTTGTGATCAAAAAATAAAAACCAACAACTTTACATTAAGGAAGAAATTATCATCCTGCAGAGAAAATCCAAGACATTAGCACATCCCAAAATTATCAGAAGAATATTGTCGCGTATAAGACCTGAAAATACCTACAATCTCCGACAATAGATGGTGCTTTTGCCTGTTTCCGATCTGAAACTGGTGTGGGAATCGCTGACTGCTATAGTCCTGCTTCCTGGGGCATGTGTTTGTAAATACACTTTTATATTGGCCCTAGGAGGTAACACAATGTAAATACCCGTTGATTGTTATTCTAGTTATATGTAATTTGCAGTAGAAGTGACAATAAAAAAAAAAGGTGCTAGAAGTCTTGTGCCGGTTGCTGTTGTTACTCTCGCCATAGCCACATCGCTGCTGCTACTCTTCTGGTAAGTCTCTCGTGTCCCCCCACCAGTGGTAAGGCCGAGAAATATTGCCAGAGGAAAGGAGTTCCACTTGAGCGGTGGTTCTCGGATGTCTTTGGGTGCTCTGCATGGTAGAGCTGCAGAGGAAGAGCAACGGGAGCCCGGGTAGGTGATCCACGACAGAAGAAGCGGCATCGTCGCGAAGAACCAAAGGGGTCAGCCGCAATACTGGTGTCAGAAGTGGAATTCTTCCTCGTGGAAGTCACCAGGAGGCTCTTTTTGAGATTTTTTGGTTGCTGACAAAGGCCCATCGACGTGAAAGGCCAAGGGATGGCCTTCGAGCAGGACTCCCTAGCCGAGATCATCCAGAGGCTACAGGGACATCAGGAGGAGAGGGACGAGGCAAAGCGCCGTAGAGAGGAAGAAAGGCTTCTGATGGAAAAAGAATTTGAGGAAAGAAGGCTTCTTAGAAGAAAAGAGATATAACAGTTGTTGTCTCAAATGGAGGCTCATATACAGAAGGAGCCAAGTACGGCCCAGTCAACCTTGAGGAGTGATGTCGGCGAGGACCGGGGGCTGGAGGTCGAGCCGGGTCACATGGAGGAATTCCATAGAGTAGAAGGCCTGATTGTGGAACCTCCAGGACAGACCCTGAATCTGCTTCAGGCAGAGCCGTGAATGAAGTGGCCCCAGCAAAAGAAGCAGTGCCCTCGGGAGTAACGGTGCCGGCGAGAAAAGCGGATTTGGCGCGAAAAGCAGTACCAGCGAGAGAAGCGGTGCCAGCGAGCAATGCCGCGAGAGAAGTGGTCCCGGCAAGAGGAATGGTCCCGGCAAGAGAAGTGTTCTCAGCGAGAGAGGTGGTCCCGGCGAGAGAAGCAGTACCATCAAGCAATGCCACGAGAGAAGTAGTCCCGGCAAGAGGAGCGGTACTGGCGAGAGAATCGGTACTGGCATAAGAAGCGGTACCAGCATGAGAAGTGCCTCCGGCTTGAGAAGCGGCTCCGGCGAGGAAGGCGGCTCTAGCGAGATAGGCGGTTCCATCAAGAGAGATGCAGTTCTGGCAAGAGAAACGGCACCAGCAGGAGAAACATGACATCAAGGCAACAGGACTGATGGGACTGGATCGGGACGATCCGCCTTAAGGGGGGGGGGAAGTGTCGCATATAAGGCCTGAAATACCTACAACCTCCGCTAATAGATGGGGCTCTTGCCTGTTTCTGATCTGAAACTGGTGTGGGAATCGCCGACTGCTGTAGTCCTGCTTCCTGGGGCAAATGTTTGTAAATACACTTTTATATTGGCCCTAGGAGGTAACGCAATGTAAATACCCGTTGATTGCTATTCTAGTTAAAATGTAATTTGTAGTAGAAGTGACTGTTAGGTAGCGGAACGAGAATACTAGGAAAGTCCGCCACTTTTATATAACAATTTAAGTGTTCTGTCCAAGTAGATCCTCTCTACCTACTTTGCTGGAAAAATCAGAGATAAACTTCGTAAAATTATTTAATAGGCTCACTACTTGATTGCCCTAATATTTCAAAGAAGGAAGGTTAAACAATTAAAACAGTTAAAGCCAAAGGAACTAAAACAAGGACAGCGGCAATCCCAGCTGCTCACTCGAAGCGCACAAAGCCTCGTCTTCTTGGGGACTCCTCCTGCATTTGATGTTATCCTAGTTTTTATAGGAAACGCGCTGTACCTAATTTTAATCAGTGGAAGTCGATTTGCATAGATCTTTTCCTAAAGCCTAGTTTGCATAAAGTCTTCTTTCTTTTAATCTTGCAAAATTTGCCTAGGCTTTCTTACATACTCCCCACAAAATTATTGACAAATAATTTTCCCAAATTAGCATCCAACACTATCTTGGAATCGATTAGAAAATTCTTCCGAAAAATCCAACTCCATTGGGCAAAGACGTTGTACAGGTCTTATTACAATCCCGCCTCCTGTCTTTAATTTGGCAACTCGAACAATGCCATCCTTTCCTGGATACAGCTCTATAATTCTTCCCAATGGCCATTCAGTTCGTTTTCGCAAATCTGACCCAATGACAACAATGTCTCCAATTCGTAAGTTGTGACTATTCCTCCCTTTGTTCTTATTTATCAGATGAGACAAATATTCGAATCGAAAGCGATTTTTCAGTTCTCGTTCTAAGCTTTTTCTCCAGGCATAACTAAACTGTAGTCGGTCTTTTTCAGTTAAATCTCCTTCCGGGAATTTGATATTGCCCTTGCGACGTAAAAACATAGCAGGTGTCAAAGGTTGAGGGTCCTCCATTTCCTCTGAGATATACGTAAGAGGTCTTCCATTCATAATAGATTGAACTTCCTCAAGCATCTTTACTAGTTGCTCCTTTCTGAGAGTAGCCTTTCCTAAAGTTCTCTTCAACAAATTCTTCATAGAGCGAATTAAATGCTCCCACCAACCTCCCCACCAAGCCGCAAAAGGAGGATTAAATCTCCATTGTATAGGTCTAACGCAGTCGCTCTCTTGAAGCTTCTTCCAATCAATCTGTTGAAAAAAGTTATCAGTTCCAACAAAATTTCTTCCATTATCACTAAAAATCATTGTTGGACGTCCATATATTCTAATGAAACGTTCCAATGATTGAATAAAAGCTTTGGTGCTAAGTGAATTCACCAAATCCAAATGTACCGCTCGGTAAACACTGCAGGTATAAATGACCGTCCAGACTTTGGCTTGACCCTTTAGATACAATGGGCCTGTAAGATCGCGCGACTCCAATAATTTCAAAAACATTAGTAGTCATAATTCTTTCTCTAGGTAGAGGTACTTCTTCCGTTATAACAGACTTCGCTGTAAGTTTTCGACAAGTCACACATTGCCGTACTACCCTCTTTACTGCAATTCTACTCTGTAAAATCCAGTATTTTTCTCTGAGTTCATTCATCAAAAATAAAACTCCAGCATGACAAAATTTTAAATGATATTCTTCAATAAACTTTTTCACAAGAGGATGTTTTCTCGGAAGTAAAATAGGCGATTTGTAGTCTTCAAGATCTTCTCGAAAGGTAAGTCTAGTTTTGACCTGCAAAATTCCATCTTCGGAACGTTTAATCTGATATCCCCTCAAGTTATCTGGATTTGAAAAAGTCTCAACTTGAACGCTACGAATCAATTGTAATTCCGCCATCTTTAATTCTTCTGGAAGAAGTCTACCAAAGTGTTTTTCATTATTTCTCAGATTATAAATAAAACGCAAGATCCAACCCATAATTCGCACATATTGAGAGTACGTATAATCATATCTAACCTCTTGGATTACGTTGAAATTTATTAACACTGAATCCTGATTTATCTCTACGCTTGACTTTTTTCTTTCTTTATTGACTTGAATCTCGTCTATCATTTCTGTGGAAATCGGCCACTTGTTTTCCCTTTCATAAAGCCAATTCGGCCCCTCCCACCATTTAGATTGTAGAAGTTGAGACGGCGAACATCCTCTGAATGGTAGATCGGCAGGATTCCTCGTACCTTGAATATGACTTAGCAGTGGTTCTCGGAGGTCCTTGGGTGCTCTGCAGGGTACAGCTGCAGAGGGAGAACAACGAGAGCCCGGGGTAGGTGATCCACGAAGGAGGAAGCGGCGTAGTCGCAAAGAACCGGAGGGGTCAGCCGTGACAATATTAAACCTAGAACTGTCAAATGTTTTGCTGTGGAAAAAAGCTCTTTTCACTTAAAATAAAGAAAAAGAAAAGAGATTGTCTTCTAATCCTGATGGAGGCTAAAAAAAAAAGGCACTTTTCTTCAAGGAAAGTAACAGAGAATCACATTTATGGTAGTTTAACATTGGAGCAACAGAATACATGTTATCTGATAGAAGCAAGCTATAACCAATATTCAGGAAATCTCCTCAGTAGTAGAAACTGCAAATAAACAGTTAATTCATGTTAAGGAAATGGGGGATATTACATAAAGGTACATAACAAAAATGATGGCGGAAGTCTTGAAGAATATTTTCATTATTCCCGTGTGAAATTGAAGGGAATTTATTATCTGTTGAAGGATTGAGAAACTTGGCAACACTGTTGTTTAAAAAATGGAAAAGTCAAGATATTAGGCTGACAAGGTGAACTATTGGTTGAAGATTTTTTTTTTTAAGAATTCAATAATTGTGCCAGGATTACCAAAGTTAGAGAAGACATTTTTAACAGACGTTTATGACATCTAAATAAGGAAGCTGAGGCAAAAAATAATATTGGAGAAAAAAGGAGTGACAACCAATGTAGTGTGCATGGAATTCAAGATGAAGAAATTGCCTTTTTCTATTTCTCATTATAAGGACAAAAGGGCTTCTTTTCCCCTATAACTAATCCATTAATTGGTTGGTCCCATTAATCCAAGGTCCAAGAGAGGATCAAACTACATTGTTTCATTTATTGACAATTTCTCCCACCACACCATGGTCAATTTCATGAAAAATCAAAATTAAGTATTTGAAAATTTAAGGAATATAAGAGCTTTGTAGAAATCTTTCACGAAAGAAGATTCAAGACAATGGGAATTATGGGAAAGAATATTAAACTTTGGATTTGACTGGCTTCTTATCAAAAATGGCATCAGAAGACAGTTATCTGTTCCAAGAACTCCTCAACAAAATGGATTGTCTGGACGAATGAACCAAACACTGTTACATATTGCTAGATGCTTATTGACAGTATCGGGTATTCCATTTTCCTTTTGGGGAGACGCAATCCACACAGCTTGTTATTTGAGAAATAAGACTCCTAAGTAAAGCAATTGACAACAAAATTAATGAAGATAGTCCAAAATAGGATATCTTTAGGTATTTGGATGCAAATCTTGGTGCAGCATTGATGATCGCCGTCGCAAGTCTGAATTCAGTCCCTAGGCTAGAGAGTGTGTACTCATAGGATAATCTGGAAGGGACTACTGAATATAAAATATGAGATTTCAGAAATGACAAAATATATAAGTAAAATTTTTCTAAGAACATTTTTACTTGTAAGAAACTAATGATCCAAATACAAGTTTTGAACTGAATCAGAAAAAGAGGAAAACTTTTATAATGAACAACTGATTCATCAGAGAGAAGATCTGTAAACTGAGGTAAAGTTTAGTTCAAGAACTAAGTTGGAGCACACACACAAGACTCAAATAAAGATGAACTATCACAATCTTTGCGTTGTTCGGAAATAATAAAAAAAAAAAAAAAGGAGAAGAAACCAAAATCAAATGCAACATCATGAAGAATCCTCAACTCAGTATAGAAGAACCAAGTACCATTCAAGAAGCACTTTGTGGGCCTGAAGCTACAAATTCCACTTCAAGGAGAAGTGGAAATCAAGGACTTAGTGAAGTGAGCGATCTGTATCTCTGTAAGGATAAAATGAAATAAAGATTCAAATCTGGAACTTGATCAGACTTATTACATTGAAGAAATCCTTAAGGATTATGGAATGGAGAATTCAAAAGAAGCCTCAATGCCTTTAGATCATAGAATGTTTACAGAAGAGCCTGAAGGAAAAGAAGCATGCCGTGCCCCATATCAACGGGCTATTGAAAATTTGCTTTGGCTAGCAGGAATGACAAAGCGTTGTATCTTACCTTAGCAAGTTTAATAGTTGCCCCTTGCAACGTTGGAATGCTGTAAAGCATCTCTTGAGATATTTAAAGAAGACCAAGGATATCAAATTAGTATTCAGAAAAACTGGAAAGAAATTAGTAGCTTTTACAGATGCAGACTGGGGCAGTGATAAAGACAGGAAATCCTATAGTGGATACATCTTTGTGTTGGGCGAAGCCGCCAACTCCTGGTGCAGCAGCTAACAAAAATGCATCGCTCTCTCAGCAATAGAAGCCTAATATTATGCAATGTGTGAAGTAGCAAAGGAAGCTCTGTGGTTCACAAGTTTTACGGAAGAAATTGAAATTGGTGATTTTATGGAATCTCCTTTGAAAATACTTATAGACAATCAAGGTGCTATGTTCCTTGCTGAAAATGAAGTGGTATCAGAAAGAAGTAAACACATTGACATTCGACATTTTTTATCAGAGATATAATCAAGTAAGGGAAGCTGAGTTTTATTTTTTCCAACAAAAAAAAAGGAGAATCCTGCAGATCTATTCACAAAGAACTTGAAGGCTCCTGCACTCCAGCAGAACTATACAAACCTTGAACTTTTAATGTAAATCATAGACAAGGAGGGATGTTGAAATTTTTCTTATGCCTGTAATTTTTTAATGACGTTTAAAATATTTGTATATTGATTTTATTAAATTAAATTTTATTGCCAAATATCGTTGAAATTTTACACAAATAAATTTACTGGCAATGCGTTTCTTTTAAATATCATCAAATAAGTCTGTAGAGATAATATTTGATGATATTTAAAAGAAACGCATTGCCAGTAAATTTATTTGTGTAAAATATTGATTTTATATAAGTTGATCTGGCACCCTTCCATTATTCCGTTGTTGTTATAATATACCTAGCCACTATGTTCAATAAAACATGCTTGATTAAAATAAAACCTCTGCTTATTATTTAACAAATTATATTATGAAAACCTACCAAGTTAGTAGTACATATATTAAAGTTGTCACACAATGATTATCTTTAAACCTTGCTTTAGCACACTTAATTTCAATATAACAGAATATCTTTTTTACATAATCAAAAGTAAAATTTTTACTAATTAGCTGCCCTTTGCTAACAGGACACATCTTTGGCTCTGCAACAAAGTGTCCTTTACAAAGAGATTCTACTGTATCAAGACGCTTTTGACAATTTTAACATTGTCAAAAGAAAAATTTAGCTTTACTATAATTTTATCATCTTGCATATTAATTTAGAAATTTTAATAAAGAGATCATATTTTATATTTTAAAAATAGAGAAGTAAAGCAATCTCTGTTGTTCGTGAAGGACAATCAGAACAACAGATTCAAGCAAAGACTGCGCCACAATGCCATCCTCCACCACAAAGTAAGTATGAAGCCAGTCAACAAAGGTTAAACTTTATAATGATAGGGTAAACATTTTATATATACTGTGTAATATTTAATACAGCAGACTTCAACCATTTTTCATAATCACCAATAAGCCTATTTACTATAATTCAACACTGATTAAAATTCTAGCTCTTTTGAGTGGGTGTTGAATTAAACAATTTAGACTGGGCTTGATGAAAATTATTATGCAAAGGAAATAAAATATTTTATTTAAAACTATATAAAGGTGTATGTGAACAATAATTGCAAACAATTATATATATACATTATATGGGCAATTATGATGTTGATTAATAGTAATAAGATTCCTTTTTTGTTACATTTTATAATAGCTTTTACACATCTGTCTTTCCATTTATTATTTTAGAAATTTTAAAAAAAGAGATCAAATGTTATATTTCAAAAATAGAGAAGTAAAGCAATCACTGTTGTTCGTGAAGGACAATCAGAACAACAGATTCAAGCAAAGACTGCAGCACAATGCCATCCTCCACCACAAAGTAAGTATTCTTCCACTCTCTCTCTTTCACATTTTTTATATTACACTTTATAATAATAGGGAAAACATTTTATATATACCGTGTAATCTTTAATTCAGCAGACTTCAAACATTTTTCATAATCACCAATAAGCCTATTTACTTTAACTTGCTATAATTCAACACTGATTGAATTTTAGCTCTTTTTGAGTGGGTGTTGAATTAAACAATTTAGACTGGGCTTGATGAAAATTATTATGCAAAGGCAATAATATATATTTTATTTAAAATAATATAAAGGTACGAACAATAATTGCAAACAATTTTATATATAATTATATGGGAAATTATGATGTTGATTAATAGTAATAAGATTCCTTTTTTTGTTACATTTTTTAATAGCTTTTACAAATCTGTTTTCCATTTATTATTTTAGAAATTTTAATAAAGAGATCATATTTTATATTTTAAAAATAGAGAAGTAAAGCAATCACTGTTGTTCGTGAAGGACAATCAGAACAACAGATTCAAGCAAAGACTGCAGCACAATGCCATCCTCCACCACAAAGTAAGTATTCTTCCACTCTCTCTCTTTATTTTTATATTAAACTTTATAATGATAGGGTAAACATTTTATATATACTGTGTAGCTTTTAATTCAGAAGACTTCAACCATTTTTCATAATCCCCAATAAGCCTATTTACTTTAATTTACTATAATTCAACACTGATCAAAATTCTAGCTCTTTTGAGTGGGTTTTGATTAAACAATTTAGACTGAGCCTCAGGAAAATTATGATGAAAAAAGGCAATAAAATATATTTTATTTAAAACTACCTAAAAGTGTATGTGAACAATAATTACAATTATATATATACATTATATGGGCAATTATGATGTTGATTAATAGTGATCAGATTCCTTTTTTGTTACATTTTATAATAGCTTTTACACATCTGTCTTTCAATCTCTTTTCTGCAAACTATTACAACACCAATTAGCAATCTACATAATCTGCAGATGTGTAGAATTGAATTAATTCAAGTATGAAATGATTGATGGCATGGAGTGTATATAGAAGATGAAGCTGTGTTTATGCTAAGACACTAAGACAAACACAATATACAATCAAAATAATTGTAATAAATTTATTTATTAAGATAAAATAACAAGCTTTTAAGTGTTAGCTCATCAGGCCAATTATTTTTCAAATGCCTACAGTATATATATAGGTGTAGAAGAAATTTACATATTTAAAAAGTTTTGCTAAAATCTAAAATATTATAAATTTTTATCCTAAAAACTGATTTATTTATACTAAATAAAAAGGAAATAACTTTGAAAGACAGGCTAAGAAAAATTAATGAAATATATATTTGCAATAATATATTTTAATATACATTAGATTTTCATATGTGCCATAATTATAAATAGTATAACAGCTCCAAAATGTAGATACAATTTAACGCATTAGCTTGGCCATCATGTAATACAAAATAAGATAATAAAGTTTAATTGAGAGTCTGCCGCATCTAAAACAGGATGGAGTCCGATTATGGAAATCATTTGTTTTATTTCCGCCCCCATTCCAACAAATGGCCGGACAATAGCAGATCATCTTTCTCTCACATGTAGATCACACCCTCCTGGGCCTTGTCCGCGTCTTAAGCACTGGCCTCTCTCTGAAATGACATCCAACCTGTCTTGTCCTTTTGTGTTACCCATTGACGCTTAAAAACCACTTTAGGCCCCATGACTGCATAACCTGCCTACCACATATATTTTAAAATTAAAATAATAAAAATAATTGATTAAGAAAATGTGTGTAGACAGTTAATAACTTCCCGGGTAAAATACTATGGATTTATCTCTGCATGGTATGTGTTGATATTGCTGAGGTATTTCAATTCTTCGGTTCATATATACTGCTATTGCTTTTTGGTATTTATGATTCCAGAATGAGTATTATATTGTCGTGTATATGAGCCTTCAAATCACCTACAGTCTCCGCCAATAGATGGTGCTTTCACCTAATTCCAGTCTGGAGGTAATGTGGGAATTGTCGACTGCTGTAGTCCGGTTTCCTGGGGCAAATGTTTGTAAATACACATTTATATTGGCCCTAGGAGGTAACGTAATGTAAATACCCATTGATTGTTATTCTAGTTATATGTAATGTGTAGTAGAAATGACAAAAGAGGAGGAATGTTAGAAGTTTTGGTGCCGGTTGCTGTTGTTACTCTCGCCAACGCCTTAGTCGCTACTCTTCTGGTAAGTCTTTTGTGTTTCCCCACCAGTGGTAAGGCCGAGAGATACTGCCAGAAGAAAGGAGATCCACTCGAGTAGTGGTTCTCGGAGGTCTTTGGGTGGTCTGCAGGGTAGGGCTGCAGAGGAGAAGCAACGGGAGCCCGGGGCAGGTGATCCATGATGGAGGAAGCGGCGTAGTCGCGAAGAACCGGAGGGGTCACACGCAACACTGGTGTCAGAAGTGGGATTCTTCCTCGTGAAGTTCCCCAGGGGCCTATATGAAATTTTCAGTTGCTGACAAAGGCCCATTAATGTGAGAGACCAAGGGATGGCCTTGGAGCAGGGCTCGCTGGCCGAGATCTTCCGGATAAAAATTAATCATCAGGAGGAGAGGGACGAAGCAAAGCACCATAGAGAAGAAGAATGGCTACTTTTAGAAAAAGAAAGAGAGAAGAGAAGGTGCCATAGAGAGGAAGAAAAGCTTATTATGGAGAAAGAAAGCGAGGAAAAAAGGCGTCTTATAAGAAAAGAGATACAGCAGCTACTTTCTCAAATGGAGGCCCGTTTACAGAGGGAGACAAGTACAGACCACCTTGGGGGGTTGATGTCAGTGAGGGCCAGGCGGAGTCCCAAAGGCTGGAGGTTGAGCCGGCCTACATGGAGGATGTCCATAGAGCAGAAGGCCAGATTGTGGCACTTCAAGGACCGACCCTGAATCTGCTTCAGACAGAGTCGTGAATGAGGCGGTCTCAGTGAAAGAAGTGGTGGTAGCAACAGGAGCATTCCTGGCAAGAGAAGCCATGTCGGCGAGAGAAGCGGCTTTGGCGTGAAAAGCGGTACTGGCAAGAGAAACGGTACTGGTGAGCAATGCCGCGATAGAGGCAGTCCTGGCGAGAGGAGTGGTGCTGGCGAGATAAGCGGGTTTGGCGTGAAAAGCGGTACCAGCGAGAGAAGCAGTACTGGCTAGAGAAGCAGTACTGGCATGAGAAGAGCTTCCAGCATGAGAAGCGGCACCGGCGAAAGGGGCGACTCCAGTGAGAGAGGCGGTTCCAGCGAGAAAGGTGGTTCCAGCGAGAGAGGCGGCTCCGGCGAAAGAGGTGGCTCAGGCGAGAAAGGCGGTTCTAGAAAGAGAGATGTGGTTCCGGCAAGAGAAGTGGCACCAGCGAGAGAAACGTGCTATCAAGGCGACAGGATCGATGGGACCAGATCGGGATGATCCGCCTTAGGGGGGAGGCAGTGTCGTGTATATGAGCCTTCAAAATACCTACAGCCTCCGCCAATAGATGGCGCTTTCGCCTATTTCCGGTATGGAGGTAATGTGGAAATCGCCGACTGTTGTAGTCCTGTTTCCTGGGGCAAATGTTTGTAAATACACGTTTATATTGGCCCTAGGAGGTAATGTAATGTAAATACCCATTGATTGTTATTCTAGTTATATGTAATGTGTAGTAGAGAAATGACAATAAAGGAGGAGTGTTAGAAGTCTTGGTGCCGGTTGCTGTTGTGACACTCCCACGAACGCCAGTCGTTACTCTTCTATTAAGTCTCTCGTGTCCCCCCACCAGTGGTAAGGCCGAGAGATACTGCCAGAGGAAAATAGATCCATTTGAGTGGTGGTTCTCGGAGGTCTTTGGGTGGTCTGCAGGGTAGGGCTGCAGAGGAGAGCATCGGAAGCCCGGGGCAGGTGATCCACGACTGAGGAAGCGGCGTAGTCGCGAAGGAACCAGAGGGGTCAAGCGCGACAATATATTTAAGATATACTTTGGAAATAATATTTTGCATCCTATAGGTTAAATTGATGACTGGTGGATTCTTCATGCTGATATATTAATGATCTATTGTCATGATTTTTAATTTTACGGATGTTTTTTTAATTCTGGTGGTGACCGATTGACATGTTTCTCCTATATATTACTGTTGGCAGGATATTAAATATATGGTATCATGATGGTTTCCAGGTTCTATATCAATGTGGGATTTAGTAATGAGATTTTTTATGATTTGACCTATGGATTGAGAGTTGCCGAATAAGCATTTTATGCAGAATTTTCTCAATTCATGAGCCATTTTTTTTATTGGTTGGAGAATATTTTAGGTAACAATTGATTTGATATACTGTCTGATTTTTGAGGATAAATTCGTTGTAGCTGTGCTTCTTTATGAATTCTAGTGGAAATCTGGACTTTTGCAGGTTTTGAATGATATTGAGCTTGTCTAATATTTTGAAAACAGGTAGAGAGCATTGCATAGTAATTATTTTAGTTTGTGTTTTCACTATTGATATTTTATGACCTAATAATTGGACCAAAGGAATTTAAACTAAGATGGTTCTATTTATATTTTTGTAATAAACAGTAGAATAAAATCTTCGGTTCTAAATATGAGTATATATAGAAAAAAGGCAATGCAGCTTTGGTTTCTGTGTTCATTGTGAATTTAATCTAGGGGTTGTAACTGTTCAAAGTGTTTAAAATTTGATGTTCTGTATCTTTCAAATTCGCAAAAAATATATCATCTATATACCAGTACCATTTTTTATGTCCAATTCTTCAAAGCTATTGATCCATATATCTAATTTCAACATGACTATTTCTGCAGCTATTAATGATAATGAGCTACCCATAGAGTAACCACAAAATCTGCGTTGATAAATTCCATCTTCAAATTTAAAATTTATCATTGTGTGTGTGTGAGAGAGGCAGCGATGGAATAAAGTTATGACTCAATTGCTTTCTATGGCATAAGTCGAACTTTGTCTTAGTATGTCCTTAAGATTACCTAATAAGTGGAGGGGTAGCCTAAGAAATAAGGATATATCAAAGGAACCAATTATGCATCCTTGTTTTAAATTTATTGTTATAAAATAAGATATGTTACTAATGGAATAGAGGTTGGCAGAACGAATCACAGATGTTAGGTATGAGGTCAGGAATCTGAATAAGGGCATAGCTGGTGAAAGAAAATATGCAATTATTGGTCTGAGTGGGATGTTCTCTTTGTGAATTTTAGATAGGCTGTAGATGTATGGGATTCGATTTGGTTTTACTGTGAATTTCTTCATTTAGACGTCTTTTATTAGTTTTTTTTTCTGTAAGGCTGTCAGTGTTCTCCTAAATAAGGCAACAGTTCTTGAAATGGTGACTGCTTTGATCTGTTTGAATTCATCAATGTCTTCAAGAATGTTATGTAGAAAGTGCTTATGTAAGAAAGTACTAACTACCCACCATGATTATCATGGCCTGTACCACGTGTACTAGGGATAAGCAAAAAAAAAGAATGTTATGGATTTTCTTAGAATAATCAGATTTGCTCATGATAACAGTGGTGACACCTTTGTCAGATTTAGTAATAACCAGATTTGTATTTTTCTTGAGTTGTTTGATGGCGATAATTTCATCTCTTCTAAGTTTAGTATTTTCCTTACTTCCTATGCTGAAAATTCTGCAGGCAACTAAGTTTTAACATTAAATAATTATCCGTTCGACTGGGGATCCTAAACTTTAGTCCTTTTTTTAGAACATCCTTAGAGTTATCTGAAAGCTTGGTATTGGTGAGATTTAATATTGAATTTGAAAGACTTGTATGGGAATGCGAATTTCTTAGACCAATGTTGAAATTTACTTTCATGCTTCCTGTTAATATAAATATCCTGTTTTTGCCTAATGTGGTGGTTACTATAATGAGTTCTGTCAAATTGGTCATGGGGAGTTTATCAGACACCAAGGCTATTAGTTGCTTAATAAAGTTTTACTAAGGAATCTGATTTTTTACGATCATAAAATTAATCGCTTTAATTATTAATAGATGAATTTTAATACCTACCCTTTTTTATAGCCCTCATATGTTTCCATAATGGTAACATTTTTTTGGATGAAGTTTGTTGAATAATTAAGTTGGAAAGACCTAAATGAGAAATAGTCATTCAACAAAAATGAAGAAATATCTAAATGAGTAAAATAAAAGTAAAGAGAAATCATGCAGCAACATAAAACTGATATAAAAATCAAATAAGTGAAATTTTGTAACTGATTAAATTGGGATGTTTATTTTAAAGCACATTTTTTTATATTTATTCTTAATGAATTTTAGTCTTAATAAAATATAATTTATATAATTAATATTATTTATTTTTAAAAAGGATTTTAATTCTATATGCACTCAGGTAAAATTTAATTCGAGGGAAAAACCTGGTGTTTTCCAGGTTATTATCTTGTATTCATAAAAAAGAAGATAAAACTCCAAAAAAAAAACTAAGACATTCATTAATTACAAGCATTTTGATGCATTTATTATTATACAATCCACATTTTTGTGCCAAATTCTTATTTTTTTATTATTTAATATTTATCTCTAGTATTAGTTGAAGTTGATTTTAGTGAGATTAATACTGATATTTATCATCTTTTTATATTTCATCTATTCTGTTTCACCTATTTATACCAAACACCATTTGAAATTTTTTTATTGTTGTTGAAAAATATTCAGTTAATATAATTCCCATTTTCACATATATACATTTTTATACGTTTCAATAATGATAGCACATTCTTTCAATAGAATAGGAATATATCAACCACTACTAGTGTACTGTTTGTGAAGGACAACAACAACAAAGAACCCAAGCAAAGACTGTAGCAAAGACTCTCTACCAACCTCCACCACAAAGTAAGTATTTTTCCACTTTCCCTTTCTATTATTTGTTATACTACTCTAAATTTCTATTTGTGAATTAGATTTATATCTACCCAAATGTATATAATATATAATGTATAATATAAAAAAAAAATTCTGTTTCACCTATTTATACCAAACACCTTTGAAATATTATATTGTGGTCAAAAAATTCAATTAATATAATTCCCACTTTCGCATATATACATTTTTATACGTTTTAATTATGAGAGCACATTCTTTAAATAGAATAGGAATATATCAACCACTACTAGTGTACTGTTTGTGAAGGACAACAACAACAAAGAACCCAAGCAGAGACTGTAGCAAAGACTCTCTACCAACCTCCACCACAAAGTAAGTATTTTTCCACTCTCCCTTTCATTATTTGTTATACTACTCTAAATTTCTATTTGTGAATTAGATTTATATCTACCCAAATGTATATTATATATAATGTATAATATAAAAAAAATTCTGTTTCACCTATTTATTTGAAATATTATATTGATGTCAAAAAATTCAATTAATATAATTCCCACTTTCGCATATATGCATTTTTATGCGTTTTAATTATGATAGCACATTCTTTAAATAGAATAGGAATATATCAACCACTACTAGTGTACTGTTTGTGAAGGACAACAACAACAAAGAACCCAAGCAGAGACTGTAGCAAAGACTCTCTACCAACCTCCACCACAAAGTAAGTATTTTTCCACTCTCCCCTTCTATTTATGTATAGAATGGTTATCTTATGTGTGCTGGTGCCTTCATTATTTTTTTCATGCAAATCCATAACTGGTATATAATTGACACATATAGGTTTAGAATTTACTATTTTTGAAATATAATATCTTATATACCTTATTCTAGCCTTTTTAGTGTTATTTTACCAGTCCTATTGCTAATATATAACTATTTGCTCAGATTTTTTCCGCCCAAAATAGGGAGGTTAGTCTTATATTTGAATATTTTTAAATTCTGGGGTCAAATTCTTTTTATAAACAAACCAGCATTTTTCTATCACAAAATATGTAAACGTTTATCATTTTTTTAAATTATTAGCCTTAATTTTAAACTGCATCTTCATATATACATCTCCCCTTTAATTGTTAAATTCATCTTTTTTAATCAGTAGTTTTTATTTATAAAAATGTTTGAAAAAGTGGCCTTTGAACTTTCCTTTAATTCACATATTTCCTGTCTTCGCCCCTATTCTGCTCAAATTAATATTTCGCTGAAAGAATCTTGTTTCTGCCTACTAAAAAAGATTGTTTGGCTTCACCAGTCTTCTGCTTGTGAGAATATTCTGCGAAAGAATTTTGTTTCTGCCCATCAAGCACGATGCAGAAATATTATCATCTTAGTCTAAAATATAACAAAAATAGATTAGTACATGGTTAATTTTAATTTTGGTTAGTTGAAATTGTTGTAAATTTCAGCCAGATTAATTAAATATTAAAGAAACACATAAAGAAGGACAAATAAATGAATGAACATACATACGTTGATTTATATATATGTCATAATTTGTATATAACTAGATGTAACCCCACCACAATATATGCAATGTATGATCCAAAAAGGTTTTAATAAAAGCTAGGCCTAGCGAACTGGAAGAGAAGCCATCACAGAGAATCCATTACCAGGTTTTCATTATCCAGGAAGCAAAAGTTATTACCCAGGAACTAATAAAAAACTAAGTTCAAAGACCTTCTTCTTCCGGGTCCCTGAAAATCATGAGACGAACATTAGAAGCACCAATATCCAATGAGAGTCCAGTAGGAATAGCTAACAGCCAACCGACAGTCGCCACGAGACGATATTCAACCATTGAGAGCACTAGAGAGTTAACGAGTTAAATCTCGGACTCAAGTTTGTCAGTTGGGAGCACGCCACCACCAGAAGCAGTACGCTTAACCCCTTCTCGCTCAGGTCACCTCTATGTTCAGTATGTGAGTAGCCACTCCATTAGTCAAAAACTCTTCTCTCCCTTAATCGCTGGTCCTATATTTCAATCCCATTTCTGTGTCCTTCTCGTTATTTTTCCCCTGTGAGAAAACCTACCATTTCAGCCAAACGACTGTGCCAACAATCACCACCACGTCAACCACCTCAAGTAAGTCAACAGGGTGTTACAACAACCAATCCAAACAACCAACCAACCAATCCCGAAAAAAGTAAAATATTATAGTGAGTCGACAAGATTAATCCGAATATTATAGAGAGTCGACAGGATATTTAAAATGGAAAACGAGCGAGAACAAGAAGCGAAACAGAGCGGCAACGTAACCAGAGGGGAGAGAGAGGAGATCACGCGCCGCACCCTAGCAGAGATTTTACTTCAGTTGACCGTCACCCTCACGCAAGCAAGATCGACCGGACACGCGGAGACGGACCGATGTGACATACGCCGCCCACTGACTCTTCCGAGCCACCGACCGGGAGATGGACGGAGCCACCCCTGCCAGGTTACCTGACTACCTGCCGCGCCACCCCGAGAAGCCACCACCCACCATGCCGGACCCATACGCCAACAACCCAAGAAAAACAAGTATGCGGACTGCACCATACAAACAAACTCAACACACGAGCGCGCAGGCAGTGCAAACAGCCCCACCTCCACAGCACGCCCAGCGCCCCACACCTCCACAGCACGCCCAAGACGCCCCAGCCTTTCGCCAACCAGGTAGGAAGGCACCAACCCCTTTTCGTCAGCCAACTGACAATGAAACTGTCCCTAACCCCTGAACTGTCACCCCCCTTTTCTAATTGACACAGGCGCTAGCTTGAACATAGTGCCCTATAACCTCGATAAGATTTTAAAAATTAACCTCCCTCAATTAAAGCTTAAAAAACAGTCCATAGACCTACAGGCCATAAACGGTCTTGTACCGACCATAGGTAAAATAACCCCCCCCCCCTGACAATAGGTAAATTAACCAAAAGAGAGAATTTCCATGTGGTGGAAACACCTCTACCATTTGGAATTCTCGGAATAGACAACCTCCGAAAATTTAAACTAACAATAGACTTCAACCAAGGCATGTGGCAAGGCTATGTTCCAACTTGCCGCCCCTTTGCTCCCAACCACCTACCGCTTTACTCACCTAACCAATGAATGCACCTATTGGGAATGCCAAGCGGAGTCACAAAGGACTCACAATGCACACAAACCTTCCGCACGTGGCACCCAATGTGCGCATCCATTGGTCAAAACCCAATTGCCAACATGCCAATCTAGTCACGCGCACGCACAACACAAATTTTTCACTAAGGCCAATTGCCTTTATTATAAGTCCTCAATGCACAAGGCCACAACGGCCCCAACTCACAACAACAATGCCCAGACAGTGTCCATCCAACAGGACAGCTCACACACAAAAACACACTAGACCACACGTCATCACACAACAGTCACACGCGCAAACATCGCAACAAGCGCGACACTCGCACCAAAAGGCGACAACAACACCACGCAGACACATGCACAATCACTGCCAGTACAACCACACCATGTACATGAAACAAACAATTCACGCCATCCAACAACCACACAATCGCAAAACATTGCGATCTTTCTTAAACGCTGTGAATGCTTATAAAAAGTTCATTCCAGACTACGCCCGATGGGGACGCCACTTAACAACCTTTCCAAAAGGGATGCCACGTGGGTCTGGGATGACAAATGCCAGAAAGCGTTCACTAGCCTGAAAGAAAGCCTCACAACACACCCCATTTTACACCTTTACCGAGAAGGTCTGCCATGCCAGGTGTACTGTGACGCCTTAACACTCGGCATCGCAGGCATCCTCAAACAGGTCTACCCTGATGGGAAAATCTACCCAGTCCAGTATTTCAGCCGCTCCCTGCGTTCACACGAACGGAACTATTCCATCTCTGAACTAGAATGCCTAGCAATCGTTGAGAGTGTGGATAAGTTCCGCATCTGTTTGATGGACAGAAAATTTACTATATTTTCTGACCATCACGCATTGCCAATGCTGAAAACGGTCAAAAACCCGTCAGGCAGAATATTTTGATGGAGATTAAGGCTATCGAGATACGAATATGAGGTTCGTTACATAAACGGAGTACAACAATATGAAACGGACGTCATAACTCGTAACCCGTTCTGTGGTTTCTCAGACGCCTCCCTCATTAAGAACCATCAGCCTTCCCCATCGGGAAATTCTAGCTTGACCATTGATCACAACGGACTTCATACCATTTCCCGCAAAGGTGTAACCAAAATCATGATTCCCAAAACACTCACCAACAAACTACTACAAACAGTACACACTCAGTACAACCATCCAAACATCTCAAAGATGACGAGACTCATCTCCGCTCAATATTATTGGCAGAACATGTCACAAGACATTGCCCAACAGGTAAAAACTTGTCCAACCTGCCAATT
Organism: Cordylochernes scorpioides; assembly: GCA_030710605.1. Lineage (NCBI taxonomy): Eukaryota > Metazoa > Arthropoda > Arachnida > Pseudoscorpiones > Chernetidae > Cordylochernes > Cordylochernes scorpioides. The sequence goes on along the minus strand of CP092864.1, from coordinate 22,411,307 downwards.
GACAAAACGTATCGATAGACCCAACCAACCTCTCCAAAGAGACACCGATACAGTCCACATAAACAAACTTAAACTATTCACAGAAAACATCCAATATATAACACCACCCACAATCAAGATACACCATTTACAACATAATGATAATAACACGTTTCCATTTAGACACCTCACACCCGAACTTTTTCCAGCGGAGCCGTTGACAATCAAACCAACAAACAGCGAGCCTTTCAATCATTTAGATCCCACCATTTTTACCAAAACTCGATTTACACCACTCACCCATAATAACAAAGAACGCGACATCGCCCATCCACAGGTACATCTAATTCCAAGTTCGCCACAACCCATAGAAGTACAACACGATACCCAAAAAACCCAACTCGTGGAGAAGACATGGGAGAAAATGTGCCAATTTCCCATTTTTCACTTAATATTTTTTATCTGTCTTCTAATTATGCCCTATAAATTCGCCCCATTTACCATAGTAATCTACCTTGGACTATATACCCAGCAGCCCCAAAAACTGTACCAATTACAGGAAAAAATCTTCCATATAGGAAGTACTGTCTACACATTTGTCGCACTTATATTGGGTATCCTAAAAGCCATCTTCCATATAGGCAGTGCAATTTTTGAATTTCTAACTCTTATATGGGAAATAATAGAAAACTTCCAGAGAACAATTAGGGCGCCCCAACCAACCTAATTAAGAAGGTCCAGCGGGCGTGACACCACCCGGATCAATTAGGCGGCAGGAAGGATCAATTACAGAAGGGGGATAGATTTAGAACTCCCCAAGCCGGCCTCATGCAGTTTCGCTCAAGTTGGACAGATTTAGAACCCCCGAGTGGCCCCTCGCATGTCCGGTAATTCGATCAAGATCACCGTGTTCCCCCACGTCCGCCATTTTAACGGTCACCAAATTGGATCCATTTCAACACGAGCTCACATCCCGATTCTTACATAAACTTTTAATTATATTAAAATCATTATATATTATTAAACAAATTCAATTCTCAAAACACATTCACAACGAGCTTACATATCGATTCTTACAAAACACATTTAGTGATATTAATATCATCATATTAATATTATATTAATAAACAAATTTAATTCTCGAAAAATTCCAATGAATTACAAAACCTCTATTCTTCTCCCAAAACTTCCAAAAAACTTTTACATTTACCCACACTAGGCACGTATCCAACACACACAAACACAACAGACCTTAGGATTTTGACAACACATAAAATTCATTTTTTACATTTCTCACAATAAACTTATAACATTTCCAAACAACATTCCAAATGAATTGCCAACCAAATTCGATTATTTTACTAACATTTCTAAACAATATTACATGTCACCCACATTAAACAAGCACACAACACTCACGACCAATACACAAAATTCAGATCTCAAGGTTAAATACGAACAAAAGCACGCACATTACCACTTAAAGGATAGGAAAAATTAGGTAGCAAAGCTTTCGAGCTTACGTTTCTTCCGAAAGGAATAAACAACCACTTTAAAAGGGTCGAGGACACTCCTCAAACCCTGTATTCAAAGATCCGATTCCGGTTACGACCTCCCGATAACGAAGTGGATATCGGGCGAGCATATCTTAAGTGCCCTAGGGAAAGGCATGAAAATCTCTAGAACGCATTAAGGCTCGGGACAAATTAACATAATACACTCGGCCTTGAGATCTTGAAGACAATACAACCCCAAACACACCACAACCAATACAAATACACACTTAAGGTTAGCGAGATTCCTGTGTCTCCTGTAAACACAATGTAAGCATACTTTTGGGAAAGATCATGTTTCTACCCACGAGTCGTACAGGGACAAAAAATCTACAAGGCAATTAAAAAGGACGCGCCGCATGACATAGATTTTGTCATGTAACTTTTATCATTAGAGATCCTGCGAATCTCTCTATGTACATTGTGTTTTCTTACACCATTCATTTATTTTATTTTTTTTAATCTTTGAAATCAAAATGCCTAATCAAATATTTACCATTTATATAACAACTTCTTTTTTTATTTTGTTTATAAACCAATTACTTGTTCAACCACTAAACAAATTTTTCTCAACGAAAACTCACTGGTTTTCTTTTAATTTTCTATTTTTTTTTATTTTTGATTTCCAAAAGCCTTAATAAAAAAATTCCCTCGATTTTAATTTTCCCTATCTCTAGCTGAATTATTTAGGCGCCTTTTCCTTTTTTTTTCACTCAACAATGCTACAAAGCGCATTCACTTTGATTTCTCACAACTAAATTTTATTTTTGATTTCTCAAAAGCCCTAATAGAAAAATTCCCTCGATTTTAGTTCCCCATCTCGAGCTGAATTATTTAGGCACCTTTTTCTTTTTTTTTTTTTTACTCAACAATGCACCATAGCATTCACTTTGATTTCTTATAATTAAATATTTTGATTTCTCTTTCTTATACTCAACCAATATCTCACCAACACTATTCTCTTTTATCTTTTATGTCATCAACAATGCTTGTATATAGCCTCCCAGTACCCATAATTAATTTTTCCCCACAAAATTATTTTTCCCTTACAGAATTCACTTCAGGCTACCCCTTTTTGAATTCTTCACATGTAGGGGGCGCATCTGTCATAATTTGTATATAACTAGATGTAACCCCACCACAATATATGCAATGTATGATCCAAAAAGGTTTTAATAAAAGCTAGGCCTAGCGAACTGGGAGAGAAGCCATCACAGAGAATCCATTACCAGGTTTTCATTATCCAGGAAGCAAAAGTTATTACCCAGGAACTAATAAAAAACTAAGTTTAAAGACTTTCTTCTTCCGGGTCCCTGAAAATCATGAGACGAACAATGGAAGCACCAATATCCAATGAGAGACCAGTTGGAATAGCTAACAGCCAACCTACAGTCGCCACGAGACGATATTCAACCAATGAGAGCACTAGAGAGTTAACAAGTTAAATCTCGGACTCAAGTTTGTCAGTTGGGAGCACGCCACCACCAGAAGCAGTACGCTTAACCCCTTCTCGCTCAGGTCACCTCTATGTTCAGTATGTGAGTAGCCACTCCATTAGTCAAAAAACCTTCTCTCCCTTAATCGCTGGTCCTATATTTCAATCCCATTTCTGTGTCCTTCTCGTTATTTTTCCCCTGTGAGAAAACCTACCATTTCAGCCAAACGACTGCGCCAACAATCACCACCACGTCAACCACCTCAAGTAAGTCAACAGGGTCTTACAACAACCAATCCCGAAAAAAGTAAAATATTATAGTGAGTCGACAAGATTAATCCGAATATTATATATATATATATATATATATATTAGAGAGAGAGATTCATACATTTTATATTGCAAAAGAAGCTTTTTCATAGTATTTTCTACTTGATCTCTATATTAAAAAATATATGATATAGATTGATGCTGTTTGTGAAGGACAACCATACCCACAGACCCAAAAGAAGACAGAATCAACAGCACCCAGAGGTAAGTATTATTTTATTATTTCTTTCCACGGTTCAACCTATTTATTTGTCATATTTTTATATTTCAAGTTCACAGTGCATCCACCATTCCATATCATTCCTCATTTGACCCATATGGTGGAACCTTTCATAAGAGACATAATTGAAAAGGCATTTCTACAACTTGTCTCAACTAGAGATTTTGTTTATCAGAAGCTGGATTAGGCCAGGATATGTCATTTTTGTTTATGTAAAAGTGGCCTCTAAGGGAAGAGTTTTTTAAAAATCATATGGATCACTCCTAACAGGTTTTCCCATGCCAATATATTCTTGAAGACTTTTCATCAGTTCATATGAATAAGTCCTAAGAATAGGGGGGCTTCCTCAATCAGGCTGACCATGGTAAAAGGTCTACAGCCATAAGTGGCAAAACATTTCCTTGGTCTTGTTATTCCATTCAATGGGGATTTTTGTGTAAAAAAAATGATTATTTTTTCCCCATTGTCATTCTACATTAAATAATAGTAGGTTTTTTCCCCTTTAGAAGCTACTTGAAACTTCATAGGCAAGTTAGTTTCCTCTTCTATGATGGGGTTGGAAATTTATCCTGGTATCTACTAGGCCCCCTTCTGGCTTAGTTACTATAGGGCATCATTCATCTTTCACTAGATAGGGATTTTCCCTTCTTTGTCTAATAGAATCAGTAAACTTGTCTTTATTTCAATAGTTTTGGCTCTCATCCTTTATACTTTCATCCAGGGTTGCTTATATTTGATGATTGCTGTTAAAAATTTCCTGCTATCATTTTGAACCTAGTATTTTAGATATGTATGAAAGGCAAGAACAAATAAATATATATCTGTATGTGTGCTGTTTATAGTTCAAACTTTTAGGATAAAATCTCTTTTTCAAGATATTATATATATTCAAAAATATATACAGAGTGGAACCTTATTTTAATAACAACAACCTTTCACATCATGTGTGGTTATAACAATTTTAAAATCTTAAAAATAAAGCTATCTCCTGATTTTGCAACGAAAGGTTGCTGATGGCTTGCACCATCTGTTGGTATCAACTAGTTATCGATTTTAATCATTCCAGAATATTGGCAAATAGTGTACTGTTTTTCAAAAGAATGTTATAATGAGCTTCAACTGTAATTGTTCAATATATTTTCTCTCTCACTCGTTTTTTTTTCCACCTTAATATTCTCAATGATATTGTCAGTGAATAATAAATCAGAAATTATCTCTGATTATAGAAATTAATTTGCCACTGAATTGAATTGGCCCCACTGTTGCTTCATGTTCCTCTTGATAAATATTCTTATTGAGTTTTTTTTATTAGTGTAAAACAAGATATATCTTATTTATCAATTAATATTTGGTTATAAAAATTGAATGACACACTCCTTGACAATATTTAAAAATAGATTCTCCTCCTTTTCCACCTTCTCTCCTGTGGTTCTTTAAAAATCTAACCAGATGTTCTATTGCTAGGTCGATCACAGGTACTGGTGTTAAAGAGACCACCTGATTTCCATCTCGACCATTACGGTAAGTATTCTATGAGCATGCCTAGAGCTTATTCATTTTAATTAAGCCTTATGATTCTAATATTTTGTGTAGTATTGGATTCATCACATCTGCCTAGCAAACTATTTTATGCCATAAAACACATTATAGCACTAAGGAATTGGGCCTGTGTACAGCTTACTTTCTTCCCCTTTCGTGAAACTTCAGTAGCTAGGATACACATTTCCTCTTTGTAGCTAACTGAGCAATATTTTTATAATAAAGGTGTACATATATAATAATGAACATAAGGAATTTAAAGCATTTTGAATACATTTTATCACTGACATTGACATATTTTTCAATGATTTATTCATCATCTTAACACTTTGAGGATGGACGATTCCAGAGTTGCATGGTCCTCTGGGCCATATGAAAATGAATTGTATATAAACATTTTTTTTATAAATAAAAAATCGTTTCAAAAATGCAATTTCTATTTTAATATAATCTATAGAGTCTGAAATATTAAATAAAAATAGTATGTTCTATTTTTTAAATGTTGCTCTTAATTTTTTTATTTAGATCTTACAAAATACAAATTCACTCCAAGTACTATATAGACAGTAAGTAGTGAATAACAAAAACCTTTATTAAGACACTATTGTCTTACAAGGGGATTCCCCTAAAAGGTTATATATGTACATGAGTGAGGAGGAAAAGCAATTTAGAGGGGAGGGGGAGCAATCAGCCATTGTCTGTGGAGTTGAGCACTTCTCTCATTTTATCAATCGCCTTGAAAAATTTAAAATATTTATAAACAAATGTTTATCCAGCAGGAGAGTAGTAAACATTTTATATACATGTTGTTCATTGTAGTGAGTTAGCCCCGAAATTTCGCGAATTTCCAGTCTCTTTTCATGTAGGAATGGGCAATGGAATAGATAGTGGACCAAATTGTCTTGGATGCCAACATTGCAGAAGTAGCAATTTAAAGAGTCACTGTTCCAAATTACCGTGATATCCTCGCGGAAAAGTAGCCATAGAATCCTTTGGCGGGCTATAAATCGTTTAATTTTCAAAGGGAGGTTTGATAGTAAGTAGTCCTCCATCATAAAGGAGCTACTTTTTTTGGTAGTGAATAAAATGAGTTGAATTTTGTATCTTAGCTCAGTCAAATTGGAGTAGCTGGTCCACTGTGGTTTGAATAATTCTAGGCATTTCTCCTCGCACAACCATATAATCTTCACAGTTCTTAAGAAAAGAAAAACCCTAGAATCAATGATGTTATTCAGGTTATGAATAAAGTTGTTTCCCGCTTTTCCCACAATTGAAACTTTCCAGAGCTGGGACAAGCAAATAAGTGGAGAATAACTGATTAAATAAAAGGTAAATATTATCAGAGAGAGATAAGCTTTTTACATTTCTATAATATATTTTAAAAGATAAAACAATAAAAGTTACTGCCAATAACTTATCTTAGAATGATAAACTATGATGCAGCCTTCACACAAAGAGACACTTGACATCAATTAAATGCTCTATATCATCTAACAAACTTTCATATTTTAAATAATATTAAGTGGTAAATGTACTTGGTACAGGTTTAAATCTAAAAAAATGAACACAAAAAAAAAAAAGAAAAATGAACAAACAAGGAAGAAAAATCAGCAGGCAATAGGGGCTGATGGAATGGCGGGCGGTCTCACGAGATGTTTTACATGTACAGTGGGTCAGCTGACATCCTCCCCAACTCACTGATAGATAGCCAAGCAGGTATAGGACAAGATCCCAATGGGCACGAATTCATGTTAGCTGCCAGCGATTTTATATTTAATTTTGAAAATCTAGGACGCGAATTTGCATCCTTCGGGCTTGATGCAAAATCGACAAGGATGTGAATTTGCGTCTCTTGGGTCGAAAGTGTTAAGACATCTTTGAATATTTATTCATAAATTTTTGTCAAATATCTTACTGGAGAGAAAATAATTGGTAAAAATGGTAATCTTTGCAATAAAAATCGTCCTTTATAGAGAGGTGTCTTCTCCTAGAGGATTTACTGTATAGACTTCCTCAAAAAAATTAGAAGTATATTTTTAAAATTGCAAAATTTTTAAGTGCACTATGAAACAATTAATAAGATTTCAAAATATAACAGCTATTGCTGGCAGTGTTGGTTAAATTCCTTAGAGTTATTGTAGAGTGTTGGGCATAATGAACATGCACTCTGATTAGAAAGAAGGAATCATATATCGCCGCAACTCTTTTTTAATTAACACGATATATAATCTCTCCTTGTTTGTACACTATAATTAGCTGAAGAAGGGCTTGCCCGAAAGCTTCCTTAATTGCGTTAATTAAAAAAGAGTTGCGGCGATATATGATTCCTTCTTTCTAATTTGTCGAAATCCGCAAACCGTTTACCATGAATGCACTCTGATGTTCATAATTGTGCGTTATTATCTTTTCTAGTCCCCCCCCCCCACTTATATATCCTGAATGACATTTTTGGTCAATTGACAGTGTAATATAGATGTGCTGTTTTTAGGGGAATCACAAACAGAGAAAGAGAATGGTGTAAAACCTTCTAGTCACCAGTCCACCCACAAAAGTAAGTGTTTGCTATTGGTAAATTCACAAGGTTATTGTATAAAATATGGGTGTTTATTCCATGAGTTGTTACACAAGGATCTTGTATGTCAATATTTATAATGCATTTGTTCCAGAAAACAACTCCAAACCCGATATAATTTACTTTTTTAAAGCAAGATGAGTACATTATTCTTTGTTCATTTTAAACTGTTGGCATATCTTTGTTATGCAAAATAAGGTTTTGTATCTCTCTCTTGTAGTTCCCAATTAGATTTATTCATATTGTGCTGTGTAAATATATCTATTTGTTACTCTAAAAATGCAGAGATATTCTGAGAGACAAAAGGAGAGTTTGTATAAATAATATGAATATTTTTATTATTATTTGAAACTCACTGGCAAAGCAAAAAATCTTTCCCATTAACAACAATTTAGAAGTCTCTTTGTGAGATTTTAAGTAGACATACTACTCTGATCAAAAAGTTTCGGCACTTTGCTCATAAATTAAAAAAAAACTTTATTATTCTACCAAATTCAAATTGTCCCCTTCAAAGTAGTCCCTGTTGGCTGCTATGCACTTCAGCCACCTTTTTTTCCAGTCGTCAAAACACCTCTGGTAGTCTTGTTTTCGGGATCGCCTTCATCGATTCCACTTTGATCTCTTCTATGCTCTGAAATTTCCGACCCTTTAACTTTTTTTTGAGCTTTCCAAAGAGGAAGAAGTAGCAGGGGGCCAAATCGGGACTGTAGGGGGGTTGGGGGAACACAGAGGTTGAGTGGTCCTGCAGGAACTTCGAGATTTTAAGGGATTGTGCGCCGGCGCGTTATTGTGGTGGAGGATTCACGACTTGTTACTCCACAGCTCTGGTCGTTTCTGCCTGATCGCTTCCCTCAATCGCCTCAAAACTTCCAGGTAGGAGTCAGCAGTTATTGTAGAGCCTTGTTGTTGAAATTCATGATGAACGATGCCCTGGTAGTCGAAGAACACCGTCAACAGACCTTAACTTTGCTGGGAGCCTTCCTCGCTTTCTTTGGTCTTAGCTCATTTTTGAAGCGCCACTCCGATGCCTTTTGGGTAGTTTCCGAATAAAAGCCATAAATCCATGTTTCGTCTCCAGTAATGACCCTCTTCAGCAATTCGGGGTTGTCGCTTGTCGCTTCAAGATTGAGACTGGCCATTTCTTTCCGGGCGTTCTTTTGATCAAAAGTCAAATCTTTGGGAACGAGAACAACATTGAGTCTTCTCACTCTCAAAATGTCCTTCATTATCGAATGAGTCAACCCGAATGATATCCCTGCTTCTTCGGCGACCTCCCTGACAGTTATTTGTCGGTCTTCACGCACCAGTTCCAACACCTTGTCCACTTTTTCAGGTGTGGTTGATGTGGACGGTCTCCCGGAACGCTTGTTGTCGGCGGTCTCTTCCCGACCCTCCTTGAAGCGCTTGTACCACTCGAAAACTCGTCTTCGGCTCATGACGGCATCCCCATAGGCTGTTTGCAACATCCAAAAAATTTTGGCACCCTTGAATTCATTTTTCACACAGAACTTGATGCAAATTCATTGATCCTCCATTTCGGTGACTAACGAAATCGAAGCACGGGCAAAATGGGCTCACTTCTAACAGCCGCTGCTCGCGCTGTTGTGGCACATGATTTTTGAAAATTGGCTGGTCTCCAAGCCAAGGGCGACGCTTGCGTTTGCCACAAACCAGGAGAAAATATATTGAGTTTTCAGGATTTTATGAGCAAAGTGTCGAAACTTTTTATCAGAGTAGTATGTTCTTAATTATTATCTCAGTACTCCTAAACTTGAAGGCAATATGGACTTCATAATGGGGTAAATGTATGTATTCCTTTTATAAAAAAATCTGAAGAACATATTGAGTAGTCTAACTTAGCTCAGAAGAGGTTGCTCCTAATGTGGAGGACAGACATTTTTGCTGCTGACTCTGTCATTGAATCAAACAGTATTCATTGGTAGTGCCTCATTGGCTACACTTCATTAAAAAATGTTTCTTCCAGTAAAGTTGTCTGGGGAGAACTGAATCCTACAAGGTGAATCCCCGGCAGATAGAGGGACAACCATCAGATATCTTGGCTAGCTGTGAATATATAAAAGGTAGTTCCAAACCAGCAGCCAATCAACAGTGTGGAGGGCTAGCCTGTAGTGAGCATAGACTTATTAAAATCTACAAAACCTTAAAAATGATACTCAATAAAAAAAATTATACAATCACACCATTCAACATCTGAGGCGCCATGTCAGGATTGGCCTCAAAGGTGTCTGTTCTTCATTTTAGGAGCAGACTCATCTGAAGCTTACATTAAACCTCTACAGTATGTGCTTCAGATTGTTTAATCAATGGCAAACATGCATTTGCCCACTACAGTCTCTGTGACCTTTATAAAGGTACCTAATTTTTTGGTACTGCGATAAGAAAGAAGAAGAGTCTAATTTGATAATACTTCCTTTCTTAGAGTTGCAGGACCAACTTGGCCTTAGAAGGCTGGAATATGCTGTGTGTCCCAGGTTCCAATCATGAAAAGCAACCCTATTATCAAAGTATGTGTCTGAAATTTTCTCAATCCAATTTATTCTTTCCTTTAGGAGTTAAATAAAACTTTGCTCTAATCTTCTAGTTTATAATATGAACTTTTTTCCTGATTCCTATTTTAAAAAGCCTTATAGTTTCCTGTAGTAAACTTTTGGCCAAGGCCCAAGAATATTAGTACATGTAATAGTAAAGTTTTTCTGTATTCTCTTTGTGTTTTCTTGGTTTTGTATCAGGTGGGGTATTGTTCTCTTTATTATATGGGGGTGTGTTTTCTCTTACATTCTTCAATTGATTATGGGGTATAATTTGCCCTCCACTATATAAACAATAAAGAGGATATATTCACATTGTTTTTTCAATTATATTACAGTTTATTTTTTCCAGTCCCAAGTCAGGATGAAAAGGAAAGCAGTAACAAGCTCATTAAAAAAAAACTGGGTTGAACCAGCCCAGCAGTTCCTAGTACAGGCAGGGACACAAAGGATGAGCAGTATCTGCACCTCATATCAGAGGTGACCATTCAATATTATAACTAAGTCGGCCTGCAACTGTCTTAACTATCTTAGCAGATAAATTTTTCTTCTCCCAATCGTAAAGCTCAAGATGCACAGAATATTATTTTTTTATTATTGAGAGGACATATAAAAAAGATGGTTGGCTCACTTTTCTTGACTATTTTTGTGTACTAAAAATTTCCTAATCTAGTATTACAATTAATCAGGGCTTCCAGTGTAAAAACTTGAGTTCCAATTATCAGTTTTTTTTTGCTTCTCCCTAGTACACATGGTGCAGGCGATGATAATCATGGTTGGTAGAAGTAGGTGACCACATGTCTACACATGTGAAAAGCAGTTCGCCTTTGCACTTACAAATGTGTCAGAGCCCCGTTTGGTTACTTGCCCTCGCTGGTGGGGTTGGACTTTTTCAAGAATTGGGGCCATTGGAGCATTTTTTTTTTAATCAGAAAAAGTGCCCAATGTGGGATTCGACCCCGGATCGTAGCGGTCAAAAACCAACGGTTTAGATTACGGTTTAAATTACAAATTTTTGTAAATTGGAAATAAATAACAATTGAAACTAATTTTTCTTTTTCTTCATCAAATCCTAATTAATGGTAGTTGGCTGTTCATATAATGAATGAACTGCATATAGCTTCTGTTCTCCTAACAATATTTTGAAGATCTCTGGAATTTGAACTATCTCATGTCATAATCAGCTGATGTTACTTGACTAGGATGTAGTCCCAACTGCTCAATTTTCTGTGGCCTTTGCCTCAAATCAAGTTTGTTGTGTTTCAGCTCATCTGGATCACAAGGAATCTTGCCAGGTGCGATCCAATCTATATGAATATACCGCCAGTCTCAGCACTATCTACCACTATGATGTGACCATCAAAAGTAATTATTCCCATAATGACATTTGCAGTAACAAGAAAAGGCCTTTGAGTTTGACTTTGAAGAGGCAGCTCTTTATTTCTGCGATTAAGGGCTGGGACATTTTTTGCGATAAATGTGCAGTCTTTGATGGCAACAAAAATTGCTACACCACCTCACTATTGCCCATAATTGGCCCCTTTGCAGAAATAAGGTGTAAATTTCAAGATGAAGCTGAGGTTTACAGGATCAACATCCAGCCTACTAAGAAGTATAATGGTACCTGCATGATTGATACAAATGCCCTCCAAGACTCTTCTATTCAAATGCCACAGGAAGTTTTAACCACAATGAGCATTGTCCTGCGTCATCACCCCTCCCTTCACTCCATTCCTGTAAGCCAGGGTTTCTTCAACCGCCCAAGAAGCCCCTTCACTCTTGAGGATGGTCTGGAAATCTGGCCGGGGTATACTTTCTCACTCTCAGTTGGAAGAAGACTTTTTCTCAATTTTGAGATCTGTATGAAGCTCTTCTATCCCGCCTGTAATATAATGCAGGCTAAGAAAATGGATATTTTAAGGAAAGCAAAAATTTTTACTACCCACAGGGGCTTTGTTAAAAAATACAAAATAATAGGATTTGGTTCTAGTGCTGCCCAGCAGACCTTTGAGATGCAAGGCACAAAAACCACTGTCTTGGAGTACTTCCGTTCCAGGTATCCTCATATCCAACTGAAACACCCTGACATACCTGTGATTGACGTGGGTATCAAAAATTTTCCTGTTTATATACCACAGGAAATTTGTTATTTCTGCCCCAACCAGACTTATGATCATGAACTAAGCCTTGCCCAGCAGATGAGTTTTGTCCCCCAGGGGTCACTCTCTCCAAATGAAAAGTTTACTGAAATCTCAAAAAAACTTTCTTTGTTCCTGGATTGCAACAAATCAGTAATGGAACACTTTAAAATCTCCATCAATCCTGAGCCTGTCATGCTAAAGGCAAGTCTTCTCAAAGCACCAGTCCTTAAATATAAAAATTATATAGAAATCCCAAAAGGAGGTATTTGGCAGTCCCATGTTTTTTACAAACCTATTATTCTAAGGAGATGGCTGGTACTTGCCTTCAACAAGACCTCACAGTTCAAGAAGAAGCTGACTGAATTTTTGAGAACCTTGGAGGCCACTGCCAAGGCTAGTGGCATCAAGATCTCTCAACCAAATATAACATATTTAGATTGCTTTAATCCTCATGAGACAAAACAACTATTTCAAAATGACTATAATATGGCCCTAATCACCCTAAGACCGCACAGTCCAATAAAGGATCAGATTAAGGCTTTGGGGGACAAGTGCCATCTTTCCACCACCATTGTTACAGAGAAAAATATAGTAATCAAAGACACAAACAAATTGTTTTGTTTGAATCTGATCCAAAACATCAATAGCAAGCTGAGAGGGATCAACTGGATTTTGGATCCAAGCACATGTCCAAGGATGCTGAAGGGCCCTGGAGTTTTGGTTATGGGCGCCGATGTATTCCATGCAGCAGCAAAATCTCCAGATCCCTCCATAGCAGCTGTTAGTTGTAACATAGATGAACATTTCAACAATTACGAAGGTGTCAGAAGGCAGCAACCTGCAAGGTGTGAGATTATTCAAGATCTCAAGGAGATGGTGGCTGAATGTCTGTCAACTTTCTATAGAAACAATCCTTCTCCAAATAGAATTTTTTTCTTCAGAGATGGCGTGGGAGAGGGACAGTTTGATACAGTGAAAGAACAGGAGATTCCTAAGGTGCTTCAGGCCTTCACCCAGGTGTTCCCAACGTCAAAACTTCCTACACTGACCTACATTGTGGTCATTAAACGTCATCACCTCCGCATTTCAGAGGACATTCTGGCTCAAAATGGCCACAATGTATTGCCAGGTACTGCCCTGATTGACACAGTTGCCACCAAACCAAATGAGTTCCTTCTCTGCAGCCATCCCGGGATAGTTGGCACCAGCATCCCTATTAAATATGTGGTCCTCCATGATGAATGCAAACTCTCCAATATGGAGATATGCCAAGTGGCCTATGCCCTGTGCCACCTCCATAGTGGCAGCAACAGGACTATATCCATTCCCATACCTGTTCATCATGCCCACCACCAGGCTCTGAGAGGGAAGGAATCCCTTGCAAATTTTGACTTCAGCAAACAGAATAAGTAAATTTACAATCCTACACTATGGATAACAAAATATTTCACTTATTTAGTCATTAGCCATCTTAGATACACAGTAAAGCTTCCATAATGAAACATCTATATCAGTTTTCTACCTATGATATCTGTTTTAATATGTTTTAAGATGTTTATTAAGCTTATTTAAATTTTCACCATTTTTGCCATATGCCTTGCTATTTCACTATTTCCATAAATATTCCCTTAATTTAATTTTGATATTTGGTATGGAGGATATTGATATATTAAAAAGGAGGTAGCCTCTCCTAACAAAATAGATGCAAAAATTATGTACCATGGTCTTCAGGTGGGTTATCTCAATTTTCTGAAGCTAGTATAGTGACTTTGTCATCAAATTGAGTCTGTAAGTCGCAAAGACAGTCAATAGATTGTACATAGTTTTGTCAAATTTTGATGGGAGAGATGATATATTTTTATATTCTACATTTTAAAAATCTCTATAAATTTATCTACAAAAAAAGTGTTGATAAGCTTGATTTTTAAAGTGTTTTTTTTTATAAGAATGTAGTTTTGATTATAATAAAATTAGGGGGGGGGATAAAGAAAGTAATTTTATAATATATTTATCTATATTATTATCTCAATAACAATAAAATACTATTTAAAAGGTTGTTAGTAAGCAGTCTACAATTACACTTTTTACTACCTTATAGATACTGGATAATATAAACTCACCTAGGGGCAGTAATGGGGGGGGGGGGTGAAATGATCAAAATGTATTTCAATTAATGGAATTTCAAAGAAAGAAAAATATGTTTTAAAAAATATACTTGCAAATGTATGCTTAAATATTTATCAGAGCTGAAAATATAAATATTTTGAATTCCTACTTATAATAATATTGTCGCACATGCTAATGCCAAGATGGCAGCCAAAAATATAGCTCTTGCTATTTTTATGGCTACCCATATTGGAATAATAATATATAAATGGTAAGAATAAATTACATATTAAACCATATATTCATTCCCTAATGCACCTTTTGAAATAAAATAATTTTATATTGCCTTTAAAATGATAAAAAAATATATATTGCTAAAAGAAAACATGTAATGCAATAAAAGTCGCCAGTATCTATATTTTCTATCTTGTGTTGGAGATAAGTATCCCAACAAAAAATTCGGATTTGTTTGCTTTATTTTCAAAAATGATTTTCAAATTTTGATAAATATTTCTTTTTAATAAAAGCTTCCTTTTTTCTCATGATAGTCTGATATCTTCTTCCAATGTTTTCAAAGGTTTTCAGGAATTATTGCTGAGTAAATATATAAAAAACAGATTTAATTATCAATAACTTTTGTTGTTGAGCACATCCTTTTTCCAAAATTATATTAACAATGGATCTTTGTTATAACAAGCAACTTGGTTATAACAATTCAAAGGTCCCAAATTTTAAGTTACAGGTTAAAAAACCTTGGTTATAGCACCATTAAAATCTAGGTTCCCATGTAATGTTGTTATAGCAAGGTTCAACTATAAATTTATTTAATAGGATGTATAATAACATAAACTTGTATATCAATTGTATTTTCTGGAAATATTTTATTGAATAGTAATTAAGTAAATATTCTATTAAAAGATAATTACAGTTAATTTTGCACCTTTGGACTGATGAGGGTTGAAATATTCACTATATAAATTTGTTGAAGCTATGGTGGCAAATTTACCACTCTGAAAATGCATGTTTGATGAAATGGATAATTTCTTTGGGCTTCGATTATTATACAGGAGTTTTTTCATTATTAAGTATTTCACCTTTTATCACATTTATAATAAAAATATTAATTTAAAAAATGGCATGAGATGTTGTCATACATGGAAGTTTTGCTGTGTATATGGTGCTATTGTAGTTTTTATTTTGTTTTTATTAATAGAAGAGAAATATTCATAATTATTTTAATTGTAAAATCAACACATTTTTATGTCAATTTTTTAGAAGTAGTTTTGAATGTTTTTCTGAAAAATGCTAATGATATATATATAGTATTCTGTTTATATATTTGAGTGATGTTTTCCTATGAAAAGATCATCTTAATATTTCAGAAATTGATAAACAATATGGTCATTGAATTTCAATCTTAACCCATTTATGAAACTGAACCATAATGATATACTATGCCATGGTTAGATAAGTTCACAAGGATTAGTATAGACATCTTTGCTCATTGTTAAAGCAAGCTGTTGGTAGATGCCCTTTAAACCATTATTAGATGAAATATGGGTTTGTATGTGCATTTCTTATTCCAATGTGTTAGAGTAAAACTTGATCCCAATATTGGACAAGATCAAATTCTGAGCAGACAAGATCATGGTTATTGAAACAAGAGTTTATGCGAGATGTGAACAACAACCACTTTTTAATACCAAAAGCAAGCACTAAACAAAAGTGTTTTCTTGGAAAGGTTCATGTCAAGTTCATTGAATTGTGTCTTATGAACAATTGGTTGTTGTTCGAGAATTAGGCAGAAAGAGATTTTGTAAATCGTTGCTATCAACTCTTTCTCTTTGAATGCTCCAACTATTATTCTAAGATTGACTTGAAGTCATTTCTCCCTCCAGCTCACTTTTCTCTTTTCACAGAGTGACTTTTTTACTTTTAGGTAGAAAAATGTACACTACCTTTTATAACATCTTCTCTCCATTTCATTGTAATAATACCCATCCCTCCTTTTCTAACCACATTTCCATAAGTTTTTTTTAAATATTACATTTTGTTTTAGCCTTAAAAGTAAATTTTTAACATGGTGTTATTTCTTTATATATATATATATAGTGTTAAGCGTATTTACGCAAG
This sequence comes from Cordylochernes scorpioides, assembly GCA_030710605.1. Lineage (NCBI taxonomy): Eukaryota > Metazoa > Arthropoda > Arachnida > Pseudoscorpiones > Chernetidae > Cordylochernes > Cordylochernes scorpioides. The sequence goes on along the minus strand of CP092864.1, from coordinate 22,394,750 downwards.
TTTGGCCTTTAATACCCATTTCTTGGTTTTTCAGGAAGCCACTGGAACCAAAAATCTTTTTGGTCGCAGTGGTACAGCCTACTCCACGCTGACGAGCGCCAACAGCGCGAAATGCGTTCATGGATGGCTTTTTTTTAATTTATCAAGAAATTGGGTTGGCCAAATATCAGGGAACAGGTTAAATCAATGAATAGTTGATTTCTGTTCCACCAGATGGCGCTCTGCCTTCAGAAAAGCACATGTGCTCCTGGTCAGGATATGCCTTTTTTATTTTTAATACATATATACTTATAAATATAAGACGTATATATATATACAAGTTTTCAGATAGCTTTAGCAAAGTATGAAAAGTACCAAAAAAATAGTTTTATACAAGAAAAAAATGTTATTAGTATGGAGAATTTCCATTTTAAAAATAGTTAAATAGCATTCCTTCTAATTCAAGAAAGTTTTAAAAGTTTATAATGAAATCTTAACTTTTCAATTATACCTTTTAAATTGAAATTTTCTATATACTGTATTTTTGTCTAAATATGTGCCAAATCAGCTAATTAAAAAAGTGAATAATCATATTCATGCATTTTTAAAAGAGTGGAATGCACATCATAATTTTATTGTAAATTTTAAAAGAAGGCTATTTTTCCAAAATGGCAAGAGAATTAAATAATATATATATAAGATAATCAACCACAAAAGATTGTTAACCTTAACATATATCTGTAAAAAAAAATATTTTTTTACCTATTTTTTATTCATACACATAACTTGTTTTTCAATTTGAAAAATTTGGAAACATAATTTGATATTTTTAAAAAATCATTATTAATATAATTTAAGTTTTCAATATTTTCTAATTTTAGGAATTTAAAAAAATATATTGATTTTTCATCCCTTTTGAGCTTTAGAGAGATTTTATTGTTTGGAACAATTTAGGCAATTTTATTTTAATTTTTCATTTGGTGATCAATTGATATTACACCAGGAGATTGGGTTACCCATATGTTATTGCCACATTTTCTCATTTTATTTTTTGTCAGAAAATAGTAATGACACTATACTGAAGAGACAACATCATTTATATAAGGTTGTCCCAAAAGTTCGTGAACACCTGCAACAAATTCCAAATATATATCCATATAATACATATTGATCCAAAGTCAATTTTTTGAAAATGTTTAAAAACATTTGGGACAAAACCTTGTAAATTATTTATTTGAATTAGGTGTTATTCTTCTCTTATCATTATCTATTTAAAATAATATTAATCACACAAACATTATTTGGAGAATTGATTTTTGTGTCAATTATAATGAAAGTTCTTTTTTAAATCAGAAATCAATTTTTACCTTTTCTAAATGAATGATCTCACAATAGGATTACCAAATTTAAACCTAAAAAGATAATTTTATGGTATTATAATTTCAAAATATATTTTTTTTTACACCTATAGAATATTTGTTTTTGATTTGGTCTTATTTCCTTTTTTTCTCTCTCTCTCTCTCTCTCTCTCTAAATTTTATACTTTATAAAAATTGTAACTTCAAGATGTATAGTATTAAGCAGAACTTTTAAAAATTGATATTTATTTAAATGTAGAACTTGAGTGCTAGCTGTATATGAAATAATAATATTATGCCACCTTTTGTTCAATTGGGATAAGAATTAACATATCTTAATGAGATTTGCAACAAGTTTCTTCATTAAAGCATATAACTGGCAAGCTTTCAACCAAAAACTCTTCCATTAGCCTATAAGTTATATGGCACTTATAGGCCTGTGGCCTATAAGTTTAGCTTTTGAGTCAAATAGCTGTGCCAAAAAAAAATACATAAAATATTTTCATAACATGCCACCACCATCATAATAAATAAGCAAAACAATCCATTGAAATAGTAAAGAGGAGCAATCCGTTAAATTGGTGGTCCTTGGGAGGGTTCACAGCAGATAAACTAAGCTTTCCTGTTCCAGAAATGTTATCTATATGATTGAAAACAATATAGGGTAATATCATTAAATTTTAACCTACAGCTCTTTACATTTTTTTCCTAACACTTTCTACTGTGTTTATTGCAATAGAAACATTTTGCATGCATACAATATTTGAGTAGTATGCTTGATTTAACTGGCAAAACCACTAGGAGGGTTCTCCCAATATTTTTTTTATTCTCCTAAGGATAGCAGGAAGTGTTCTACTTTAGAAAGAAAAAAAAATCATGTTAAATGGTTTAATTTCTTGTATATAGGTGGTATACTAATGTCTTAAGTTTAAATATAGCATTTTATATTACGAGCATGGTTATCAAGTGGAAACTATAGTCAAAAATTGCCTTAACCTTTGCTAAAAATTATATGAATAGGTTTTTTTTTTAGATCTTTTAAAATAAGAATATGAACAAGTATATATTTACAAAATACTTGCCTTCCCAATCACTCATTGGTACATACATACATTGGTTAGGAACAATAGACTTTTTAAAAGAAACAGCACATTTAACATGCTTATATGGATATCTATTCTTGAATTATGAAATTTTTAACTCTTTGTATTCAAACATTAATGTTGTAATATAGAACACATAGGCTATATAAAGGTTTATAAATGTTAAATTCAAACATCTAATACCATCATTGACTTGGAAATTATCTTTTAAAGAAATACTCTGTGAAATCCACTTTTGATTTTATAGTTATGAATTCAAAATATGAATTAGTTTGACAACTTGATTTATTTGAAGCAACTTGTGTATTTTGAGGCAGAAGTTTCCTTCTTTTACTTAAAAATTTTCTTTTGTATTGATCAAGTTGATTTAAATTTTATTTTATATATGAACTTTTGAAGATACTTTTATTATTTTTTAAAATTATATATATATGTGTGTGTGAGAGAGAGAAAATGTGATATATAAAATAGATAATTTTACAGGTTTATATAAAAGTTTTAGCACAAAGTACACTCTAAAAGAAATAGAAAATATTAACTCTTAAAAAACCTATTGAGAACATTTTCAAGTGAATATTTTCATAACCCTATTTTGTTAAGCTAACCCTGTTATTTTGTAAGGCAGAATTATAGCCCCTTTATATTTTATATCTTAGTTGTTTCTTATATAAATTTACTATATAGATTATATTTGTTTTATTTTTTTGTTATCACTTTGCTTATGTGTATGTAAAGCTCTTAGTCGATTACTAAGATAACATAATCATGTAGTATTTATAATTTATATTTATATTTATTTGCAATACACTTATTAATGGAACCCTCCTAAAAATCACTGAAATACCCATGCTTGATGAAATAAAATATGTATTTTGAGGCAGAATTAAAACTACTTTATATCTCAAATATCTTTTTTTTTTTCAATTAAGCAGCTCAAGTTGTAAATATTTTGAAATTCCATTAGTTGATTTTGTTTGTTTCTATCTTATCTGCTTATATATCTCCTAGCAAATTATTTGTTGAAGCTATATTATCATGGTAATTTTTTACCATTGTTATATATATATCATTTACAAGTCAATTTTATGTTTATAATTTTTACCATTTTTGGTTTTGGGAGCTTGGATATCTCAATTTATTTTTACAAATTTTATTAATGTAAAAAAATATAGAACTTTATATCTATTTACCCCGCTATTATACTTCCAAGTATTTTATAATCTCAATTTGTGAAAATGTGCTGTAAATAAATGCTTTTTATAATGTTAATGATGAATGTTGTATAGCTTAGCATTGCTCCTCCTATCCCCCCCCCCCCTGTGATTACTGTTAATATATTCTCTCTTTAAATGTATTAAAAAGGAAAAATAGCTGTTATCATATCAATATTTTAATGGGTTAAATGCCCATATTTTAGTGTTTGATTTATATATATAAAAAGAGGGAGCTTATACTTGCTATTTTATTACAATTTTTAAAAAATCTACATTTTTGGTTTATATATTTTGCTCGATATATTCTAAAACACTGGTTGTTGTGACACTTATATTAAATAGGGAATTTTCTATGTTGAAAAAATTTAAAGGTATGTTAGATGCTAAGGTAATTGTTATTCTTGAATACACTTTTAAAATTAGGCAAAGGACATGATAGAGGAATGTTGATGACTTAACTAAATACCAAAGATAACAAGTAGAGTCAGTTCAGGATTTTGAAGAGAATTCTTTGGTCAATACAAGTTTTGAATGTGATGTAGTCCATTGAAGGGTGGTCTAACTCTATAAAATTTGCTTAACTTGTGAGAAATATAAATATATATAAACTTCATTATTTGAAAATGAGCTTATTTTGGATCAAAATATTTAATAGTTTTATAATTTGATATGTTGCTGGTTTATAAATATTTTAAATAATCACAACAATGGAATATTTGTTCTATTCATTCTAAAACTTTTGAACTAACCACATATTTCTGAAAATAAATATTATCTTGGGTCAAAATGATTTATTAGGCCAATATTTTGTATGGCAACATGCCAAACTTTCTCAAGGAACAAATGAGGTCTAAACAATGAGCTATTTTAAGGCAACTTTGTTCCTAGAATATGTTTTGCATATTACCATAAAGAATATTAGCATAATAGTTTATTTGGATCTAAAGAAAATTACTACTTGAATAAATGTGTCTAAAGGATTCAGAATGAATAAAAGAAGTAATCCATGGCTAAGATTATTTAAATAACTTAGAAACTACCACAACACACACAACATATTTAAATTATAAAAACTAGCAAGGTTATGTGATTGCTTGTGTGTGGTGAAAGAAGAGCTTTCTCTCTGAATAATTATTGTAAGTAGTGAGAAAATAGTAGCTTCTTTATTGGGAAAGTATACATTCTTGAGAATGTTGCTTTCTCTCTCGAGCTTAAAAAGTGTAGAGAATTAATATGGCAATGAAAAAATACACATTTTAGATAAAAATATTAATCTTTTGAATACTGATGATTGACGTAAATATAGAGGTTGTTAAATGTATTTTTACAATAATATATATTTTATAATATATATTGAAAAGCAGAAATAGGATTTTATTTTAAATATTTTCTGTTCTCATTCTCAAACATTTTATCAATATATTCAATACTTTTAATTTACTTTCACATTCTTAAATCTGCAAAGCATAATATTTATATATAGAGAAATGCGTTATTGCCTATTATTTTTTCAACGACAGATGTATTTATTTGGAAATGAAAAGAAATTTGAAGAGAGAATATAAAACCTAAAAAAGTGGATTGTGTCTTGTTGCCTTGTAATTGTTGTAACCCCGAATTGTTGTGATGTAAATGTCCATGTAGCTTCTAGAAATTGTCCATATATGTTGTAACAGACTATTCTTGGATTTCACTTTTACTCTATTGCTAAAACAATGTAGATGTTGAATATCTACTCTTAGATAACACTTGTCAAATAATACACATGCATCAATTTTAGTTTTTTTTACTACCTCTTTTATTTTGCCTTTTTCTTTCAATTATAACAATTTTGTACACTAATCTTTAATAACAGTATTTCCCTCTATTGTGTTCATTTTTTAAAAATTTTAATAAATTAATGGTTGTATGTAAACACCTTTTTATTAGATCTCATCCTTAGTAAAATATTTTTCACAATTTTCTCATATTAAAATATAGTTCTTATTGATTCTGTATTCAATATTCCTAGTCCCAAAGAAAAATTTAAATTACTCCTATAAAATGTTATTTTTTATTTCAGATTTTATATATTTTTTAAAATTTTTGTAAATTCACAATATAGTATCAATTGTTTATTAAAGGAATTAAGTGAATACCTGTTATAATCAATTAGAATCTTCAAGATTTAGTCAAAATATCTATTTTAAAATTTATTCTTTAGCTGCAAGATTCATTTTGAATATTTTACTATTATTGAAAGTCTTTAGAAATTTCTATATTATGTTATATATATCATACAATTTATTTTTATTATAATTTTTGTGCAATATAAAGTTCATTTTAAAATTTTTGTATTTATACCTATTTTTATTACTGCACAAAACCAAGTGTACATATTGATGTTTTAATAAAGTGTATTTTACCCCATGCGTTCATTTCCATTCAAAATAAATAACATTAAGATTTTGAAATAATTTATTTCAAAAGTAAGTAGGATATTGTGAATTATTTGCATCAAACTTTTTAACACTTCCAATGTTTCACTGACCCTCTGTCAGAGGGTGAAGTGGGGTTAGAGTGTTAAAAAATGTTGATGTAAATAATTTATAAATCAACTATAAAACCAACTTGAAAATGGTGTTTTCTCTCCATAAGTATGATGTTATTTTACTCATTAGAAATTTTGAAAAATCTTTACCTCTTAGGCTATATTAAAATTTGTATTTATTTTTTCTCTTCACCTATTCTTTTAGGGGGTCAGTGGATGAGTGGTCTAAACGGTTGATTTTTAATTGCTACAGCCCAGGATTGAATACCGCACATTGGGCACTTTTTCTTATTTAAAAAATGCTCCAACGGCTCCCAATTCTTGCAAAAGTCCAACCTCACCAGCAAGTGCAAAAGTTGAACTACTTTTCACATTTGGTGATTTACAATAAAAGCAGTCACTAACTTCTACCCATCATGTTTATAATGGCATTTACCATGTGTTCTAGGATTTTTTTTTTTTTTAATTATTCACACACATAACATGTAACTACAAAAGCTTTGCTGGAAGGTTATTATTAACCATTTTTTTACTTATATAACCGAACTTTTTAAATATTATAGCATCTCTTTTTTAAAATTATCAAGGCTAAATATATCCTTTAAATGATTTTTTATTATTTATATACACTTCAAAGTAAATTTTCATTTATGATCTAATAATTTAGTTTCTTGAAAAGCAATTTGAATATACATTTGCTTCCCAGGTTTATATTTAACATGCAAATTGAACTTCCTGCAATCATAGTGTACTTGTAACTTTTTTTGAACTTGTGGGTATACACTATAACTATATACACTATTTTAAAAAATCAATGCACCAAAAAAGAGTTGTCCGATGGGACAAAAATTGGTGTAAGTGAAGAACATTTATAGGGGAAAAATATGATTACAATTCCAGAGTTTGATAGTCACAAATTGAGAAAGTCAATATGTTGTTGGACCCCCACTGGCCTGAATGCAGGCTACCACCTGTTGTGTCATGGACTGAAAGATTCTGGATGGTGTGCTACTGGATTCATTGCCAAATTGTCTCCAACCATCAGGTTAAATAGTCAACATTCCGGGAGGGTTGCAATTGCTTTCCCATCACTTTTCAGATGTGCTCTATGGTTGAGAGTTCAGGCAACCTGGCTGGTCACAGAAGAGTTTGGCAAGATTGAAGTCAATTCATAGTAACACGTGCTGTGTGTGGCCGGGGATTATCTTGTTGAAAAGTAAACTCAGAGAGATGGCAACAAAACAGGCTATAGAATGTAATCTACATACTGTTGTGCTGTAAGGGTGCCAGGAATGACTACCAATGGGGTCCTGCTATAAAATGAAATTGCACCCCAGACCATAACACCCTGTTGTGTACCTGTGTGTTGTTTAAAAGGTCTAGATTCACATGCTGCCCAGGATATCTCCAGACACATTTGCAATGGGCCTCAGGACACAGTGAGAAATAAGACTAATCACTAAAGACTATGTCTCCATTCAGTGCAGTTCCAAGTTGACTTGTCGGTGTACAGGTGTGAGGGGTAAGCATTATAACGGTTGGCGATCTCTTAGATTTTGCTCTTTCAATCATGATGGTCATTTTGGGCATTTGTGTGCCAGTCACACATTGGCTGATAGATAACATTGAATCCGATACTGCCACAGCCATTCTATCAATTGCTCTATCCTCCTGTTCTGTTGCTTCCCTTGGTTGACCGCTGTCATCCTGATGCTGCATTCTTCCATTCTTGACCCACTCTTGCCAACATAGTCTAATATCCTTGCAGTACAATGGCACGACCTGATTCAAACTATGACATATGTTCTTAAATAGCACAAATCTTTCTGCAAGGCATTGATATTGTAGGAATAGGCTAACTCAAAAGAAATTAACCCTTAGTTACTGGCGCCTATTTTCCTTACACAATTACTGGCGTTCGGCCTCTCAGGCAGACTTTTAAAATCAATAATAAACCATGTTAATTATAATATTAAAAAGAAATTAAACATATTCACATAATTTCCAAAGAATAAATATTTTGTTTTTTTTTCGAATAAACAGAGCTCTAAACAAAACTAAATGAAAATTTACAGGAAACTCTTTCTATCTAAATATCTACAATATTCTATATATATATTCTGAAAAATCTATCTAAAATATTTTATTCAAGATTAGGTGCACAATTCAAGCATATTTCAATAGAATGATCTTTGCAGGTTGGTTCTTTGCATTTTTTGAATTGCATTTGAGTTCGACGATCATTTTTACATAGGTAGCATCTTTTGCGTTTTTTGGGACAAGGACTGCTGCTTGTGGATTCCTAGAGAACACACATTATTGATATTTCGTAAGAATATCAAATAAATATTTGCCTACCTCAAGTGATGAAGTTCCAGCATGCTTCTGAATTAATACTTGCAGATCTCTTGACAAATATTTGGCTTTATTTCTCATATTCAAAGAATCTCTCATTAGTTGTAGAGCAAGCTGCTTTATAAAATTTTTTTCGAGCCATTCCACCGTCTTGCTTGACAGCCTTATAAATTACTGCTGAATTTATTGCAACCACATCCAAAAAGTTAAAAAATAAACACAGGGGCCATCTTTTAGTTCTTCCAACAGAATACATGTCTGATCAACTACATCCACACCACCTTTGGTCATATTATAAAATGTGATTATCTCGGGCTTTTATTGTTCAGCAGTTTCTTGATCAATTGTTGTGGTCGAATGCATTGTGGAGAGTAAAATAACAGATTTTCCTATTTTAGGGACATAGGATACCAAATTTTTGTTTTTTGAAAACCCAAAAGTGGAACCGAACTTCTTTTATATTATACAAAATTACAATCACAAAACACAATTTAGAATGCAGATAATTAAAGCAAGAGTAATAAAAAATAGAATTCTCAACTTATTTGGTGCGTTTGGACGTCTATAAAACCAAAAGGCCGTTTGATTCAATAACTCGGGATATACAAAATAGATTTCTCTTAAAATGAAAAGTTCTTCAAATAAATGCATTTTATTAAGCTACCTAAAATTTTGATGAAAAATGATGCATTTTGAAATTTTCGCAAACATTTTAATTTTCACACGGCCTTTCAAGCCGAACGCCAGTAATTACGGGTTAACATCAATTGAAACAATTGAAAATCAGCTTGTGCCGCGCTGAATATTGAATCTAGAATACTTATGCTGGATGTGCAGTTCAGAAACACTAAAGCTATTGCTATGCATAAATCAGCCCCCAAATTTCAATTATTTGCATGTTTGGTTGAAATGTCTTTGTAAATGTATTTTCATAAAATCTGACAACTTGGCGGTTTGATTTTTTGTTATAGAGTGTATTTTCATGGAGTTTTGATCAGTCTTGGCATTAACATTTGAACCTACAGCAATGTTTTGTTCAAAATTTTCTGGAGCAATTGTAATTGACATTTTTCAGTTTGAGCCTATATATATACAGTCTACTCTCGTTATAACGCCACCATCCGGATTTTGCAAAAAAGCGGCGTAAGGCGAGGGTGGCGTTGTATCGAACACGTTTTAAAATGTGAAATTTGAAGATACAATAAATTATTTATAACAATTACTAAAAACAACTTATACCCTAAGTCAATATATTGAATGCCGGCATTAATTAATTAATATGACAAATAGGAATAATTAATTTATAATTTATTCATAAAAAAGTAATTACATTTTCTTGAAGAAGTCTGTGATCACAGCTTGTGTTTTCGCTCCCTCACTTATGGCATAGACACGGCGTAAGAAATCCGCAGATAGATTGACGTCGTCAGATGTTGCTCTTTTGGAGTGCTCAAGAAACAACAAAACTGTCTCAGCAGCTGTTCAGGCTTCCCTTAACGATGGTAGGCGCTGGGTCACTGTTGCATCATCATCCTCGCCAAGTTCTTCTTTCGCTGTAACAGTGGACACCAGAAATTTGTCATCTGTTAGTTTCATTTCCGCCTCCTGGGAATCATCAACCAGTTGAAACTTCCTTTCAGTCATCAAATTCTCTGGTGTAATAGCGAAGATGTCGCGAATGCGATCGAGCAGATTTCCATATTTAAGAGGCTCAACTGCAGCAGTAGCTGATGGAATCAGGGCTCACAGAATCCCAAGCCATTTTACAATAGCGCACAGCGTAATCCAGACGTAATTCTGTGGGTAGATGGGCATCCGCCAATTCCACCATTTTCTGGAGTTGAAGCTTGCGATATTGAGCCTTGAAACTTTTGATGATGCCACTATCCAGTGGTTGCAGATTGCAGTCATATTTGGTGGAAGGAAGTGTATCTTTATGTTGCTGAGACCATCATTAGGGACGCAGTGAGACGTAGCGTTATCTAACAACAGTAGGATACGACGTCCTTCAGAGACAAGCTGCTTGTTGAACTGCAGTAGCCATTCTTGAAAGATACTAGAGGTCATCCATGCTTTGCTGTTAGATGTGTAAGTGCAGTAGAAATGTGGACTAAAGTTTCTGAAGCATCGAGGCTTTGCCGATTTTCCAATAATCAGCAATCGCCGCTTGTCTGTTCCAGTAGAGTTGCAGCACAGTAGAACAGTGATTCGTTGCTTCATCCTTTTGACACCACGGCAGCTTTCATCTTTGTGAGCAAGTGTTCGGTCAGGAATGAGCTGAAAAATAATCCTGTTTCGTCTGCATTGTATATGTTAGCTGGATCATATCCGGAGTTCGCCAGAATACTGTTCAAATTTGTAAGATGTTTATCAATGATAGCTGGAGAAATCGATGCGCCTTCCCCACAGAGCCGTCGTTGCGAAATATGGAATCTCCCAGTACAGTATCATTTTCCCACTTCTCAGCCTGAGTGAGAATATCACGGACAGTTGTTCGTGGAAGTTAGAAACGCTTTCCAATCTCATTCTTCGACATCGTAGGGTTATTTCTTGCCAACTGGCATATCTCCTTCTTCTTTTCAATGGTGATCGACTCACGTTTACGCTTTTGGGAACTCATGATACGACAATAAAGTTGTTGTGTTGACGTTAGCAAAGGATGAAGCGACTGTGTATGTCCCAGGAACAAGCAGGAAAAGGGTCTGCTGGCTGTTCACACAATCTGTTATCTGTTGTGTCAACAGCAAACAAAGTTCGGCGCCATTGGCGTAAAAAATGCAGACAGGAAAGGGGGAGCGGGGGGGGGGGGGGGGGTGAGGGACGTTGTGAGCGGCGCTATAACGAGTGGTTTTTGCTACTTGGGATACAAAAAATCAGCGGCGGAAGGCGAACAGCGAGGGAGTGGCGTTATATCGAGAAAAATACATTGATGTCGATTGGGACAAAACGAAAAAGCGGCGTAAGGCGAGGGTGGCGTTATATCGAGTGGCGTTATAACGAGAGTAGACTGTAGTTTCAGTGTTTATCAACACTTTTGATGCAAGTGTAAAAAATGTTATTTTAAAAGAACTGCTCCTAAACCTGTGTTACAGATATTACTGTATTTTCATATGCGCTTTTTCTTGAGGGCCATGTCAATTACAAGTCATATTTATATGTATATATATTAAAAAACAAAAAGGCATATCCTGACCATTCATATGATATTGATTGTTCAGTGATATTTGGCCAATCCATTTTCTTGATTAATCAAGAAATGCCAACTACATACATGTTCCAAGCTGTTGGTCCTCATTGAAAAAAATTTGGTCCTAGAGCCTTCTTGAGAAATCAAGAAAAGGGTATTTTAGGCCAAGTTTGTGTAAATACGCTTACATAGGTAGGATTGAAATAATTCAAACATAAAATAATATATGGGGCATGCAGTTTAAGTAGAAAATGAAGCTGCATTTTTTATTAAGATGCTAAGACATTTTTACTATCATGATAAGGCTCGATTTGGATTAAAGATTATAAATTTATTCATTTAGATTAGACTTATTACCTTGTTTTTTGCTATTGTTTATTTATTTTTGAAATTATTTAAAAAATGTAATTTGAAAAGCCTACCCTTTTACAAAAAAGCATTGGCTTAAAATAGAATTATGACAATTTTTTCATGCTTTGTTTATAAAAGTTAGGGTTAATGCCATTTTAATTTTAAGCAGGTCAAATCATTTTAAAGATGGCTAAAAAAGCATGCATAGATGGAGATTTAAAGAAATATATTGAAGCTTTGAAATCTAAGCTTGAAAATATATCAAGAATTTGGTAAAAAAGCATTTCTTTTTAAATGTTCGAAACCATATCAATTTTTAATTGTAAATACACTACAGACCCAGTTACCAAATGGTTTGCTGATACTGAAAATGGTATTGCTCTATATAAATAGACTGACCTCCAAAAGCCTGTTTTTGCCAAAAAGTTAATTTTGCAAAATTGTGGTTTAGATCAGAAATTAATTTAACATTATGGTCCAAATTCAAAACTGATATTCTCCAAGAATTTGGCCAATCTATTGATAGCAAGGCATTGCACCAGATGATGATCTTTTACATGATAGACCTGTAGTCTTCTAGGCGCTCGTACATAATGTTACAAATATATGCTTTTTGTTGTGCTGAAAGTTGGAAGTACTCATTCAATTAATAATTAATCTTTCTTGTTAATGACTGTAAAATCTGATTTTTCAAATTTAAATTTGCACACTTTTGAGAAATCATTTTTTTTTTCTATTGCACCATGTTCATATTTTACCATATTCTGGATTCATTCTACCTTCAGGAATGATATTTATTAAATTTCCAAATCTTTCATGTTTAGTTATAATTTCTTCCTTTGTTTTGTTCGTCTACTGTCACATTCTTTGATTACAAGCTATTCATTAAACATTCATCTGTTGCCCTATGACTTCTGATAATTGTTATATGTTTAAAGTGTGGTTTTTCATAAGCAAATTTATATAACTTTATTATATAGTGTAGAACCTCCCTGTAAAGGACACCTAATTGCAGAACCAAAATGTCCTTTAGGGAGAGGTGTCCTCTAACCGGAGAATTGCTAAATTGTAAATATGGTATTTTTGCAAATAAAAACTGTCCTTTGTGGAGAGGTGTCCGCAAGTGGAGTGTCCGCTAAAGGGAGGTTCTACTGTATTAGATTCTTAACACAATTGTATTCAAAATTTGAAAATATGCACTTTTTAGAAAATAACCTTCTTTAACTGTAATGATAAAATATTGGTTTTGGGCTTAGCCCATTAGTGGTGAATCCTCTTGGTGGTTTGACAAGCTTCATCTACCACTTGTTCTAAATATTGTGTTTTTGACTCTTTTGATTAAACTCTATCCCTGGTAAATTATTATGTTAGGGAATGATATTCTTGTGAGATAGTTAGTTCTTTTTGTGTTAAAGAAATACCATTTATATATCTATATTAATAAAATGCAATTTTCATAAGTGGTGTTCGCTAAAAACTTTCGTTACAATGCATCAATTTCGACCAAATTTTCAACATTTATGTAAAACGAGATGGAGCAGGTTTTGCTTAACATCAAAATATTTTTCCTAACTTTAACATGCGTAACTTCGCTGTTATCGATTAAATACAAAAAAAAAATCAACAGAGTTAATTTTATTTATATATAAATACAAAAAAAAAATTCAGCAATTCATTCAACTCAATCTAAAAAAATATTCAAAACAAGCAATTTTAAGATAACACCATATGTAAAACAGTCGGCCAAGAAAACAACAACGATATTACATCTTTCTCACATATTCACACACAATCTTGATTAATAATTAAAACTAATCTTTAACATTGTTTATTAAACTTCATAATATATAATATTCGTTAGGCAAACTTTCACTCGGATAAAACCCGGGCGAAGCCGGGTACACATCCGCTAGTATTAAATATAAAGAAGGCATCTCCTGACCACGAGCACATGTGCTTTTTAGATGGCAGAGGGCCATCTAGTGGAGCAAGAATAAACTAAACGTTTATTTAGCTTGCTCCGTGATATTTGGCCAACCCAAGCGTTTAGTTTATTCTTGCTCCACTAGACGGCGCTCTGCCATCTAAAAAGCACATGTGCTCGTGGTCAGGAGATGCCTTCTTTATTTTTAATATCAACACCTGACCCACTTATCTTTTATTTTTTCTATTGTTTTCTCATTTATATATATATATATATATCAAATTTTTGGTGTGTTCTGGTTACTCCGAGCTTCAATGATCTTAGAAGCTTTAATTTTATTATTTTTTAAATATGGACTTGGGTTTAAACAAGTTCATATTTTAAAAAATGTCAAAACAATATTTTTCTATCAATGATAAAAATGTGCTTTTATAACATCAGTCTTTTTTGAAAAGTTAATTCTGATACCCCCATCATTTCCCATTGACTTTTAATAAGCTTCTAGTTTTTTACTGCTTGGCTAATTCTTAAAATTTATATTGGCACTGAAATCTTTGAAAAAAAATTAAATATCGTAATATTTGCACCATCTCTGAAAAATAATACAATTTTTTAACACAACTTTTTTATTATTATATAAAATTTTTGTTCAAACTTAAACTTAAATGTAAAAAATGAAACGAGTGGGTTCACCATTGATGTGCCATACCCTCTCCCATTTCACTTTTTTTTTTTTTATCATAGCAGTACAAGGGCTGTGTAAATATATATATAAAGGTGAAGTTAATATTTTGATTCATCTTTCCTTTAAATTCCGAAATAGAAAATTTTATAAATTTATACATGAATATAAATTCCAAGTTCAAATTATATTTCTCAAACATAACTATCGTTTATATTTATAAGTTTATAATTTATTAATTACTTACATTGAGAGATGGTGATATTATACCAAATACCTTATATTTTAAGAAATACAACTCCTAACACCTAGTGTTTAGTTCAACTTAATTAATAATTAATACACCCGTTATATATATATATAAAACGTTTATTGTGTAAGGTAAGCAAATACAATCCGTGTTGTTTACCAGGATCAAGTGTTTTTTTTTTTTTTTCAGCAGTGATGATGATATATATTTTTATAAAACAGAATATATTTTTTTTTTACATTTTATCCCAGACACTGGCTTCAAAACAATAAAAGAAAATATTTATTCAAAATAATTTAAAAGTAATGAACCATCTCAATAGTTTGCCAATTTATTTTTTCTTATTATATCAGTAAGATCTTTAGAGAAATTTATAAAATTTTAGAAATAATACTAATTTATGTACCTCTGTACATACCTCTGTATGTACCTCTACAGACCTATAAGCTTATGTCCATAGTTCACTAAACACCCCTAAGCTGCCTTCCATAGAAAATGCAGGGTATATAACAAAACCAATCCAATACAATAGTAGAGCGGTCTAGAAATTAATTTGGCAAAACCGCTGAGAGGGTTCACTACTGATGAGCCAAGCCCTCTCATTCAATAACACATATTATTGCAGTAAGGTCTGTAGAGATAATATTTGATGATATTTAAAAGAAACGCATGGCCAGTAAATTTATTTGTGTAAAATTTTTAACGATAGATGGCAATAAAATTTAATTTACTAATAATACTAATTTGTTTATTGTTGTGCTACATCATACTCAGCAGATAATTTATCATAAATAAAATGACATACACAACTCTTTATTAGAGGTAAATAATATTTCTATTAACGAGTAAAAAACAAAAAAAGGAACTACAAAACTTTATATGATAATTTTGTCACAACCATGTCATTTAGGATAAAGACATTTTCATTGGTGACAATAGGTGAGGAAGAGCAAGAGGAATAAGTAAATGATACAACATCACATAGTAAATATTATAGCCTTCAATAAGTTAAAAAATTGAACTGAGCGAAGTTTGAACCACACACACACAGAAATAATATTTTACATCAAACATACTATCTTGTAGCTTAGGTCTCACATGAAAGTTTCTTGGGTTTGATGATGTTATAGAGGGTGGGGGTAAAGCTGATTATTTTCTCAGTAATTTTCTCTTGTAATTTTCGTGATTATGTTCTGTTTAAACCGCCTAGAGTGGCAGAAAGTGACAACCTTATTAAAGTTTTATCTTAATAAAGCAAAGTAATTAAGTATGTGTGAGGTGTTAAATGGTTTTCTAAATGTATAAAAAAAACTGAGTATTGCATGTAGAAGGTTTGCTATAAATGCTTCATCTATTTTCAAATAAATATATATATATATATATATATATATACCACACCACTGCACACTCAATTTAATTTTAGTTATTGTATTTTTATAGTGCATATATACACTCGTGATCTCAAAGCAATCATTTGGAACTCATTTTTATGGGTGATTAATTTGGTTAATAAGATGTGTAAAAATAACTTGGTGTAGAAATTAGCGCTTATTTTAAACCTTAAATGTTAATTTAAAATATTAGTATGTAATAGTATAAAAGTATAGTGTAAAAGTATGTAATTATTAAATAGAATAAAAGCAAAAATATAGGTAGGTAGTGATTTGAGAGCAGTAATGATAGTTTCGTGGCGAGTGGTAAAGCTACAAAGGAGACAGGATTCAAAAGCAGAAACCCGTGAGGAGTAGATCGTGGAGGAAAGGGACCAGGTCCACCCTGGGAAAAACTGGTGTCGAGACCATCTCGGTGCCAATTGTCCCCTCACCATCGAATCCAGGTGCTTTTGAACTGCTTTGAGTAGGATAAATTATCCCCAGGGGGAAGGGGGTAAAATGGGTTGGATGGCTATTGGACCAAGGTTTTTTTTATTAGGCTATTTTAATTTTCCTTTCCTCATACTCCCACACAGGCCATCTTTATTTGATATTTCTGAACATTATGACAGGTATATGAAGATATTTGAATCAGTTCAGATCAATTATTAGAGTCTTAAGCTAAAAAAACCCAAGGGTATTAAAAAGGCCAGCACCAAACAGACCAGATGCAACTTTAACATAAAAAAAACAAGAATCAGAAAGCTAATATTTTAGCTCAACAAAAAGTCTTTGTAGCTGAGACAAGAATTTGCATTAAGAGGAGGATCAGATCAAAAGCCTTGAACTTGGCAACGCGAAACCTGGAATCATGTGTGGAGGGCAGGCCCTTTGGACAAAGTGGATTAGTTATGTCCTTCGTGATCATTGGCGTCGCTGACAGACTTTTGGCCAAATTCATAGCAGCGGAAGCCAATTCTTATGACTGGAATGGACCTCATTAGTAATGACAGTGTAGAGTTATTTGAGAATAAAACGTTGTATTATGAAGTTTTATACTCCATGTAGTCATATATTATTATTGTCCTTGCCCTCATTTTTTCAGAGCATCATCGATATAATGAGGAGAATTTGAGACTAATTAGCTAAAGCCCTTATATGATTCTTCTATCTTCCTATATACCTTTCATTGTTTATTTAAACATTTAATTTATAAATATATTGAATTAAAATTACATTTGTTTTCTACTGGATCACGATACTCCAATAACCCTATAGTAATAATTTTGCCCTAGATTAGTTGGCCTAGGAGTCTATCTGGGCTGATTTATCGGATTTCAATACCACTTCTCTGACCGATGTTCTGTTAGAATCCTGAAACACTACAAAGAATAACGTCCTGGGTGGTGTGAAACCTCTGCCAAATAAGGATTAAAAAATAAAGTATTGCACACATGCATACCACTTTAAAAGACTTTGGTTACCAAAAAAAAAAATAAAAATAAAAACTTTTCGAATTAACATGGGTATTCTCCAAAAAGACATACATGTCAAGTTTCTCTTCACACTAGTTTTATACTTCAGAATTTTGGGTCGGTGGAAGATGGTCTAAGCCGTTGATTTTTGACCACTACGACCCGGATTAGATTCCCGCATTGGCACTTCCCCCCCCCCCCCCCCCCCCCGGATTAAAAAAAAAATTCTCCAATGGCCCCCGATTCTTGCAAAAGTCCAACCCCACCAGCGAGTGCAAGTAACCAAACGGGGTTCTGGCACATTTGTAAGTGCAAAGTCGAACTGCTTTTCACATGTATAGACATGTGGTGCACTTACAGTAAAAGCAGTCGCCTACTTCTACCCACCACAATTATCATGGCCTGTACCACGTGTACTAGGGATAAGCAAAAAAAAAAATGGGGGTGACAGCTTCTGAACCCTACTCAAGGACAATTACTCATATTGTATATAACAAATGACAACGTTAAGACGTGAATATTTCTTTCACGAAAAATTAAAAATTTCACTATCCTTACGGCGATGAAAAAATATTTTGGGAAGGCTTGGCTCATCAGTAGTGAACCCTCTCAGCAGTTTCGCCAATTTAATCTACCAGACCGCTGTATTGGATCATTCTGCTTATACTTTTGTGTTTTTTCAAAAATTATTTATTTATTCATGAATACCTATTTTGATCCTGTGCTACAGGTGCGCCCATTGGGTTTATAAAACAATTAAGCAATTTACTCATTAATAACGGATCCTCGTGGCTTACTTATTGTAATGATCCTGATTCACTAAAGAATGCTATCCCAGGAATATTAAGAACTGCGATAGAGCAAACAATACAAAATGACTTAACAAGAATAACCCAATCAAAGTTATATTCCCACTATAGAGATATATATACAACGTTTACCACCGAAGAATATTTCTTAAATGAACTCCCTTTTCCTGTCATCAGATTAATCGCACAATTTAGAACCCTTTCAATTTTTTTCAGAGAACACCATCTGATTTTATTGAGGCGTGAAGACCTGAAATGCACTTTCTGTGGATCAGGAATAACAACGGAGATGTTGCACTACTTATTTGACTGTGCTGCTCTGTCTGAGGAAAGACGAAAACTAAATGATAAAACGGGGCAACTTTGTCCTTCATTTCCGGCACTAATTAATGAAATATCAAAGAATAGGTATATAGCTATGGCGATATTTGGATTCCACAAGACTATATCCCGGAAAAAGGCCACACAGTGATCTCCCCATCCATTGTGAACTGGCGAATCCTGTATAGGGCGAGAGGCCCTAAATAAAGGCTTTTTGCTGTTGTTGTTGAATACCTATTTTGTCCCCTTCAAAGTAATCCCCATGAGATATTATACACTTGTGCCAACGGTTTTTCCAATCTTCGAAGCACTTCAAAAAATCATTTTAAAAAAATCTTTTCAGCTCCTCCTTCGATGCCGTCTTTATCCGTCAAGCGTAGCGTAACGTCGTCCTTTCACGGGCCTCTTCAGTTTAGGGAACAAGAAAAAGTCACAGGAGAATGGGGGAATACGGTGGCTGCGGCATCATTAGTGTGTTGTTTTTGGCCAAAAAGTCGCGCACAAGCAACGATGTGTGAGCAGGGACGTTATCGTGGTGCAAAAGCCAATTTTTGTTCTTCCACAAATCCGGGCGTTTCTGGCGGATTGCTTCGCGCAAATTGCGCATAACTTGCAGGTAATATTCCTTATTGACCGTTCTACCCTGTGGCAAGAACTCATGATGCACCACGCCCCTGCAATCGAAGAAAACTGTCAGCAAAACTTTCACATTCGACCGAACTTGGCGCGCTTTTTTCGGTCTTGGTTTGTGCGGCAGCTTCCATTGAGATGATTGAGCTTTGGTTTCCACGTCATAACCATAAACCCACGCTTCGTCACCAGTTATGACCCTCTGGAGCAAATTTGGGTCGTCGCGGACAGAGTCCAAAATCTCATTAGCAATGTTCATGCGATGCTGTTTTTGGTTGCAATTGAGAAATTTTGGTACGAATTTCGCGGCGACCCGTCTCATGCCCAAATCATTGATAAAAATCGAATGGCACGAGCCAATCGATATGTTTAGGTCCTCAGAAACTTCTCTAACGGTGATTCGACGATTGGCCAATATCATTTTCTCCACTTCATTAATTTTTTCGTCTGTTGTTGAAGTGCTCGGGCGTCCGGCACGCCCTTCGTCGTTCACATCTTCTCGGCCTTCTGAGAACATTTTGTACCACCGATAAACGTTGCTTCGGTCCAAGGTAGCTTCTCCGTATGCCACAGTCAACATTCGGAATGCATCCGCGCACCTAATTTCGTTTTTCACACAAAATTTGATACAGGTTCTTTGATTTACTTTTTTTAATAAGTAAAAATCGAAGACGATCCAAAACACCTGCAAGCAAAGCAGCTGTCAACAATTAAGTGAACATTCAAAATGGCCGAGCTTGTCGGCATAAGTGAGAGACATGAGTACCAACATAAAGCCACAAAAAGATCGAAATTCGAATATACGTAACCCGCAAAAATTCAAAAGTCGCGATACTTTTTGAACACACGTGGAGCCCTAGAAATGGTATTTAAGCAAACTACGGACATAAGCTTCTAGGACAGTATAATTACATTTAAATATTTGCATCAAGCAATGCTCTTCCGCAAAGGCCATGTAGAAGCCATAATTTGATCCATCCAAATCTCAAGAGCCGTTCAATAAACTTTGTAAAGCCTACGAATATACGCCCTATACGTGAAATTCAATTAACAGGTAAAAATAACATTAACAGAAACAATTATAATTTTAAATTTGAGTTCACTCATTTGTAACACAATAGAAGACAATACCAGCAGTAAATGAACTCCAGCTACATATGAATTCATGAAAATATGGAGATCTGCATTATATATAATCACTTGAAACCCCAAAATAAATTATAACATAAAGTGAAGTCACATTTTAAGCCTTAAATGTTAATTTTAAATATTAGTATGTAATAGCATAAAAGTATATTGTAAAAGTATGTAATCATTGAATAGAATAAAAGCAAAATATAGATAGGTGGTGATTTAGGAGTAGTTGTGGTAGTTTTGTGGCGAGTGGTAAGGCATACTACTCTGATCATAAAGTTTCGACACTTTGCTCATAAGTTAAAAAAAACTTTAATATTTTACCAAATTCAAATTGTCCCCTTCAAAGTAGTCCCTGTTGGCCGCGATGCACTTCAGCCACCTTTTTTTCCAGTCGGCAAAACACCTCTGGTAGTCTCTTTTCGGGATCGCCTTCATGGCCTTCTTTCGATCCAA
>CP092864.1:22327478-22373519 GCA_030710605.1 Cordylochernes scorpioides | reverse complement strand
TATTAAAAAATAGATTAGTACTTGGTTAATTTTAATTTTGATTAGTTGAAATTGTTGTAAATTTCAGCCAGATTAATTAAATATTAAAGAAACACATAAAGAAGGACAAATAAATGAATGAACATACATACGTTGATTTATATATATATATATGTAGGATTTGATTAGGAAGAAGCTGGCAACACAGAATCAGGTAGAGAAGAAGACGCGCTTACGATGACAACTGAACAATAAGACTTTCTTACTTTCTTTCTTTTTTGACTTTGTTTTTAAATTGTAAAATCTAAAATAAATCCATTTATATCTACTCCGTTTCCTACAAAAATTTTGGGGGCTCGTCCGGGATCGAGAGTCAATTATTTGGATTTTGTTTTTTACAAACGACGATAAAAACAAACGACGCTAAGCCTAAAAGAACGACGCCAAGACAAAGAACGACGACGCTAAACAAAAGAAAGAAAAAAAGAAGAAAGATATTCTCAGTTGAAGTAATAATAATATTTTTAAAAAACGTAAGTGTAATTTTTAAGGATATTAAAAAGAAGTATATTTTAAGCGTTTATTTTAATTGATTAAAAGTATTATTTTAATTTAAAAAATTTGAAGCCCACGGCGATTTGTTTACATCGCGATCTTTTGATTGAAGTTATTTTATCACCAAAGAAGACATTTTAGCTTTTAAAATGGCGAAAGTAAAGGCTGATTTAGATGATATTGAAGACAATTTGAAACAAGCAATTGATATTTTGAAAGAACAAGTGAATAAGTCACATCAAAGTGGAAATGCTATGTTCTTTAAAGAAGCCATTGAAGGCATTCCAGAATTTGATGGTTCAACGGTTCCAATTAAAAAATGGCTGCAAGAAATTGATGATAATGCCATCTTATTTGGTTGGACAGATCTTCACACCTTAGTGGTTGCAAAAAAGTTGCTGACTGGAGTAGCCAAATTATGGTTGAGGTCACAACCTACCTTCTCAACTTGGCCAGACCTTAAAGAGGCAATCACCAATGAATTTGACAACCCTATTGACAGTAGGAATATTCACATTCTTTTAACTAAAAGAAAAAAGAAACAATTTGAAAGCTACTATGAATATTTCTTAAAAATGAGAGAACTTGGAAGTCAAGGCAATCTTGAGGAAGCAGTAATCATTCAATATGTGATTGATGGAATTCCCGACCAAGAATTCAATAAGTCCATATTATATGGCTCTACATCCTATTCAGACTTTAAAATTAAATTAAAAAATTATGAAATGATTAAATCTAAATCTAACACTAATAGCACCACAAGCAAAGTGATTCCAAGGCCAATTGATGATAAGGAATCAAAGTGTTTTAACTGTGGTAAAAGAGGTCATCTTTCACGTGAGTGTAGATTTAAAGATTTGGGGAAAAAGTGCTTCAGTTGTAATTCTTTTGGCCACATAGCAAATCAGTGTCCAACTAGAAGTAATGCTAACACCCTGGTAAAACAAGTACAAACAAAGCCACATGATGAAAAACAAAATTATTTGGCTGAAACGACACAGAAAGGACGGATGTACAAGGAGATAAAAATTAATGACCACGAACTCCAAGCACTCATAGATACAGGAAGTCAATTGAATTTAATTCGAATTGACCGGTACCTTGCCATAGGATCACCAAGTTTTGATGCTGATGATAGATTCATATCTGGCATTGGCAATAAGCGTGTTAAGCTGCTAGGAAAGTTTAAAGCTGAAGTTAAAATTGATGATGTTCTATTTGTGACCATATTCAATATTGTGCCAGAAGATTCCATGAAGGTTGAGGTCATCATAGGAGATGAAATGCTCAAAGAAGTGCATTTTTCAGTTGTTGGTGACAACATACAGATAAAGCCAATTCAAGATGATTGGATAGGACAAATTGGAAATGTTTTCCATACTGAGAGCTGTCCACTTGATCTAGCACATATTACTGACCCACAATTGGCTAAAGATATTTTATCTATTCAAAAGAATTATAACCCGAAAGAAATAAAGACAACCTCCATTGAAACAAAAATAATTTTGAAAACTGAAGTCCCACTGTACCAACACCCTAGAAGACTATCTCAAAAGGAAGCTCAGGAAGTTGATGCACAAATTGATGAATGGCTAAAACAAGGAATAATTCAAAAAAGCAACTCTGAATATGCAAGTCCGATTGTACTTGTAAAAAAGAAAAATGGAAAGACCCGAATTTGTGTTGATTATAGAAAACTAAACAAAGAAACTGTAAAGGATAGATACCCACTGCCACTTATTGAAGACCAGATAGATAAACTGCAGGCAGCAAGACTTTTTAGTACTATAGATCTAAAAAATGGATTTTTTCATATTCCAGTAGCAGAAGATAGTCGTAAGCTAACATCATTTGTAGTGCCTAATGGGCAATATGAATTTTTGAAAACTCCCTTTGGACTTTGCAATGCACCAGCAAAATTTCAGAGATTCATCAACTCAATATTTGCTGAAGAAATTCAAAAAGGGATTGTGTTGACTTATTTAGATGATATTGTTATTCCAGCTAATGATGCAGAAGAAGCTCTCAAACATCTGAAACATGTCTTAAAGCGTGCTGAAAAATACGGACTTCAAATTAACTGGGAGAAATGTCAGATTCTTAAAAGTGAAATTACTTATTTAGGACATGAAATCAAAGATGGAGTTATCAGACCCTCTGATGATAAGGTCACAGCCGTCAAAAGATTCCCTGAGTTAAAGACAATAAAGCAACTCCAAAGCTTTCTTGGTCTTACAGGTTACTTCAGGAAGTTTATAAAAAACTATTCCATAATAGCAAAACCACTCTCTGACATGCTAAAGACTAATGCTAATTTCATGATGGGACCAGATCAGAAGCAAGCCTTTCAAGACCTCAAACAGATCCTAACAAGTAAACCCATATTGAAAATCTATCAAGTAGGAGCAAGAACTGAATTACACACAGATGCTAGCAAGTTTGGATTCGGAGCGATTCTCCTCCAAGAAGATGTTGATCAAAAAATGCATCCAGTCCACTACATGAGCAAGAAAACTAATGAAGCCCAACAAAAATATAGTAGCTATGAACTTGAAGTTTTAGCAGTGGTAGAAGCAGTAAAGAAGTTCAGAATATATCTTTTAGGAATCAAATTCAAAATTTTAACAGATTGTTCAGCTTTCACCATGACCTTGAAGAAAAAGGACTTGACTACAAGAGTAGCCAGATGGGCCTTATTACTTGAAGAATACGACTATACCATTGAACATAGGCCTGGAAGTGGAATGAAACATGTAGATGCACTGAGCAGAAATCCAGTTTCAATGATGATCCAAACTGACACACTTGTTGAAAAAATAAGAAATGCTCAAGGCAGAGATCCTTTGATCAAAGCTCTCTTAGTAATTGTGAAGGAAAAACAAGTATATGATGGTTATTTTGAAGAAAACAATTTACTTTGGAAGGAAGTTGAAGGGGATAGAACACTGGTCATACCCAAAGGAATGGAAATGGAAATTATAAAGTTAGCCCATGAAGAAGGACATTTTGGCGTCCAGAAAAATTTTGAAATGCTTAAAAAAGAATACTATATAACAGATTTGAAAAGCAAGATCAAAAAGTACATTCAGAACTGTATACCATGCATTTTATCAAATAGGAAACATGGAAAGCAAGAGGGAATGTT
Organism: Cordylochernes scorpioides; assembly: GCA_030710605.1. Lineage (NCBI taxonomy): Eukaryota > Metazoa > Arthropoda > Arachnida > Pseudoscorpiones > Chernetidae > Cordylochernes > Cordylochernes scorpioides. The sequence continues at coordinate 22,369,840 of CP092864.1, read as the reverse complement.
GCACCCAATCTCCAAAGGTGACACTCCCCTCGACACATATCATATTGATCATCTTGGACCTTTGGCATCTACTAGGAAGGACTACAACTATTTGTTAGTCATCATTGATGGTTTCACCAAGTTCACCTGGATATACCCAACCAAAACAACCAGAACAAGTGAGGTTATTCAGAAGTTGGAATCTCAACAGCAAATCTTTGGTAATCCAAGACGAATAATTACTGACCAAGGAACAGCATTCACTTCTAATGACTTTAAAGAATATTGCAAAGAAGAGTCTATAGAACATTGTTGCATCACAACAGGAGTTCCACGAGGAAATGGTCAAGTAGAAAGAATCAACCGTACAATTGTCTCCGTACTCACTAAACTGTCAATTGATAACCCACAAGAATGGCACAAGCATGTTAGGAAACTTCAGAAAGCTCTAAACAGTACGCATCAGAGAAGCATTAGAATGTCACCATTTGAACTTTTAGTCGGAGTAAAGATGAGAAAAGAAGAAGATCTACGTCTTTTGGAAATGATAGAAGAAGAACTAGCTTTAACATTTGATGAGGAAAGAGACCAAAAGAGAAAAGCAGCAAAGCAGGAAATATTGAAGATCCAAGAAGAAAATAGGAACACGTTCAATAAGAAAAGAAAAAAGGCATTTGTCTATAAGGAAGGAGACCTAGTTGTCATTCAGAAGACTCAGTTTGCTACAAAGTCAAAATTATACCCAAAGTATATTGGTCCGTACAAAGTAATTAAGATCAAACCAAATGACCGGTATAATGTTGAAAAATTTGCTGATTTTGAGGGACCCAACAGAACAAGCTGCAGTGCTGACTTGATGAAACCATGGTTCACCCAAGATGAATATCCCAGTGAGCTATCCGAGGCGGATGAAGTTCAGGACGGCCGAATGTAGGATTTGATTAGGAAGAAGCTGGCAACACAGAATCAGGTAGAGAAGAAGACGCGCTTACGATGACAACTGAACAATAAGACTTTCTTACTTTCTTTCTTTTTTGACTTTGTTTTTAAATTGTAAAATCTAAAATAAATCCATTTATATCTACTCCGTTTCCTACATATATATATATATATATTAGAGAGAGAGATTCATACATTTTATATTGCAAAAAGAAGCTTTTTTATATTATTTTCTACTTGATCTCTATATTAAAAAATATATGATATAGAGATTGATGCTGTTTGTGAAGGACAACCATACCCACAGACCCAAAAGAAGACAGAATCAACAGCACCCAGAGGTATTATTTTATTATTTCTTTCCACGGTTCAACCTATTTATTTGTCATATTTTTATATTTCAAGTTCACAGCGCATCCACCATTCCATATCATTCCTCATTTGACCCATATGGTAGAACCTTTCATAAGAGACATAATTGAAAAGGCATTACTACAACTTGTCTCAACTAGAGATTTTGTTTATCAGAAGCTGGATTAGGCCAGGATATGTCATTTTTGTTTATGTAAAAGTGGCCTCTAAGGGAAGAGTTTTTTAAAAATCATATGGATCACTCCTAACAGGTTTTCCCATGCCAATATATTCTTGAAGACTTTTCATCAGTTCATATGAATAAGTCCTAAGAATAGGGGGGCTTCCTCAATCAGGCTGACCATGGTAAAAGGTCTACAGCCATAAGTGGCAAAACATTTCCTTTGTCTTGTTATTCCATTCAATGGGATTTTTGTGTAAAAAAAATGATTATTTTTCCCCCTTGTCATCCTACATTAAATAATAGTAGGTTTTTTCCCCTTTAGAAGCCACTTGAAACTTCATAGGCAAGTTAGTTTCCTCTTCTATGATGGGGTTGGAAATTTATCCTGGCTTAGTTACTATAGGGCATCATTCATCTTTCACTAGATAGGGATTTTCCCTTCTTAGGAAATGGGACCATCTAGAAAGGTACTTCCCACAAGCTCCTCTTCTTTGGGGGCTCTTGAAGACTAGGGAGAATATTAATGTGTTCAAATAATAGATATAAATAACTGAGAATGTGTGACTGGGACATTTCATAAAGATCTCTCCTGGGATGTTAGTGAGTCATGCATACACCTATCCTGATTTGTGGAACTTGTCAATGTCTAATAGAATCAGTAAACTTGTCTTTATTTCAATAGTTTTGGCTCTCATCCTTTATACTTTCATCCAGGGTTGCTTATATTTTATGATTGCTGTTAATAAATTCCTGCTATCATTTTGATCCTAGTACTTTTAGATATGTATGAAAGGCAAGAACAAATAAATATATATCTGTATGTGTGTTGTTTATAGTTCAAGCTTTTAGGATAAAATCTCTTTATCAAGATATTATATATATATTCAAAAATATATACAGAGTGGAACCTTATTTTAATAACAACAACCTTTCACATCATGTATGTGTGTGGTTATAACAATTTTAAAATCTTAAGAAAAATAAAGCTATCTCCTGATTTTGCAACTAAAGGTTGCTGATGGCTTGCACCATCTGTTAGTATCAACTAGTTATTGATTTTAATCATTCCAGAATATTGGCAAATAGTGTGCTGTTTTTCAAAAGAATGTTATGATGAGCTTCAACTGTAATTGTTCAATATATTTTCTCTCTCTTTAGTTTTTTTTCCACTTTAATATTCTCAATGATATTGTCAGTGAATAATAAATCAGAAATTATATCTGATTATAGAAATTAATTTGCCGCTGAATTGAATTGGCCCCACTTTTGCTTCATGTACCTCTTGATAAATATTCTTATTGAGTTTTTTTTATTAGTGTAAAACAAGATACATCTTATTTATCAATAAATATTTGGTTATAAAAATTGAATGACACACTCCTTGACAATATTTAAAAATAGATTCTCCTCCTTTTCTACCTTCTCTCCTGTGGTTTTTTAAAAATCTAACCAGATGTTCTATTGCTAGGTCGATCACAGGTACTGGTGTTAGAGAGACCACCTGATTTCCATCTCGACCACTACGGTAAGTATTCTATGAGCATGCCTAGAGCTTATTCATTTTAATTAAGCCTTATGATTCTAATATTTTGTGTAGTATTGGATTCATCACATCTGCATAGCAAACTATTTTATGCCATAAAACACATTATAGCACTAAGGAATTGGGCCTGTGTACAGCTTACTTTCTTCCCCTTTCGTGAAACTTCAGTAGCTAGGATACACATTTCCTCTTTGTAGCTAACTGAGCAATATTTTTATAATAAAGGTGTACATCTACTTATATAATTGCCTTATTCTGTCTGTGTGAAGTTCATGGATAGATTTTGGTCAGAATGGATAAAATAAAAAAAGTGTCAAGGGATGGGAATCGAACCCACGACCTTCCGCTTACCGGGCAGATGCCATGACCACTAGGCTACCCATACATGATGAAATCTTTATGAAAATTCACATTTTTACTTTTATATTTTCAAGACACACAGTTTGGGGCGGGACGTTTCACAAGAGAGACATCCATGGCGCCAATTTATAATTGTAACGAATAGTATTATAATTAAAACATTTTAAAAACACACAGTTTGGAACGGGACGTTTCACAAGAGTGACATCCATGGCGCCAATTTATAATTGTAACGAATAGTATTTGAATTAAAACGTTTTTAAAATATATACGCACTCGGGTAAAACCCGGGCGTTGCCCGGGCCATTCGGCTAGTATACAATAATGAACATAAGAAATTTAAAGCATTTTGAATACATTTTATCACTGACATTGACATATTTTTCAATGATTTATTCATCATCTTAACACTTTGAGGATGGACGATTCCAGAGTTGCATGGTCCACTGGGCTGTATGAAAATGAATTGTATATAAACATTTTTTGATAAATAAAAAATCGTTTCAAAAATGCAATTTCTTTTTTAATATAATCTATAGGGTCTGAATAGTATGTTCTATTTTTTAAATGTTGCTCTTAATTTTTTTATTTAGATCTTACAAAATACAAATTCACTCCAAGTACTATATAGACAGTAAGTAGAGAATAACAAAAACATTTATTAAGACACTATTGTCTTACAAGGGGATTCCCCTGAAAGGTTATATATGTACATGAGTGAGGAGGAAAAGCAATTTAGAGGGGAGGGGGAGCAATCAGCCATTGTCTGTGGAGTTGAGCACTTCTCTCATTTTATCAATCGCCTTGAAATATTTAAAATGTTTTATCCAGCAGGAGAGTAGTAAAAATTTTATATACATGTTGTTCATTGTAGTGAGTTAGCCCCGAAATTTCGCCAATTTCCAGTCTCTTTTCATGTAGGAATGGGCAATGGAATAGATAGTGGACCAAATTGTCTTGGATGCCAACATTGCAGAAGTAGCAATTTAAAGGGTCACTGTTCCAAATTCCCGTGATATCCTTCGCGGAAAAGTAGCCATAGAATCCTTTGGCGGGCTATAAATCGTTTAATTTTCAAAGGGAGGTTTGATAGTAAGTAGTCCTCCATCATAAAGGAGCTACTTTTTTTGGTAGTGAATAAAATGAGTTGAATTTTGTAACTTAGCTCGGTCAAATTGGAGTAGCTGGTCCACTGTGGTTTGAATAATTCTAGGCATTTCTCCTCGCACAACCATATAATCTTCACAGTTCTTAAGAAAAGAAAAAACCCTAGAGTCAATGATGTTATTCAGGTTTTATGAATAAAGTTGTTTCCCGCTTTTCCCACAATTGAAACTTTCCAGAGCTGGGACAAGCAAATAAGTAGAGAATAACTGATTAAATAAAAGGTAAATATTATCAGAGAGATAAGCTTTTACACATTTCTATAATATATTTTAAAAGATAAAACAATAAAATTTACTGCCAATAACTTATCTTAGAATGATAAACTATGATGCAGCCTTCACACAAAGAGACACTTGACATCAATTAAATGCTCTATATCATCTAACAAACTTTCATATTTTAAATAATATTAAGTGGTAAATATACTTGGTACAGGTTAAATCTAAAAAAATGAACACAAAAAAAAAGAACAAGGAAGAAAAATCAGCAGGCAATAGGGGCTGATGGAATGGCGGGCGGTCTCACGAGATGTTTTACATGTACATAGGGTCAGCTGGCATCCTCCCCAACTCACTGATAGATAGCCAAGCAGGTATGGGACAAGATCCCAGTGGATGCAAATTCTTGTCGGCCGCCAGCGATAATATATTTAGATATATATCAAGTCCTTCGGGCTTGATGCAAAATCGGCAAGGATGTGAATTTGCATCTCTTGGGTCGAAAGTGTTAAGGCATCTTTGAATATTTATTCATAAATTTTTGTCTAATATCTTACTGGAGAGCAGAGAATTGGTAAAAATGGTAATCTGCGCAATGAAAATCGTCCCTTATAGAGAGGTGTCCTCTCCTAGAGGATTTACTGTATAGACTTCCTTGAAAAAATTAGAAGTATATTTTTAAAATTGCAAAATTTTTAAGTGCACTATGAAGCAATTAGTAAGATTTCAAAATTTAACAGCTATTGCTGGCAGTGTTGGTTAAATTCCTTAGAGTTATTGTAGAGTGTTGGGCATAATGAGCATGCACTCTGATGTTCATAATTGTGCGTTATTATCTTTTCTAATCCCCCCCCCCACTTATATATCCTAAATGACATTTTTGGTCAGTTGACAGTGTAATATAGATGTGCTGTTTTTAGGGGAATCACAAACAGAGAAAGAGAATGATGTAAAACCTTCTAGTCACCAGTCCACCCACAAAAGTAAGTGTTTGCTATTGGTAAATTCACAAGGTTATTGTATAAAATATGGGTGTTTATTCCATGAGTTGTTACACAAGGATCTTGTATGTCAATATTTTATAATGCATTTGTTCCAGAAAACAACTCCAAACCCGATATAATTTACTTTTTTAAAGCAAGATGAGTACATTATTCTTTGTTCATTTTAAACTGTTGGCATATGTTTGTTATGCAAAATAAGGTTTTGTATCTCTCTCTTGTAGTTCCCAATTAGATTTATTTATAACTTGAATCATGAAAATTTCTCTTATAGAACTGTAAAAAGATTATAAAAACGAAGAGAAAATTATTTATTTTTACTATACATGGGCTACGAGCTTTCGGGCAGCCTCGCCCTTCTACAGGTAAAGATACATGGTGGCAAAAGGCTTTATATAAGATTCCATTTTTAAAATATATTTACATATAAGAAGAATATAGGACGGTTAAAATATAACATAAGATAAGAAATATTTTGCAAATCTAAAACTATTGTATATGATATTTACAAATATGCTAATCATGTAACGTCATATGACAATCAATTGGCAAATTAGCAGATGGTTATACTATGAAAATATACAATGAAACCGGACAACGAATGTTCAACCCGCCATCAGCAGCCACATTGGTTTAATGGTTATTTAGGTTATTACATATGTCTTGGTATTGTATAGGCAAATCTATGTGTCGGTTAATGCTGTTTGTTGATATGGATAATATGGCCTCTATGATCAGTCTTTGATATTTATTGGAAATGTTATTGTATATGGTGGTGGGAGAAGTTAGATTGAATGAGTGGCCGGTGGTGTTAATATGATTGAAGATAAGCGACCTGTTGTCTCTGTTGGTAATGCATCTACCGTGTTCGGTCATCCTGATGGCCACGGACCTACCAGTCTCGCCTATGTAAGATGCACTGCAATCGTTACATGAGACTGAGTAGACCGAGCCACCAGAGGACCGAGCAACGGTAGATCTAGGTAATCTGGTGATAGGGTGTCTGAGGATGGCGCCGATGCTATTGCTATTAGTAAAGTGGGTGTTAATTCCGTGGGTTCTGAGGATGCGGGAGATGGCGACTGATTGGGTGGAAAAGGGAAGTATACAACTGTTTCTGGTGATTGCAGGGGGTCTAACGGAAGAAGGGTCAAATTTATACTTATGTATGAAATGGGGGGGGTATTGGGACCGGGCCAACTGTTTAATGATTAGGGAAAATTCAATGGTTCTAAACAGTGGAAGGGAGCAGTGGGGTGAACAATCTCTTGGTAAGAGTACGGACAGTATTTATTTTATGCGATAGGGGACATGAAGATTTGTAGTCTGTATAAAATGTGGGATTGTTAACCTTGTGGTATACGGTGGTGTGGTAATGAGAGGCAGTACGGATGACCAGTATATCAAGATACGGCAATACGGACCTGTTTTCCAATTCTAGGGTGAAAGAGATCTCGGGATGATAGGAGTTTAGAGAGTTTAAGATATTGATTTCTTGTCCGGTATCACATATGCAGAAGATATCATCAATATATCTCCGCCACATGTGAATGCCCGGTGCAATTTGCTGTTGGACCCAGTGGTCTATGTTGGCCATGACTATTTCTGCAAGTGGGGAGGATAGTGGGCTGCCCATGGGCGAGCCTCTGATTTGTTTGAACAACTGGTTGTTAAATGTGAAAGTAGTAAAGTCCAAACACAGTGAGGATAGTGCGACTATGGACTCCGCGGTACGGTGATCTACCTGGTTATCCTGTAAGCCTTTTGCCACCATGTATCTTTACCTGTAGAAGGGCGAGGCTGCCCGAAAGCTCGTAGCCCATGTATAGTAAAAATAAATAATTTTCTCTTCGTTTTTATAATCTTTTAGATTTATTTATATTGTGCTGTGTAAATATATCTATTTGTTACTCTAAAAATGCAGAGATATTCTGAGAGACAAAAGGAGAGTTTGTATAAATAATATGAATATTTTTCTTATTATTTGAAACTCACTGGCAAAGCAAAAAATCATTCCCATTAACAACAATTTAGAAGTCTCTTTGTGAGATTTTAAGTAGACATACTACTCTGATCAAAAGGTTTCGGCACTTTGCTCATAAGTTAAAAAAAAACTTTATTATTCTACCAAATTCAAATTGTCCCCTTCAAAGTAGTCCCTGTTGGCTGCTATGCACTTCAGCCACCTTTTTTTCCAGTCGTCAAAACACCTCTGGTAATCTGTTTTCGGGATCGCCTTCATTGATTCCACTTTGATCTCTTCTATGCTCTGAAATTTCCGACCCTTTAACTTTTTTTTTGAGCTTTCCAAAGAGGAAGAAGTATCAGGGGGCCAAATCGGGACTGTAGGGGGGTTGGGGGAACATTCGAGATTTTGAGGGCTGTGTGCGCCGGCGCATTTTGTGGTGGAGGATTCACGACTTGCTCCTCCACAGCTCTGGTCGTTTCTGCCTGATCGCTTCCCTCAATCGCCTCAAAACTCCCAGGTAGGAGTCAGCAGTTATTGTAGAGCCTTGTTGTTGAAATTCATGATGAACGATACCCTGGTAGTCGAAGAACACCGTCAACAGAACTTAACTTTGCTGGGAGCCTTCCTCGCTTTCTTTCGTCTCGGCTCATTTTTGAAGCGCCACTCCGATGCCTTTTGGGTAGTTTCCGAATAAAAGCCATAAATCCATGTTTCGTCTCCAGTAATGACCCTCTTCAGCAATTCGGGGTTGTCGCTTTGAGATTGAGACTGGCCATTTCTTTCCGGGCGTTCTTTTGATCAAAAGTCAAATCTTTGGGAACGAGAACAACATTGAGTCTTCTCACTCTCAAAATGTCCTTCATTATCGACTGAGTCAACCCGAATGATATCCCTGCTTCTTCGGCGACCTCCCTGACAGTTATTCGTCGGTCTTCACGCACCAGTTCCAACACCTTGTCCACTTTTTCAGGCGTGGTTGATGTGGACAGTCTCCCGGAACGCTCGTTGTCGGCGGTCTCTTCCCGACCCTCCTTGAAGCGCTTGTACCACTCGAAAACTCGTCTTCGGCTCATGACGGCATCCCCATAGGCTGTTTGCAACATCCAAAAAATTTCGGCACCCTTGAATTCATTTTTCACACAGAACTTGATGCAAATTCATTGATCCTCCATTTCAGTGACTAACGGAATCGAAGCACGGGCAAAATGGCCTCACTTCTAACAGCCGCTGCTCGCGCTGTTGTGGCACGTGATTTTTGAAAATTGGCTGGTCTCCAAGCCAAGGGCGACGCTTGCGTTTGCCACAAACCAGGAGAAAATATACTGAGTTTTCAGGATTTTATGAGAAAAGTGTCGAAACTTTTTATCAGAGTAGTATGCTCTTAATTATTATCTCTGTACTCCTAAACTTGAAGGCAATATGGACTTCATAATGGGGTAAATGTATGTATTCCTTTTATCAAAAAAATCTGAAGAACATATTGAGAAGTCTAACTTAGCTCAGAAGAGGTTGCTCCTAATGTGGAGGACAGACATTTTTGCTGCTGACTCTGTCATTGAATCAAGCAGTGTTCATTGGTAGTGCCTCATTGGCTACACTTCATTAAAAATTGTTTCTTCCAGTAAAGTTGTCTGGGGAGAACTGAATCCTACAAGGTGAGTCCCCGGCAGATAGAGGGACAACCATCAGATATCTTAGCTAGCTGTGAATATATAAAAGGTAGTTCCAAACCAACAGCCAATCAACAGTATGGAGGGCTAGCCTGTAGTGTGCATAGACTTATTAAAAGCTACAAAACCTTAAAAATGATACTCAATAAAAAAAAATTATACAATCACACCATTCAACATCTGAGGCACCATGTCAGGATTGGCCTCAAAGGTGTCTGTTCTTCATTTTAGGAGCAGACTCATCTGAAGCTTACATTAAACCTCTACAGTATGTGCTTCAGATTTTTTAATCAATGGCAAACATGCATTTGCCCACTACAGTCTCTGTGACCTTTATAAAGGTACCTAATTTTTAGGTACTGCGATAAGAAAGAAGAAGAGTCTAATTTGATAATACTTCCTTTCTTAGAGTTGCAGGACCAACTTGGCCTTAGAAGGCTGGAATATGCTGTGTGTCCCAGGTTCCAATAATGAAAAGCAACCCCATTATCAAAGTATGTGTCTGAAATTTTCTCAATCCAATTTATTCTTTCCTTTAGGAGTTAAATAAAACTTTGCTCTAATCTTCAAGTTTATAATATGAACTTTTTTCCTGATCCCTATTTTAAAAAGCCTTATATTTTCCTGTAGTAAACTTTTGGCCAAGGCCCAAGAATATTAGTACATGTAATAGTAAAGTTTTTATGTATTCTCTTTGTGTTTTCTTGGTTTTGTATCAGGTGGGGTATTGTTCTCTTTATTATATGGGGTGTGTTTTCTCTTACATTCTTCAATTGATTATGGGGTATAATTTGCCCTCCACTATATAAACAATAAAGAGGATATATTCACATTGTTTTTTCAATTATATTACAGTTTATTTTTTCCAGTCCCAAGTCAGGATGAAAAGGAGAGCAGTAACAAGCTCATTTAAAAAAAAACTGGGTTGAACCAGCCCAGCAGTTCCTAGTACAGGCAGGGACACAAAGGATTAGCAGTATCTGCACCTCATATCAGAGGTGACCATTCAATATTATAAATAAGTCGGCCTGCAACTGTCTTAACTATCTTAGCAGATAAATTTTTCTTCTCCCAATCGTAAAGCTCAAGATGCACAGAATATTAATTTTTTATTATTGAGAGGAGATATAAAAAAGATGGTTGGCTCACTTTTCTTGACTATTTTTATGTGTACTAAAAATTTCCTAATCTAGTATTATAATTAATCAGGACTTCCAGTGTAAAAACTTGAGTTCCAATTATCAGTTTTTTTGCTTCTCCCTAGTACACATGGTGCAGGCGATGATAATCATGGTTGGTAGAAGTAGGTGACCACATGTCTACACATGTGAAAAGCAGTTCGACTTTGCACTTACAAATGTGCCAGAGCCCCGTTTGGTTACTTGCCCTCACTGGTGGGGTTGGACTTTTTCAAGAATTGGGGCCATTGGAGCATTTTTTTAAATCAGAAAAAGTGCCCAATGTGGGATTCGACCCCGGATCGTAGCGGTCAAAAACCAACGGTTTAGATTACGGTTTAAATTACAAATTTTTGTAAATTGGAAATAAATAACAATTGAAACTAATTTTTCTTTTTCTTCATCAAATCCTAATTAATGGTAGTTGGCTGTTCATATAATGAATGAACTGCATATAGCTTCTGTTCTCCTAACAATATTTTAAAGATCTCTGGAATTTGAACTATCTCATGTCATAATCAGCTGATGTTACTTGACTAGGATGTAGTCCCAACTGCTCAATTTTCTGTGGCCTTTGCCTCAAATCATGTTTGTTGTGTTTCAGCTCATCTGGATCACAAGGAATCTTGCCAGGTGCGATCCAATCTATATGAATATACCGCCAGTCTCAGCACTATCTACCACTATGATGTGACCATCAAAAGTAATTATTCCCATAATGACATTTGCAGTAACAAGAAAAGGCCTTTGAGTTTGACTTTAAAGAGGCAGCTCTTTATTTCTGCGATTAAGGGCTGGGACATTTTTTGCGATAAATGTGCAGTCTTTGATGGCAACAAAAATTGCTACACCACCTCACTATTGCCCATAATTGGCCCCTTTGCAGAAATAAGGTGTAAATTTCAAGATGAAGCTGAGGTTTACAGGATCAACATCCAGCCTACTAAGAAGTATAATGGTACCTGCATGATTGATACAAATGCCCTCCAAGACTCTTCTATTCAAATGCCACAGGAAGTTTTAACCACAATGAGCATTGTCCTGCGTCATCACCCCTCCCTTCACTCCATTCCTGTAAGCCAGGGTTTCTTCAACCGCCCAAGAAGCCCCTTCACTCTTGAGGATGGTCTGGAAATCTGGCCGGGGTATACTTTCTCACTCTCAGTTGGAAGAAGACTTTTTCTCAATTTTGAGATCTGTATGAAGCTCTTCTATCCCGCCTGTAATATAATGCAGGCTAAGAAAATGGATATTTTAAGGAAAGCAAAAATTTTTACTACCCACAGGGGCTTTGTTAAAAAATACAAAATAATAGGATTTGGTTCTAGTGCTGCCCAGCAGACCTTTGAGATGCAGGGCACAAAAACCACTGTCTTGGAGTACTTCCGTTCCAGGTATCCTCATATCCAACTGAAACACCCTGACATACCTGTGATTGACGTGGGTATCAAAAATTTTCCTGTTTATATACCACAGGAAATTTGTTATTTCTGCCCCAACCAGACTTATGATCATGAACTAAGCCTTGCCCAGCAGATGAGTTTTGTCCCCCAGGGGTCACTCTCTCCAAATGAAAAGTTTACTGAAATCTCAAAAAAACTTTCTTTGTTCCTGGATTGCAACAAATCAGTAATGGAACACTTTAAAATCTCCATCAATCCTGAGCCTGTCATGCTAAAGGCAAGTCTTCTCAAAGCACCAGTCCTTAAATATAAAAATTATATAGAAATCCCAAAAGGAGGTATTTGGCAGTCCCATGTTTTTTACAAACCTATTATTCTAAGGAGATGGCTGGTACTTGCCTTCAACAAGACCTCACAGTTCAAGAAGAAGCTGACTGAATTTTTGAGAACCTTGGAGGCCACTGCCAAGGCTAGTGGCATCAAGATCTCTCAACCAAATATAACATATTTAGATTGCTTTAATCCTCATGAGACAAAACAACTATTTCAAAATGACTATAATATGGCCCCTAATCACCCTAAGACCGCACAGTCCAATAAAGGATCAGATTAAGGCTTTGGGGGACAAGTGCCATCTTTCCACCACCATTGTTACAGAGAAAAATATAGTAATCAAAGACACAAACAAATTGTTTTGTTTGAATCTGATCCAAAACATCAATAGCAAGCTGAGAGGGATCAACTGGATTTTGGATCCAAGCACATGTCCAAGGATGCTGAAGGGCCCTGGAGTTTTGGTTATGGGCGCCGATGTATTCCATGCAGCAGCAAAATCTCCAGATCCCTCCATAGCAGCTGTTAGTTGTAACATAGATGAACATTTCAACAATTACGAAGGTGTCAGAAGGCAGCAACCTGCAAGGTGTGAGATTATTCAAGATCTCAAGGAGATGGTGGCTGAATGTCTGTCAACTTTCTATAGAAACAATCCTTCTCCAAATAGAATTTTTTTCTTCAGAGATGGCGTGGGAGAGGGACAGTTTGATACAGTGAAAGAACAGGAGATTCCTAAGGTGCTTCAGGCCTTCACCCAGGTGTTCCCAACGTCAAAACTTCCTACACTGACCTACATTGTGGTCATTAAACGTCATCACCTCCGCATTTCAGAGGACATTCTGGCTCAAAATGGCCAAAATGTATTGCCAGGTACTGCCCTGATTAACACAGTTGCCACCAAACCAAACGAGTTCCTTCTCTGCAGTCATCCCGGGATAATTGGCACCAGCATCCCTATTAAATATGTGGTCCTCCATGATGACTGCAAACTCTCCAATATGGAGATATGCCAAGTGGCCTATGCCCTGTGCCACCTCCATAGTGGCAGCAACAGGACTATATCCATTCCCATACCTGTTCATCATGCCCACCACCAGGCTCTGAGAGGGAAGGAATCCCTTGCAAATTTTGACTTCAGCAAACAGAATAAGTAAATTTACAATCCTACACTATGGATAACAAACTATTTCACTTATTTAGTTATTAGCCATCTTAGATACACAGTAAAGCTTCCATAATGAAACATCTATATCAGTTTTCTACCTATAATATCTGTTTTAATGTTTTAAGATGTTTATTAAGCTTATTCAAATTTTCACCATTTTTGCCAAAGGCCTTGCTATTTCAATATTTCCATAAATATTCCCTTAATTTAAATTTGATATTTGGTATGGAGGATATTGATATATTAAAAAGGAGATAGCCTTTCCTAACAAAATAGATGCCAAAATTATGTACCATGGTCTTCAGGTGGGTTTTCTCAATTTTCTGAAGCTAGTATAGTGACTTTGTCACCAACTTGAGTCTGTAAGTTTCAAAGACAATCAATAGATGGTGCATAGTTTTGTCCAATTTTGATGGGAGAGATGATATATTTTTTTATATTCTACATTTTAAAAATCTCCATAAATCTACAAAAAAAGTGTTGATAAGCTTGATTTTTAAAGTGTTTATTGATAAGAATGTAGTTTTGATTATAATAAAATTAGGGGGGGGGAATAAAGAAAGTAATTTTATAATATATTTATCTATATTATTATCTCAATAACAATAAAATACTATTTAAAAGGTTGTTAGTAAGCAGTCTAAAATTACACTTTTTCCTACCTTATAGATACTGGATAATATAAATTCACCCAGGTGCAGTAATGGGGGGGTGAAATGATCAAAATGTATTTCAATTAATGGAATTTTAAAGAGAGAAAAAAATGCTTTAAAAAAATACTTGCAAATGTATGCTTAAATAGTTATCAGGGGGCTGAAATAACTAGAAAATATAAATATTTTTAATTCCTACTTATAATAATATTGTCGCACATGCTAATGCCAAGATGGCAGCCAAAAATATAGCTCTTACTATTTTTATGGCTACCCATATTGGAATAATAATATATAAATGGTAAGAATAAATTACATATAAAACCCTATATTCATTCCCTAATGCACCTTTTGAAATAAATAATTTTCTATTGCCTTCAAAATAATAAAAATATATATTGCTAAAAGAAAACATGTAATGCAATAAAAGTCACCAGGAACTATATTTTCTATCTTGTGTTGGATATAAGTATCCCAACAAAAAATTCGGATTTGTTTGCTTTATTTTCAAAAATGATTTTCAAATTTTGATAAATATTTCTTTTTAATAAAAGCTTCCTTTTTTTCTTATGATGGTCTTATATCTTCTTCCAATGTTTTCAAAGCCTTTTCAAATCTTCAGAAATTATTGCTGAGTAAATATGTAAAAAATATATTTAATCATCAATAACTATTGTTAAGCACATCCTTTTTCCAAAATTATATTAACAATGGATCTTTGTTGTAACGAGCAACTTGGTTATAACAATTCAAATATCCCAAATTTTAAGTTACAATTCTTTTTAACCTTGGTTATAGCACCATTGATATCTAGGTTCCCATGTATTGTTGTTATAACAAGGTTCAACTATAAATTTATTTAATAGGATGTATAATGCATAAACTTGTATACCAATCGAATTTTCTGGAAACATTTTATTGAATAGTAATTAAGTAAATATTCTATTAAAAGATAATTACTTGTAAAACAGTCAACTTTGCACCTTTGGACTGATGAGGGTTGAAATAATGACTATATCAATTTATTGAAGCTATGGTGGCAAATTTACCACTCTGAAAATGCATGTTTGATGAAATGGATAATTTCTTTGGGCTTCGATTATTATACAGGAGTTTTTTCATTATTAAGTATTTCACCTTTTATCACATTTATAATAAAAATATTAATTTAAAAAATGGCATGAGATGTTGTCATACATGGAAGTTTTGCTGTGTATATGGTGCTATTGTAGTTTTTTATTTTGTTTTTATTAATAGAAGAGAAATATTCATAATTATTTTAATTGTAAAATTACATTTTTATGTGAATTTTTTAGAAGTAGTTTTGAATGTTTTTCTGAAAAATGCTAATGATATATATATAGTATTCTGTTTATATTTGAGTGGTGTTTTCCTATGAAAAGACCATCTTAATATTTCAGAAATTGATAAACAATGGTTATTTGATTTTCAATCTTAACCCATTTATGAAACTGAACCATAATGATATACTATGCCATGGTTAGACAAGTTCACAAGGATTAGTATAGACATATTTGCTCATTGTTAAAGCAAGCTGTTGGTAGATGCCCTTTAAAACCATTATTAGATTAAATCATATGGGTTTGAATGTGCATTTCTTATTCCAGTGTGTTAGAGTAAAACTTGATCCCATTATTGGACAAGATCAAATTCTGAGCAGACAAGATAATGATTGTTGAAACAAGAGTTTATGCGAGATGTGAACAACAACCACTTTTTAATACCAAAAGCAAGCACCAAACAAGTGTTTACTTGGAAAGGTTCATGTCAAGTTCATTGAATTGTCTTATGAACAATTGGTTGTTGTTCGAGAATTTAGCAGAAAGAGATTTTGTAAATCGTTGCTATCAACTCTTTCTCTTCGAATGCTCCAACTATTATTCTAAGATTGACTTGAAGTCATTTCTCCCTCCAGCTCACTTTTCTCTTTTCACAGAGTGACTTTTTTACTTTTAGGTAGAAAAATTTATGCTACCTTTTATAACATCTTTTGTTAAATTTTATTATTTTTAATGGTGCCTCTCCATTTCATTGTAATAATACCCATCCCTCCTTTTCTAACCACCTTTCCATAAGTTTTTTTTAAATATTACATTTTGTTATAGCCTTAAAAGTAAATTTTTAACATGGTGTTATTTCTCTATATATATATAAATATATATAGTGTTAAGCGTATTTACGCAAGTTTGGCCTTTAATACCCATTTCTTGGTTTTTCAGGAAGCCACTGGAACCAAAAATTTTTTTGGTCGCAGTGGTACAGCCTACTCCACGCTGATGAGCGCCAACAGTGCGAAATGCGTTCATGGATTGCTTTTTTTGATTTATCAAGAAATTGGGTTGGCCAAATATCAGGGAACAGGTTAAATCAATTAATAGTTGATTTCTGTTCCACCAGATGGCGCTCTGCCTTCAGAAAAGCACATGTGCTCCTGGTCAGGATATGCCTTTTTTATTTTTTAATACATATATACTTATAAATATAAGACGTATATATATATACAAGTTTTCAGATAGCGTTAGCAAAGTATGAAAAGTACCAAAAAATAGTTTTATACATGAAAAAAATGTTATTAATATGGAGAATTTCCATTTTAAAAATAGTTAAATAGCATTCCTTCTAATTCAAGAAAGTTTTAAAAGTTTATAATGAAATCTTAACTTTTCAATTTTACATTTTTAATTGAAATTTTCTATATACTGTATTTTTGTCTAAATATGTGCCAAATCAGCTAATTAAAAAAGTGAATAATCATATTCATGCATTTTTAAAAGAGTGGAATGCACATCATAATTTTATTATAAATTTTAAAAGAAGGCTATTTTTCCAAAATGGCAAGAGATTTAAATAATATATATATAAGATAATCAACCACAAAAGATTGTTAAACTTAACATATATCTGTAAAAAAAAATATTTTTTTACCTATTTTTTATTCATACACATAACTTGTTTTTCAATTTGAAAAATTTGGAAACATAATTTGATATTTTAAAAAAATCATTATTAATATAATTTAAGTTTTCAATATTTTCTAATTTTAGGAATTTAAAAAAATATATTGATTTTTCATCCCTTTTGAGCTTTAGAGTGAACACCTGCAACAAATTCCAAATATATATCCATATAATACATATTGATCCAAAGTCAATTTTTTGAAAATGTTTGAAAACATTTGGGACAAAACCTTGTAAATTATTTATTTGAATTAGGTGTTATTCTTCTCTTATCATTATCTATTTAAAATAATATTAATCACACAAACATTATTTGGAGAATTGATTTTTGTATCAATTATAATGAAAGTTCTTTTTTAAATCAGAAATCAATTTTTACCTTTTCTAAATGAATAATCTCGCAATAGGATTACCAAATTTAAACCTAAAAAGATAATTTTATGGTATTATAATTTCAAAATATTTTTTTTTTACACCTATAGAATATTTGTTTTTGATTTGGTCTTATTTCCTTTTTCTCTCTCTCTCTAAATTTTATACTTTATAAAAATTGTAACTTCAAGATATATAGTATTAAGCAGAACTTTTAAAAATTGATATTTATTTAAATGTAGAACTTGAGTGCTAGCTGTATATGAAATAATAATATTATGCCACCTTTTGTTCAATTGGGATAAGAATTAACATATCTTAATGAGATTTGCAACAAGTTTCTTCATTAAAGCATATAACTGGCAAGATTTCAACCAAAAACTCTTCCATTAGCCTATAAGTTATATGGCACTTATAGGCCTGTGGCCTATAAGTTTAGCTTTTGAGTCAAATAGCTGTGCCAAAAAAAAATACATAAAATATTTTCATAACATGCCACCACCATCATAATAAATAAGCAAAACAATCCATTGAAATAGTAAAGGGAAGCAATCCGTTAAATTGGTGGTCACTGGAAGGGTTCACAGCAGATAAACTAAGCTTTCCCGTTCCAGAAATGTTATCTATATGATTGAAAACAATATAGGGTAATATCATTAAATTTTAACCTACAGCTCTTTACATTTTTTTCCTAACACTTTCTACTGTGTTTATTGCAATAGAAACATTTTGCATGCATAAAATATTTGAGTAGTATGGTTGATTTAACTGGCAAAACCACTGGGAGGGTTCTCCCAATATTTTTTTTTATTCTCCTAAGGATAGTAGGAAGTATTCTACTTTAGAAAGAAAAAAAATCATGTTAAATGGTTTAATTTCTTGTATATAGGTGGTATACTAATGTCTTAAGTTTAAATATAGCATTTTATATTACGAGCATGGTTATCAAGTGGAAACTATAGTCAAAAATTGCCTTAACCTTTGCTAAAAATTATATGAATAGGGTTTTTTTTTTAGATCTTTTAAAATAAGAATATGAACAAGTATATATTTACAAAATACTTGCCTTCCCAATCACTCTTTCTATATGTATCATTATATTTACTTAAATGTAATCTATAACTTTCAAATACATTGGTTAGGGACAATAGGAACAGCACATTTAACATGCTCATATGGATATCTATTCTTGAATAACTCTTTGTATTCAAACATTAATGTTGTAATATAGAACACATAGGCTATATAAAGGTTTATAAATGTTAAATTCAAACATCTAATACCATCATTGACTTGGAAATTATCTTTTAAAGAAATACTCTGTGAAATCCACTTTTGATTTTATAGTTATGAATTCAAAATATGAATTAGTTTGACAACTTGATTTATTTGAAGCAACTTGTGTATTTTGAGGCAGAAGTTTCCTTCTTTTACTTAAAAATTTTGTTTTGTATTGATCAAGTTGATTTACATTTTATTTTATATATGAACTTTTGATGATACTTTTATTATTTTTTAAAATTATATATATATGTGTGTGTGAGAGAGAGAAAATGTGATATATAAAATAGATAATTTTACAGGGGTTTATATAAAAGTTTTAGCACAAAGTACACTCTAAAATAAATAGAAAATATTAACTCTTAATGAAACCTATTGAGAACATTTTCAAGTGAATATTTTTATAACCTTATTTTGTTAAGCTAACCCTGTTATTTTGTAAGGCAGAATTATAGCCCCTTTATATTTTATATCCTAGTTATTTCTTATATAAATTTCCTATATAGATTATATTTGTTTCATTTTTCATTATCACTTTGCTTATGTGCATGTAAAGCTCTTAGTCGATTACTAAGATAACATAATCATGTAGTATTTATAATTTATATTGATATTTATTTGCAATACACTTATTAATGAAACCCTCCTAAAAACCATTGAAATACTCATACTTGATGAGATAAAATATGTATTTTGAGGCAGAAATTAAAACTACTTTATATCTCAAATATCCTTTTTTTTTTTCAATTAAGCAGCTCAAGTTGTAAATATTTTGAAATTCCATTAGTTGATTTTATTTGTTTCTATCTGCTTATATATCTCCTAGCAAATTATTTGTTGAAGCTATATTATCATGGTAATTTTTTACCATAATAACCTTATAGATCATTTACAAGTCAATTTTATGTTTTTCTATAATTTTTACCATTTTTGGTTTTGGGAGCTTGGATATCTCAATTTATTTTTACAAATCTTATTAATGTAAAAAAATATAGAACTTTATATCTATTTACCCCACTATTATACTTCCAAGTATTTTATAATCTCAATTTGTGAAAATGTGCTGTAAATAAATGCTTTTTATAATGTTAATGATGAATGTTGTATAGCTTAGCATTGCTCCTCCTATCCCCCCCCCCCCTGTGATTACTGTTAATATAGTCTCTCTTTAAATGTATTAAAAAGGAAAAATAGCTGTTATCATATCAATGCTTTAATGGGCTAGATGCCCATATTTTAGTGTTTGATTTATATATATAAAAAGAGGGAGCTTATACTTGCTATTTTATTGCTATTTTAAAAAATCAATATTTTTGGTTTATATAATTTGCTCGATATATTCTAAAACACTGGTTATCGTGACACTTATATTAAATAGGGAATTTTCTATGTTGAAAAAATTTAAGGTATGTTAGATGCTAAGGTAATTGTTATTCTTGAATACACTTTTAAAATTAGGCAAAGGACATGATAGAGGAATGTTGATGACTTAACTAAATACCAAAGAGAACAAGTAGAGTCAGTTCAGGATTTTGAAGAAAATTCTTTGGTCGATACAAGTTTTGAATGTAATGTAGTCAATTGAAGGGTGGTCTAACTATAAAATTTGCTTAACTTGTGAGAAATATAAATATATACAAACTTCATTATTTGAAAATGAGCTTATTTTGGATAATAATATTTAATAGTTTTATAATTTGATATGCTGCTGGTTTATAAATATTTTAAATAATCACAACTATGGAATATTTCCTCTATTCATTCTAAAACTTTTGAACTAACCACATATTTCTGAAAATAAATATTATCTTGGGTTAAAATAATTTATTAGGCTAATGTTTTGTATGGAAACATGCCAAACTTTCTCAAGGGACAAATAAGTTCTAAACAATGAGCTATTTTAAGGCATCTTTGTTCCTAGAATATGTTTTGCATATTACCATAAAGAATATTAGCATAATAGTTTATTTGGATCAAAAAAAAATTACTACTTGAATAAATGTGTCTAAAGTATTCAGAATGAATAAAAGAAGTAATCCATGGTTAAGATTATTTACATAACTTATAAACCACCACAACATATTTAAATTATAAAACCTAGCAAGGTTATGCGATTGCTTGGTGAAAGAAGAGCTTTCTCTTTGAATAATTATTGGAAGTAGTGAGAAAATAGTAGCTTCTTTATTGGGAAAGTATGCATTCATGAGAATGTTGCTTTTTCTCTCGAGCTTAAAAAGTGTAGAGAATTGAAATGACAATGAAAAAATACACATTTTAGATAAAAATATCAATCTTTTCAATACTGATGATTGACATAAATATAGAGGTTATTAAATGTATTTTTACAATAATATATATTTTATAATATATATTGAAAAGCATAAATAGAATTTTATTTTAAATATTTTCTGTTCTCATTCTCAAATATTTTATCAATATATTCAATACTTTCAATTTACTTTCACATTCTTAAATCTGCAAAGCATAATATTTATATATAGAGAAATGCGTTATTGCCTATTATTTTTTCAACGACAGATGTATTTATTTGGAAATGAAAAGAAATTTGAAGAGAGAATATAAAACCTAAAAAAGTGGATTGTGTCTTGTTGCCTTGTAATTGTTGTAACCCCGAATTTTTGTGATGTAAATGTCCATGTAGCTTCTAGAAATATATGTTGTAACAGACTATTCTTGGATTCCACTTTTACTCTATTGCTAGAACAATGTAGATGTTGAATATCTACTCTTAGATAACACTTGTCAAATAATACACATGCACCAATTTTAGTCTTTTTTACTACCTCTTTTATATCGCCTTTTTCTTTCAATTATAACAATTTTGTACACTAATCTTTAATAACAGTATTTCCCTCTATTGTGTTCATTTTTTAAAAATTTTAATAAATTAATGGTTGTATGTAAACACCTTTTTATTAGATCTCATCCTTAGTAAAATATTTTCACAATTTTCTCATATTAAAATATAGCTCTTATTGATTCTGTATTCAATATTTCTAGTCCCAAAGAAAAATTGAAATTACTCCTATAAAATGTTATTTTTTATTTCAGATTTTATATATTTTTTAAAATTTTTGTAAATTCACAATATAGTATCAATTGTTTATTAAAGTAATTTAGTGAATACCTGATTAATCAATCAGAATCTTCAAGATTTAGTCAAAATATCCATTTTTAAATTTATTCTTTAGCTGCAAGATTCATTTTGAATATTTTACTATTATTGAAAGTCTTTAGAAATTTCTATATTATGTTATATATATCATACAATTTATTTTTATTATAATTTTTGTGCAATATAAAGTTCATTTTAAAATTTTTGTATTTATACCTATTTTTATTACTGCACAAAACCAAGTGTACATATTGATGTTTTAATAAAGTGTATTTTACCCCATGCGTTCATTTCCATTCAAAATAAATAACATTAAGATTTTGAAATAATTTATTTCAAAAGTAAGTAGGATATTGTGAATTATTTGCATCAAACTTTTTTAACACTTCCAATGTTTCACTGACCCTCTGTCAGAGGGTGAAGTCGGGTTAGAGTGTTAAAAAATGTTGATGTAAATAATTTATAAATCAACTATAAAACCAACTTGAAAATGGTGTTTTCTCTCTCTCTCTCTCTCTCTCTCTCTCCATAAGTATGGTATTTTACTCATTAGAAATTTTGAAAAATCTTTACCTCTTAGGCTATATTAAAATTTGTATTTATTTTTTCTCTTCACCTATTCTTTTAGGGGGTCAGTGGATGAGTGGTCTAAACAGTTGATTTTTAATTGCTACAGCCCAGGATTGAATACCGCACATTGGGCACTTTTTCTTATTAAAAAATGCTCCAACGGCTCCCAATTCTTGCAAAAGTCCAACCTCACCAGCAAGTGCAAAAGTTGAACTACTTTTCACATTTGGTGATTTAGAGTAAAAGCAGTCACTAACTTCTACCCATCATGTTTATAATGGCATCTACCATGTGTTCTAGGAATAATTTTTTTTTTAATTATTCACACACATAACGTGTAACTACAAAAGCTTTGCTGGAAGGTTCTTATTAACCATTTTTTTACTTATATAACCGAACTTTTTAAATATTATAGCATCTCTTTTTTAAAATTATCAAGGCTAAATATATCCTTTAAATGATTTTTTATTATTTATATACACTTCAAAGTAAATTTTCATTTATGATCTAATAATTTAGTTTCTTGAAAAGCAATTTGAATATACATTTGCTTCCCAGGTTTATATTTAACATGCAAATTGAACTTCCTGCAATCTTAGTGTACTTGTAACCTTTTTTGAACTTTGTGGGTATACACTATAACTATATACACTATTAAAAAAAATCAATGCACCAAAAAAAGTTGTCCGATGGGACAAAAATTGGTGTATGTAAAGAACATTTATAGGGGGAAAATATGGTTAAAATTCCAGAGTTTGATAGTCACAAATTGAGAAAGTCAATATGTTGTTAGACCCCCGCTGGCCTGAATGCAGGCTACCACCTGTTGTGTCATCGACTGATAAAGATTCTGGATGGTATGCTACTGGATTTATTGCCAAATTGTCTCCAACCATCGGGCTAAATAGTCAACATTCCGGGAGGGTTGCAATTGCTTTCCCATCACTTTTCAGATGTGCTCTATGGGTGAGAGTTCAGGTGATCTTGCTGGTCACAGAAGAGTTTGGCAAGATTGAAGACAATTCATAGTAACACGTGCTGTGTGTGGCCGGGCATTATCTTGTTGAAAAGTAATGTGAAAAGAATAGCAACAAAACAGGCTGTAGAATGTAATCTACATACTGTGCTGTCAGGGTGCCAGGAATGACTACCAATGGGGTCCTGCTATAAAATGAAATTGCACCCCAGACCATAACACCCTGTTGTGTACCTGTGTGTTGTTTAAAAGTAGGTATGGACTCATATGCTGCCCAGGATGTCTCCAGACACATTTGCAATGGTCCTCAGGACACAGTAAAATAGGACTTATCACTAAAGACTATATGTCCCCATTCAGTGCAGTTCCAAGTTGACTTGTCGGTGTACAGGTGTGAGGGGTAAGCATTATAACGGTTGTTGATCTCTTAGATTCTGCACTCTCAATCATGATGGTCATTTTGGGAAATTTGTGTGCCAGTCACACATTGGCTGATAGATAACATCGAATCCGGCATCGACAGCCATTCTATTAATTGCTTTGTCCTCCTGTTCTGTTGTTTTCCTTGGTTGACCACTGTCATCCTGATGCTGCATTCTTCCATTCTTGACTCACTCTTGCCAACATAGTCTAATATCCTCATCACTTTGATACAGATGTTGTGCAATTTGTCAATTTGACAAACCAGCCTCTTGCAGTCCAATGGCACGACCTAATTTGAATTCTAACATATGTTCATAAATAGCACAAATCTTTCTGCAAGGCATTGATACAGAAGGAATAGGCTAACTGCAAAAAAATTAACATCAATTGAAAATCAGCTAGTGCCGCGCTGAATAATGAATCTAGAATACTTATGCTGGATGTGCAGTTCAGATACACTAAAGCTATTGCTTTGCATAAATCAGCCCCCAAATTTCAATTATTTGTATGTTTGGTTGAAATGTCTTTGTAAATGTATTTTCATAAAAATCAGACTTCTTGGCGCATTGATTTTTTTGTTATAGAGTGTATTTTCATGGAGTTTTGATCAGTCTTGGCAATAACATTTGAACCTACTGCAATGTTTTGGTCAAAATTTTCTAGAGCAATTATAATCGACATTTTTCAGTTTGAGCTTATATATATAGTTTGTGTTTATCAACGCCTTTGATGCAAGTGTGAAAAATGTTCTTTTAAAAGAACTGCTCCTAAACCTGTGTTACAGATATTACTGTATTTTCATATGCGCTTTTTCTTGAGAACCATGTCAATTCCAAGTCATATTTACAGTGTACTCCGCTTATAACGAAGTCGCATTATCCATGACAATCACTTTGTTATATCTGCAGTTGGAAAAAAAAAATGTTTTGTACCAATAATTTTATTTACTATTCAACTCAAAAGAGCAACACAAAGATCAATAACAACCTCATCAGGTGTTTTTGGAGAAGTAGTTTGTGATTTTCTTTTGACATTTAGAAGTCAGTAACAAGTGCTGAACACTCTTTTCGATGTTGTCCAAGTCTGACAGATGCCTATGAAGAGACTTGGACTCATCCTGACATTGAAGAAACAATCGCAGAGTTTGAATGCTCTCCAAGACCTCTTTTGGATGCGGAATGTGGACAATTGGGTCTACTTCTTCATCAACTTGGTCCGTTTCTTCTTCTTCTTTTGCTTGAAGAATGCTCTCGACAATTTCTACATCGGATAACATGGCATTTGTAACGACGTCATTAAACAATTTAATTTTGTTTAAATAATGTAAAAAAAAATACTTATAATATGTTTGCATATTTTAAAATTGTATATTATTAACTTATTTGTTGTGTATCATTAAATTTGTGTCATTCACACGTTGTAATTTGATATATATTATGCATAATATATTAGTCAATTATAATGGTAAATGAGAAAACTTCGTTATAAACGGATAAAATAAAAATTTATACATGCAAATCACTTCGTTATAAGCGAAAATTCTTTATATCCGACTTCGCAATATCCAGAGTTCTTTTAATGGTTTAAGCCCTTCTTTTCTTTCGTGCAGACAATTTCATTCGCTATATGCGGAATTTCGCTATAACCGACTTTGTTATAAGCGGAGTGCACTGTATATGTATATATATTAAAAACAAAAAAGGCATATCCTGACCATTCATATGCTCAGTGATATTTGGCCAACCCATTTTCTTGATTAATCAAGAAATGCCAACCACATATATGTTTCGAGCTGTTGGCCCTCATTGAACAAAAATTTGGTCCTAGAGGGTTCTTGAGAAATAAAAAAAGGGTATATAAGGCCAAGTTTGTGTAAATACGCTCACATTAGCAGTCAGGATATGCGTTTTTTGTTTTTAATATCAACACTTTACCTTTTTTTTTTTTTTACATATGTAGGATTGGAATAATTCAAGCATAAAATAATAGATGGGGCATGCAGTTTAAGTAGAAGATGAAGCTGTGTTTTATTAAGATGCTAAGACATTTTTACTATCATGATAAGGCTCAATTTGGATTATAGATTATAATTTTATTCATTTGGATTATTAAAAAATAGTAATTTGAAAAGCCTACCTTTTTACAAAAAAAAAGCATTGGCTTAAAATAGAATTATGACAATTTTTTCATGCTTTGTTTATAAAAGTTAGGGTTAATGCCATTTTAATTTTAAGCAGGTCAAATCATTTTAAAAATGGCTAAAAAAGCATGCATAGATGGAGATTTAAAGAAATATATTGAAGCTTTGAAATCTAAGCTTGAATTATATCAAGAATTTGGTAAAAAAGCATTTCTTTTTAAATGTTAGGACACCATATCAATTTTTAACAGTAAATACACCATAGACCCAGTTACCAAATGGTTTGCTGATACTGAAAATGGTATTGCCCCATATAAATGGACTGACCTCCAAAAGCCTGTTTTTGCCAAAAAGTTATTAAGTTTTGCAAAATTGTGGTTTAGATCAGAAAATAATTTAACATCATGGTCTAAATTCAAAACTGATATTCTCCAAGAATTTGGCCAATCAACTGATAGCAAGGCATTGCACCAGATGATGATCTTTTGCATGATCGACCTGTAGTCTTCTAAGCGCTCATACATAATGTTACAAATTTATGCTTTTTGTTGTCCTGAAATTTGAAGTACTCAATCAATTGATAATTCATCTTGCTCGTTAATGATTGTAAAATCTGATTTTTCAAATTTAAATTTGCACACTTTTGAGAAATCATTTTTCCTATTTCACCATGTTTATATTTTACCATATATTGTTGCTAAATTGTAAATATGGTATTTTTGCAAATGAAAACTGTCCTTTGTGGAGAGGTGTCCGCAAGAGGAGTGTCTGCTAAAGGGAGGTTCTACTGTATTAGATTCTTAACACAATTATATTCAAAATTTGTGAAATTATGCACTTTTTAGAAAATAACCTTCTTTAACTGTAATGATAAAATATTGGTTTTGGGCTTAGCCCATTAGTGGTGAATCCTCTTGGTGGTTTGACAAGCTTCATCTACCACTTGTTCTAAATATTGTGTATTTGACTATTTTGCTTATACTCTATCCCTGATTTATTATTATGTTAGGGAATGATATTCTTATGAGCTAGTTAGTTCTCTTGTGTTGAAGAAATATCATTTATATATATATATCAAATTTTTGGTGTGATCTGGTTACTCCGAGCTTCAATGATATTAGAAGCTTTAATTTTCTTATTTTTTAAATATGAACTTGTGTTTAAACAAGTTCATATTTTAAAAAATGTCAAAACAATATTTTTCTATCAGTGATAAAAAATGTGATTTTATAACATCATAATCTTTTTTGAAAAGTTAATTCTGATGCCTCCATCATTTCCCATTGACTTTTAATAAGCTTCTAGTTTTTTACTGCTTGGCTAATTCTTAAAATTTATGTTGGCACTGAAATCTTTGAAAATTTTTTAAAATATAATATTTGCAACATTTCTGAAAAATAATACAAATTTTTAACATAACTTTTTTATTATTATATAATTTTTTTGTTCAAACTTAAACTTCAATGTGAAAATTGATGTGCCATACCCTCCCACATTTCACTTTTTTTAAAATCATTGCAGTATAAGGGCTGTGAAAAAAAAAAAATAAATTATATGGTGAAGTTAAAATTTTGATCAAATTTTCCTTTATATTCCGAAATAGAAAATTTAATAAATTTATACATGAATTTAAATTCCAAGTTCAAATTATATTTCTAAAAAAAAAACGCTATCGTTTAGATTTAAAGGTATAATTTATTAATTACTTACATTGAGCGATATTACACCAAATACCTTATATTTTAAGAAATACAACTCCTAACACTAAGTGTTTAGTTCATCTTAATTAATACACTTGTTAAAAAAAAAAGTTTATTGTGTAAGCAAATACAGTCCATTGTTTACCAGGATCAAGTGTTTTTTTTTTCAGCAGTGATGATGATATATATTTTTATAAAACAGAATATATATTTTTTACATTTTATCCCAGACACTGGCTTTAAAACAATAAAAAAGAATATTTATTCAAAATAATTTAAAAGTAATGAACCATCTCAATAGTTTGCCAATTTATTTTTTCTTATTATATCAGTAAGATCTTTAGAGAAATTTATAAAATTTTACAAATAATACTAATTTGTTTATTGTTGTGCTATATCATACTCAGCAGAGAATTTATCATAAATAAAATGACATACACAAGTCTTTATTAGAGGTAAATAATATTTCTATTAACGAGCACATGACTAGTAAAAAAAAAACAAACAAGGAACTACAAAACTTTATATGATAATTTTGTCACAACCATGTCATTTAGGATAAAGACATTTTCATTGGTGACAATAGGTGAGGAAGAGCAAGAGGAATAAGTAAATGATACAACATCACATAGTAAACATTATAGCCTTCAATAAGTTAAAAAAAATTGAACTGAGCGAAGTTTGAACCACACACACACATAAATAATCTTTTACATCAAACATACTATCTTGTAGCCTAGGTCTCACATGAAAGTTTCTTGGGTTTGATGATGTTATAGAGGGTGGGGTAAAGCTGATTATTTTCTCAGTAATTTTCTCTTGTAATTTTCGTGATTATGTTCTGTTTAAACCGCCTAGAGTGACAGAAAGTGACAACCTTATTAAAGTTTTATCTTAATAAAGCAAAGTAATTAAGTATGTGTGAGGTGTTAAATGGTTTTCTAAATGTAAAAAAAAACTGAGTATTGCATGTAGAAGGTTTGCTATAAATGCTTCATCTATTTTCAAATATATATATGGTAATTTAAGCCAACAAACCCATATTGTATATAACTTATGACAAGATTTTAATGTTGTATAATAGAAACACATCTGTAAATGATTATACGCATTATTGACATGTGTCTTTACATCATCATATGTAATGCAATTTGTACAGACAGGATAAATAAATAAAAATCTGTAATAGATTAAGAGTTGAGCTAAGCAAGAGATAGAAGTCATAACGTCAAAATCGAGATAGATTTAGAATTCCCACAACAAGGTCTAAAAATGGGCCAGACCACCCACACTCTTGACATCTGGTGGAATGCAAAGCCCCCTCTCACATCTGGTGACATGCAAAGCCCCCTTTTCTCAGAAACGGCCCCTGTCGCATAAGGCCCCCCCCCCCCTCCCCGTCTTAACCTATAAATACAGTCACTTTACAGTCACAGTTAGTTCACCTCAGCGCAAGCCCACGTCGGTTGTCACCAAGGTCCTCCTCATCCACCATGTAGTCAGTAAGAAATCTTCTATCTCCCCATCTTTCGCTCCTAGCTCAACTTTTATCTGTGCACGGAACTTTTTTAGTGCAACTGTGTCTTCGTTTTTTGTGTGGACATTCCCAAGCTCTCCATTCTGCCTCGACCACGACTGCCTGTACTCTGTGAGAACTTTTAAAGGACTTACAAGGTGCAGAGAGGTACTGGAAAACTCCCCATCCTGAGTGTTCCTCTTGGTCAACACAGTATAGCGAGAGTCAACACTTGATCATCACAAAGTTAATCGACAGGATTCTACAAGAGTCAACAGTAACTCAACTTATTACATATATATATAAATATATACACCACACCACTGCACACTCAATTTAATTTTAGTTATTGTATTTTTATAGTGCATATATACACTCGTGATCTCTAAGCAATCATTTGGAACTCATTTTTATGGGTGATTAATTTGGTTAATAAGATGTGTAAAAATAATTTGTAGAAATTAGCGCTTATTTTAAACCTTAAATGTTAATTTAAAATATTAGTATGTAATAGTATAATGTAATATTATAAAAGTATGTAATTATTAAATAGAATAAAAGCAAAAATATAGGTAGGTAGTGATTTGGGATCAGTAATGATAGTTTCGTGGCGAGTGGTAAAGCCACAAAGGAGACAGGATTCAAAAGCAGAAACCCGTGAGGAGTAGATTGTGGAGGAAAGGGACCAGGTCCACCCTGGGAACAACTGGTGTCGAGACCATCTCGGTGCCAATTGTCCCCTCACCATCGAATCCAGGTGCTTTTAAACTGCTTTGAGTAGGATAAATTATCCCCCAGGGGGAAGGGAGTAAAATGGGTTGGATGGCTATTGGACCAAGGTTTTTTTTATCAGGCTATTTTATCTTTCCTTTCTTCATACTCCCACACAGGCCATCTTTATTTGATATTTCTGAACATTATGACAGGTATATGAAAATATTAGGATCAGTTCAGATCAATTTTAAACTGCTTTGAGTAGGATAAATTATCCCCAGGGGGAAGGGAGTAAAATGGGTTGGATGGCTATTGGACCAAGGTTTTTTTTATCAGGCTATTTTATCTTTCCTTTCTTCATACTCCCACACAGGCCATCTTTATTTGATATTTCTGAACATTATGACAGGTATATGAAAATATTAGGATCAGTTCAGATCAATTATTATAGTCTTAAGCTAAAAAAAAACAAAAGTATTAAAAAGGCCAGCACCGAACAGACCAGATGCAACTTTAATATATAAAAAAACAAGAATCAGAAAGCCAATATTTTAACTCAACAGAAAGTCTTTGTAGGAGTGGTAAGAATTTGCAGTTAGAAGGAGGACCAGGTCAGGAGCCTTGAACTTGGCAGCGCAAAATCCGGACTCATATGTAGAAAGGCAGGCCCTTGGACAAATTGGATCAGTTATGTTCTTCGTGATCATTGGCGTCGCTGACAGACTTTTGGTCAAATTCATAGCAGTGGAAGCCAATTCCTATGACTGGAAAGGACCTCATTAGTAATGACAGTGTAGAGTTATTTGAGAATAAAACGTTGTATTATGCAGTTTTATACTCCATGTAGCTACCCTATAAACTCATATGTTGTCCATCTTATTTCCAATGTAATTACTGTCCTTGTCCCCATTATTTCAGAGCATCGTCGAAATAATGAGGAAAATTTAAGACGAATTAGATAAAGCCCTTATATATGAATATTCTATCTTCCTATATACCTTTCATTGTTTATTTAAACATTTAATTTATAAATATATTGAAGTAAAATTATATTTGTTTTTTACTGGATCACGATACTCCAATAACCCTATAGTAATAATTTTGCACAAGATCAGTTGGTTTGAGAGTCTATCTGAGCTGATTTATCGGATTCCAATACCACTACTCCGAGCGATGTTCTGTTAGAATCCTGAGCCACTATAACCAAAGAATAACGTCCTGGGTGGTGTGAAACTTCTGCCAAATGAGGGTGAAAAATAATGTACTGCACACATGCATACCACTTTAAACGACTTTAGTCAGAAAAAAAAAAAGAAATAAAATTTTTCGAATTAACATAGGTATTATCCAAAAAGACATACATGTCAAGTTTCTCTTCACACTAGTTCTATACTTCAGAATTGTGGGTCGGTGAAAGGATGGTCTAAACCGTTGATTTTTGACCGCTAAGACCCGGGTTCGATTCCCGCATTGGGCACTTTTTTCTGATTAAAAAAATGCTCCAATGGCCCCCGATTCTTGCAAAAGTCCAACCCCACCAGCGAGTGCAAGTAACCAAACGGGGCTCTGGCACATTTGTAAGTGCAAAGTCGAACTGCTTTTCACATGTATAGACATTTGGGGCACTTACAGTAAAAGCAGTCGCCTACTTCTACTCACCATGATTATCATGGCCTCTACCACGTGTACTAGGGATTAAGCAAAAAAAAGAATTGTGAGTGACAGCTTCTGAACCCTACGCAAAGATTCTCAAGGACAACTACTCACACTTTATATAACAAATGAAAACGTTAAGACGCGAATGTTTCTTTCACAAATAATTAAAAATTTCACTCTCTTACTGCGATGAAAACATATTTTGGGAGGGCTTGGCTCATCAGTGGTGAACCCTCCCAGCAGTTTCGCCTATTTAATCTACCAGACCGCTTCTCAGAGCTTTAATACTGTATTTGACGATTCTGTTTATATATGCTACACTGAAGGGTATAACCCTAGAAATGGTATTTAAGCAAATTATGGACATAAGCTTTTAGGATAGTATAAATACATTTAAATATTTGCATCAAGCAATGCTCTTCCGCAAAGGCCATGTAGAAGCCATAATTTATTAGATCCATCCAAATCTCAAGAGCTGTTCAATAAACTTTGTAAAGCCTTCGAATATACGCCCTAAGACTGAATACGTAGAATTCAACCAACAGGAAAAAATAACATTAACAGAAACAATTAGAATTTTTAAATTTGAGTTCACTCATTTGTAACACAATAGAAGACAATACCAGCAGTAAATGAACTCCAGCTACATATGAATTCATGAAAATATGGAGATCTGCATTATATATAATCACTTAAAACCTCAAAATAAATTAAAACATAAAGCGAAGTCACATTTTAAGCCTTAAATGTTAATTTTAAATATTAGTATGTAATAGTATAATGTAATAGTATAAAAGTATACTGTAAAAATATGTAATCATTGAATAGAATAAAAGCAAAATATAGGTGGTGGTGATTTAGGAGCAGTTGTGGTAGTTTCGTGGCGAGTGGTAAGGCATACAAAGGAGACAGGATTCAAAATCAGAAACCCGTGAGGATTAGATCGTGGAGGAAAGAGACCAGGTCCACCCTGGGAACAACTGGTGTCAAGACCATCTCGGTGCGAATTGTCCCCTGACCATCAAATCCATGTGCTTCTAAACTGCTCTGAGTAGGATAAATTATCCCCATGTACTTTCCTATCTCACACAAACCTACTACCTTAAAACTAAAAAAACTCGACTCTAACCTTTTAAATAGCTTTACACAAATACTTTAAAGAACTATACTTAACCTTACTTGACATGATCACATATTTAATGAAACAATTTAAGTGCGAAGCGAGAGAAAAATACTTTTCTTATAATGGAGGTCGAGCAAAATTACAACTGGAGTGGCTTGGATATCGCCCGAGATGTTTTCCAGTATCTTACTTCAACTGGCTTTACCTCTACTGCCATACCAATGGCGCAAGATAAGAAGAATCAACAGTTTAATACTATCAATACATCAAACACAAGATTTCAAAGTGAAAGTTGGAGTAACATCATGACAACCTGACCACCAGTGATATACAGGAATATGTGTACAATTTTCTTACTTTACAATTAATTTTGGAAAATTAAGGAGTGATTATGGTGATAATTTCTTCAAAAGTCGCTCCTTACTTGAGTGCCACAAATAAAGTTATTGTTTCAAAAACACCTATTATCATGTGACTACAATTAAACTTCAAAAGGTTTATATTTATTTGAAGATCTTCACAAAGAATTCTAATATTGCCTACTATAAAAACCCGAATAAACACATACAATGATAGAGGAGTCTGGTAAAATAAATTGGCGAGACTAGAGGGTTCACTATTGAGCCAAGAGCTTTCATTTTCTACTTTATTCCAGTAGAATGGATGTCAATTTATTTAGATATCTTCAAGAATTTTTCAAAGCGAGGTCAGCTATATAGGTAATTAGCGAATGTACCTGTATTCTGCAATACGTAGTAAAATTTATATAAATCGCTTTTATACGATTCAAATAAAAATGAGGGTATAGATGTCAGATGCCATCAAATACAGGGTCCATTATGAAAGTAATGAGCATAATGTTATTGTGACGCGACGACAGATGGCAGCACGGTAAAACCGGGGGAAATGTGGTGGAGGGATATGCCCTTTCAATCCATCCGGTCGTCAGTTGAATTCGAGCAGTGTGAGGGGAGATACATGCCTCCGCTTAAAGTGTGTTTTCAACTTTTGTAACATAGCGCGATGGAGCGTACGCTTGAACAACGATGCGCCATAAAGTTTTGGGTGAGGCTTGGAAAAAAATGCAACCGAAACATTCCAGATGCTGCAAAAAGCCTTCAAGGACGATTGCATTTCAAGATCACAGTCTGGGAAGTGGTACAAGGCGTTCAAGGAGGGCCGGGAGGAGGTCGCCGACGAACCCCGTTCAGGACGCCCAACAACGGCCAGAACTGACGAGAACGTAGATCATGTGCTCGAAGTTTTGCGTACCGACCGTCGATTAAGCATCCAGAAAATTGCTGACACATTACACATGTCCACATTTGTGATACATGGGATAGTGACCTAGGATCTGCAAATGCGTAAGGTCTGTGCGAAGCTTGTGCCGAAAGTGTTGTCGCAAGACCAGAAAGAACTTAGAATTTTGCGCTGTCAAGAATTGTTGGATTTGATTCAAAATAAACCGGACTTTCTGAACTCTGTAGTAACCGGAGACGAATCCTGGATGTTTGAATACGACCCAGAGTCGAAAAGGCAGAGCTGTGCATGACACACAAAATCATCCCCACGCCCCAAGAAAGCGCGAATGAGCAAGTCGCGCATCAAAACGATGATCATTGTCTTCTTTGACATCCGAGGAATAGAACATTGTGAGTTTGTACCGCAGGGGCAAACTGTAAACTCAGCCTTTTACCTGGAGGTGCTCAGGAGATTGAAACGCCGGATCGCACGCGTGAGCACTGACATCAAAGACACGGTCAAGCTCCACCATGACAATGCCACCAGCCACACAGCCTTCATCATTACCAACTTCCTGGCCCGGAGCAACACCCCGGTGATCCCTCACCCCTCTTACAGTCCCGACTTAGCTCCATGTGACTTCTTTTTGCTTCCACGACTCAAGAGAGATATGAAAGGAAAACATTGAGAAACCGTGGAAAACATCCAACACAATGTTACAACGTTCCTGAGAAGCATTCCTGTCGAGGAGTTTCAGGGTGCCTTTCAGGCGTGGCAAACGCGTCTCCGCAAGTGTATTGATGCAGGAGGAATGTATTTTGAAGAATATTGAACATTTGCACACATTACGATCAATAAATGTATTTTGCCAGTAAATGCTCATTACTTTCATAATGGACCCTGTATAATGGGAGAATACATATAAGAACTAGATAAAAAATGATATCGTGATAATCAGGTTTATCACATTAATGTAAATTAAAAAATATATGGACAGCACTGGTAGGAATAATACATTTGATTGATTAGATTTTTTTATTGGGGAAGGTAATGTTTTAGCCGAAAATTATCAAACTGATTAGGCGCCCAAACAAAACGTGGCTAAAATGCACTTGGATAATACCCTTGGAGAAGCCGGATCCATTGGCTAATATATATATATATATATATATATATATATATATATATATATATATATATATATATATATATGCGAAAAAATAAGATCAGGTTTTGATTTTAAAAACAAAAATGACATATCCGGACAGCTCACAAGAGCATTTTAGAGGGTAGAGCGCCATCTAGTGAAAAAAAAAAACTAAACGTCAACTTGTTCCGTGGTATTTGGCCAACCCATTTTCTTTACAAATCAAGAAAAGCCAACCACGTACGCGTTTCGGATTATTGGCCCTCGTCAACATATATACATATATTCGTGGATGACTTATCTTGATTCATCAAGAAATTGGGTTGGCCAAATATTGATGTTATTTATTTAAAATATCAATTTTCATTCTATGATTGAATTAATCTGTGACTTAATTTGTTCTGTGGTGTTGAGTGTGTATATATGTATATATTTATTAGAGAGAGGGGGGGTGGGAGAGAGTGTATGTGGAGAGGTTTAGGCATGTGAGCTTATAGATTTATTATAGAAATTTATACTCATTATTTTTGTACCTTCAATAAAGAAGATTTATGTTTTAATAGATAGTAATTATTACGATCCACCCAACAAATATCACGGAGCAAGCTAAATAAACGTTTAGTTTATTTTTGCTCCACTAGATGGCGCTCTGCCATCTTAAAAAGCACATGTGCTCGTGGTCAGGAAATGCCTTTATTTTTAATATCAACACCTGACCCACTTATCTTTTATATTTTCTGTTGTTTTTTTTTTCATATATCTAAAAAATTATTCCCTATTATTGTAACTTGCTTGGAACTAATACAGTTAAAGAAAGACTGACGTCTCCTAGAAGATAGCCGTGACAAAACCTGGCGCCATATGACTAGAAAAACAGGGAACAAAAAAGGCCCGACCTTTGGCCCTGGTAGGAGGGGAACTCCTGAGCTGGGGCTGTCAAAAGACAGTTGGAAGTTCAAAGGAGATACGGCCGTCTCTTTGCTGGAGCCATGTCAGCCCGGCTGTTTCTAGGGAGGTAGTCTTCTTGTCGCCACTGACCTCTAGAGTGTTCCATATCCATTTACATTATTACAAATTTATATAATACTCATGTGACCGCGGTTATGATATTCCTTATAAGTGACCTATATTTTATTATGAAATTTTTCATTTGTATCTACCCATCAAGTTCAAATTAAGTTATATGGAAAATTGATATGTCATTTTTCACCTCACACCCGCGTCCAAGCATGTTAGGTAAATTTGAATATGATAATACGCGACAAAATCTTATGTAAGCTATTGTGTGTGCTTAAAGTAAATATAATAAAAACTACTAGTATTAAAAAAATCGCTTCCATTTATTTGACACATTATATAAATCATTACATTTTAGTGTTTGACAATTCGCATGCACCGTGCCAAAAAAAAAAAAAAAAATGATCAAGAGACTTAAAACGTTAAAAAAATGTGGTAAAATATATTATTACAAGTTTTTATCTCTCTCTCTCTCTTAACCGTGGACTAAGTAAACATGATATATATATGTGCGTATATATATATATTAAAATAAATAAATATATATAGTTTTGAAAAAAAAAAAAGTTTTCTATAGAAGTGACACGATAGAAATACGCGTCCTATAGCTATGTCGATTGGAAGTCTTCATCTTCATCCTCGTCGTCGTCGTCTGCCAGGAAGTACTCCTTACCTTTGAGAGCCCAGTGGTGGGCGTGCTGGACAATGACCGGGATAGAGATGCTGCGCGTGCAGCGCATGTACAGGTGGCAGAGGCAATACACGGCGTAGCACAGTTCGCTCGAGCTCAGCTTGTTTTCGTCGTGGAGGACGCAGTACTTGATGGGGATGCTTGTGCTCTGGATGCCGGCGTGGCTGCAGAGGAAGAACTCGAAGAGATGCCGCTGGGTGACCTCCGCGTCAGCTACGGTGCCGGGAGGGATATTATGGAAGCGGCCCACGCCCCACTTGGGGG
Organism: Cordylochernes scorpioides; assembly: GCA_030710605.1. Lineage (NCBI taxonomy): Eukaryota > Metazoa > Arthropoda > Arachnida > Pseudoscorpiones > Chernetidae > Cordylochernes > Cordylochernes scorpioides. The sequence continues at coordinate 22,332,778 of CP092864.1, read as the reverse complement.
ATTGGGGGGCGAAGCGGGTGTTGTGGCGCTTCAGCACAATCACGAGGGTGGTCGCAGGCACGCGGCCGAAGACTTCGCGGCACGCTTCTTGGATCAGAGGTAGTTCCTTGCGTTTCACCTCTGCGTATTGGCCCTCGCCTACACCATCTCGGAAAAAAAGGAGGCGGTGTGGTTTTACATTGGGATTCTTTCGGACGAAGGCGTGCAGGAGCTCCTTTGTCATCTCTTTTAATTCCTCGATGATTTCACATCCCGCTCTTTGCTCTCGTGTGACGCCTTCGTAGTCGTTCAGGTGGCAATCCTGGCTGCACACCACGGCAGCGATAGAGGGTTCGTTCTTTGTTCTCTCGGATCTCTGGGGGCCCCGAGTGATTCACATCTGCTCCCATTACAATGATAGGCTTACAGAACATCTCGGGACACGTCTTGGCATCGATAATGAAGTTGACACCTTTCAGCTTCACGTTCAGCTTCTGGCAGATGTTGGAGACGAATGCCATGTTGTCGCCTTTGCACTTTATGTTCTTCTCCTTGATGCACATCGTGGGGTACTGGAACACATTGTCGCCAACGTGCTTTATGTTGCACTTGCCCGTTTTTGGCCCAAGGATCACCATCGCCAGCTGTAGCGTCTGGTGCTTATACGAATAATCGTTGAAAATTTGCCTGAGGTTGGGATTCTTGGCATCCGGGTAATAATATACCTCCATGGGCTCTGCGATGGCCATGCCCAGAGAGATTCCCGTGGAAATGAGAAATTTAATAAAGGCATTCAAAAATGATCCAATGAACTTACGTGAGCTGAAGGAGATAACAATCCAATGTTTGAGACTCGCCGCTTTGTAGAAAGGCTGGGTCTTCCAAACTCCGTCTTTGGGATACTCGAATGCGTTCTTGTATTTAAGAATGGGAGGATCCAACCTTTGTGCATGCAGACTGAGCGAATGTATAGTGAGGGACATGTTGAATTCATTTAGGTAGGGCATGCTGAGGTTGATAAACTGGACTACCTTCTCCCTGATTAAAATGAATCTTCGAGAAGGTATAACCGAGATGTGCTTTATAAACTGGCTCTGCTGGTTGATGCTAAATTCCTTATTGTAGGGCTGTCTTTCTTGCAAGTAACACAGCTCGATGGGTAGGAAGGTGGCCCTCTGCTTATTCCCCACGTTGAGAAGAGGCAGATCCGGTCGTTCCAAGACAATGTTGTAGCTTGTTTTGAAATAATCGGCCACAGTGATCTCGCAGCCATCCTTCTCGAAGCTCTCCGTGTTGGCGCTGTTGCTGAGAGAATAAATAAGGTGGTTCTTTTTGTACCCGAGGTGCTTCGTATAGATTTTAAGGTTCTTCAGGTTTCTGATCTCAAGAAATCTTTCCCCCCCGTTTTTGATGATAAACTCCAGAAGGTTCCAGGGGGGGTAGAAGACTTTAAAGGAGAGGTTGAGGTTGAAAAAGAGGTGGTCGTAGCCCGGGATGACTGTGAAGTCGAACCCCGGCCACACCTCCAGGACGCCGTCCAGCATGGCAGGTTCATTGGGCCGCTCATAGAAGCCCTGGTAGACAGGGGTGAAGTTAGAGGAAGCCCCGTGGCGCAGTACCGTGATAATCGTGGTCAGAATCTCTCGAGGAACGCTTTTCTCTTCGCCGCGTAGGTACCTAGAGAGAGGAGCGAGGTCAATGTCGCACCCGTCCAGCTTTCTGACGGGCTTGATCGACATAGTCCACATCTCCGCGTGACGGCGCTCAGAGTCCACGAACTCCTGTTCTCTCGTCACCTCTCCAGCGATAGGAAGTGGTTTGGCGGTGTAGCAGTTTTTGTCGCCGTCGTAGACCGGCAAAATGCCATGGAATATGCTCCACTTCTCCCGCACCTGCTCAAAGTATAGTCGGTACGACTTGAGACTCAATGAGCGAAGCTTGTTGTTGGTCGTGGATACAATTTCTTTCCCAGCCCGTTTGATGGTCACCGAGTAGTGGTATATCACCTTGCAATTAACATCAAGCTGGAAGTAATTGGCATGAAGACCTATCTTTGTACCCAGATCGCAGAAATCCTTTTTACGAACGTGGTAATCGGGTTCCGGCTGGGCTAGGGTTAATTTCTGAAAGGTGTTCGTGAGGGTCTTCGCCTTTTTACCCGTGTCTTGGGGAGCTGGAATTGTGAGGGCTAGATTATTTTTTTCCTGAGTTCCCTTGTCCAACGTGTCCATCTTGGTTGTGGCAGAGTTGTCTTTCGGGGCTTCTTCAGTAAAGTCTGACGAGCCGCCGTTCATAGACATATTAAATATTTTTTTATTGGGCGTCTCAAGTTGTGTTGCATCGTTCGTCATTAACTTTGAACACGTCTCGTGAAATCTGGCGTCGTCATATGGCGAGTCGCTCTCTAAATGTTGGTACCTAGATAGGTTGCAATCACTGAGGATTAGATGAGACGTGGGGTCAAACTTCTGAACTTTAGGGTTGGGATCCTGAAAAGTCTCATAGTCACCGGAGCATTTTGCATCAAGGCATTCTTTCGAGTCTTCTTCACAGCCAGAGTAGAGATGCCTCTTCCTGGCGTTGTCCAAGAAGCGTGTGTTATTTACATGTCCAGTATTGAGTTTCATATCGCCCGCGGCAGCGTTTGGCGGAGGCCTCTCTTTATTTTCGGGTAACAAATTTCTAAGAGGTCCGTTGGGGGCGCTTTTCGAGGCATCGTCCATGGCGACCGCCGTCTGCATATGGGCGGTACGAAGTGTCGTCGCGGGGACCCGTTGCGACTGGCCAACGGTGGTGCGCTCTGAAATACATAACCCTAGAAACATCGTCAGACAACAGGGGTTTCTCACCTTGTAGCGGCCTCAGCCCCCAACCCCTTCCACGTCCAATACCTGCACCCAAATAGAGTTGAAACAAGAAGTCTGTTCTACAGCCCGAGATTGTGGGCAATCTTCATTTATCTCTCCATGACACACCCTTCCCATTAATTCTGAGAGCCGGTCTCATTTTTGTCCATTGAGCAACAGAACCTATCAAAATAGCCAATAAAAATATTTAACAGAAGGTACGATAACTACGTAGAAATGAATAGGGTTGCCAAAAGTGATCGTGAGCTTACATGGAAATGTAGATAGCGTGCCCAATAGAAGATCCAAGTTCTCATTCACAAATAATGGGCTCACCCTATTGAAGCGTTCCAAGCTACATCGCTAGTGTCGTATATACTAAGGTAGGTAAAGTTGAGGTTTATTACGCTATAGAAATTGACACTATAATCCGGAGACAGGCGCTGGTTTACCATTCATGATTCAAACCCTCGACTCTCTCATTGCTGCTGAGACCTACTTTTTCACATAGTGTTTTGAAGAACTAGCGTCTTCTAGATTAACTGCTTATATGGAAATATAATAATGTGTGTATATTGGGTACTCGAGTAAAGACATTCGGGGTTTATGAAAAAATATATTCAAATATATTGAAACACTATATTTAAATTTGCTAATAAGAATTGAAAACATTTAGTGACATTTTTCTCAAATAAAATCAAATTTCCCACTAACTCTACTGTGAAACGTGAAAAATATGAGTCTGATTCATATCAATAAAAATTGAGAAATTGGTCTAAATTGTATTCTTTTCGAAATGTAATGTTGATACCAGAGAGATGTCTATACAGTATTACAAACATACATATGTGCTGTTCTTCAATCATCTACAGCTTGAAACAAGAGGTTCTTAAAGCGACTTCTCCAATCGTTGGACATTCAACCCGAGACAAGAATCAATATCTCCCTCAGTGCTACAATCCGAGGAAGGTTAAATAAAGATTGTTCGAGGGACTGTGACCTATTCCCGGAGCAATCATTTACAATAAACTACGCCCCTCAACAAGGCCAAGTTTCGTTAACTCCACTTTATCCTACATCGACCATTATAAAACCTCGAAACAAAATAATAGGGATTCTTAAGAGTTATCTCGCATCAGCTAAATACCACCGTGGACTGCTCGAGTCCTCAACGAACATATACGAAAGTCTTGTAAAATATCAAGCCAAGGACAACCACCCACATTTCTAATACAAGAAAATAAGACCTAATCCAAATAATTTATTAATGTGCGACGTTTCGGAAAAATCATTGTCACCATCATCGGACAAAAGAATAAATGAGAAAAAATATCACAGCAAGTTCTTAAATAGTACTGCTATCTTGTTTAAACACTTAAGAAATTGCTGTGATATTTTTTCTCATTTATTCTTTTGTCTGATGATGGTGACAATGCTGTTGCCGAAACTTCACACACTAATAAATTATTTGGATTAGGTCTTATTTTCTTGTATTATAATCTATAATCCAAATTGTGCTTTAGCGCCTACATTTCTCTTATACCATAGATCCATACCTATTATCCCAGCTATTTATCTGTACATTCAGTGTGCCGGGAGTTTGTATTTGTTTAAAATCTTCTAGAGACAATTTGTGCGAAATGATGTTCGACCATAAGTTTGCTAGAATTTCGGAATACTGGTGTAAACACAACAGTGGATTTTGATATGTATCCAAGGAACCTTGAATTTCAAATTTTAATAAGATTTGGATTTGAATTCGTCGAATTATTATTACTACCACCATCATTCCCTTCGTGTTACAATTCCCAAGACATGTTATTAGCCACAAAGTAGCGTTACCGATTGTACATGGTGTATCAGTATTGCTTACAACATCAGACTAGCAGTATGTCCTAGCTACAACGATTATACCAAACTTTAATCTGAAAGTTGTATTACACATTCCATTTTGCTTGCTGAAGAGCAAATCATGAACACGACAGAAATTTGTCTAAATTTTACATTGCAAAATGCAGAGAATAGAACTTTGATGGAACAAAAATATACCAATAACTATATGGAAGCGTCAAGTAGTTCTGTACATCCTAGGAACGTAAGACTACCCAGGCCTAGAAGGTCCATAAGTCATATTTCCAGTCTCTTTTCATGTAGGAATGGGGAATGGAATAGATAGTGGGCCAAATTGTCTTGGATGCCAACATTGCAGAAGTAGCAATTTGAACCTCTACACAAATTTCCATAAACAACTTAAAGAGAATATCATTATAGGTGTTGAGCTTTCTACTTTGAAAAGGGACGCAACGGTGTGTCGCTGAGACACTAGATAAAACATGTTAAATGTGTCTAGGTAACGACGTCTTATTGCCATCTGTCCACTTTCCATAATGTGCGCGAGAAGTAGATTAACTACCCTAATCTCATTTACCAATCGGTATCTAACAACACTCAGGCCACGCTGTTTAGTATTTCTTT